>CM069456.1:19628328-20182063 GCA_035610835.1 Ophiura sarsii | reverse complement strand
ATTGTTTCTTTGCATCAATATGTATGATATTTTAAGCAACATTCATGTATTTGTATGCAACTGTAATGATGGCAGAAAATCACGAAAATATATGCAGCGTGAAAATGTTCCCTTTTACTATGCATGTGTTGTGAATCCTATATTAGTATAAAATTCAATACGAACTTGCCCGCACAGGTAAGAAGAGTACATAGCCCTTTTATTTACGTCCAATACCTACTCTCTGTCTAACAAAATTGTATGAAAATCATGAACATTATGCAGTGCGAAAATGTATCCCTTAACAGTATGTGCGTTGTGAATCATATATTTTTATAAAAGCCAATGCGCACCCGCCTGCACAGGTAAAAACAGTATATGGCCCTTTTAAGTCCGATATCAGCTGCTGGCTTTACGAAAATCATAAAAATGTATGCAGTAATGTATACTTTTAAAGTATGTTCGGTAATCCTATATTAGAATAAAAGCCAATACACACCGACCCCCGCACAGGTAAAACGAGTACATAGCCCTTTTACGTCCAATATTAACTGCTGGCTCTTACGAAAATAGTGAAAATGTATGCAGTCCAAAAAAATTCCCTTCACAGTTTGCAAGGGCTTGTACCGAATACTCACGTCACGTCACGTCACGTCACGCTGTGTTTATAAATCACGCGATTGGTGTTTATAAATCACGCGATTGGTGTTTATAGATCACGCGATTGGTGTTTATAAATCACGCGATTGGTGTTTATAGATCACGTAGTGTTAATCACGCTTCACACGATTGGTGTTTATAAATCACGTTCGTTACGTGTTAATCACGCGATTGGTGTTTATAGTCACGTCATGTTAAATCTGCACCATACTGAACTAATACCTGTACATTACGGTCTCAGGTTATAAATGCATCCGGGCCGCACGTATACATTTATGGAAGGTTTTACCGGGGGTTTTACTTTACAGCATGATTTTGCTTCATTGAATCAAATACTTGTAGTATAGGCCTACAATTAACGTTGCATTTTATACACTGCACATGGCCCGGGCACATGGTACATTGTGCCATGGTCAGTGTCTGCAGTGATCAGCGCTCTACAACCGAAGGTCGCGGGCGGCACTACACTTTCAGAAGTTAAACTTAAAATCGCCCCTTGCGGTCGCGGTCTATATAGCGTTGCAGGGACTGTGTTTCTAGTTTCGAGCACCTAAATCATTTTGGTGTCCCCCCCCCCCCCCTTTTTAGTTACCATCTCCCCCACCAAAGTATTTCTGAACACTCCCTACACTGCAAAAACTGCAGAACGTGTTAAAATGTAACAGATATAGAAAACATGTTCTGATGTGTTCTGAACACGTTCAGAACATGTTTTAAATCTGTTACATTTTGAACATGTTCTGGAACACCTGGAGAACACACCGTGAACATGTTCTGAACCCCTGAACGCGTCATGTGTTCTGCACTTTTTGCAGTGTATGCTTTAGGGCGTGACACCCCTCGTATTTCGCGTTTGGGGTTTCCCAGGAGTGTCGCAAGGGCTCACGTGTGCAGAACCCAATGAATCATTTTTTGTTGTTGTAGTGATCGTAGAAAACTGATCGAAACAGTTCTGTAATCAGCACAGTTTTAGCTTTCTTATGATATAAATATCTCCAATATGAAAAATGCCACCATGTGGCGGGTTTTCACAGATCGCATCACATATGATATCAGATCGCTATACATGTAGGGCCTGAGACGATTATAACTAGCCTAGTTATAATCGTCTCAGTGTAGGGCCATACATTTATATACACTAGGCCCTTATTTTAATATTAGTATAGTTATTCATGAAATTCCAATTCCTAAAGTTTGTCCTCACTAAAAAATGAAGAAAGAGACTCCAAAATACCTTAGCTCTATCATGCATCACCCAACGAATTAAAAGTTATGAAGCAAAGATTTTTTTCAAAAAATCGACGCGGGCACGGACGATATTGTAATATTTTACCGTTAGCCTAATTTCGTCAATTCCTAAGACGTTGAAGGCCATGGACGGTCAATAGTTCACGCACGTGATCTGGCGCTATATAAACAATAATGTTAGAGCTCGATAGTTCTTGCCCAGGGCGGTGGTTCTTCTACCAAAATCATACATGGATGTGCCCCGGATGTGCCTTCCAGACTTGAAATTCCGACTTCCAATACCTGCTTTGAAACACCCGGTCGGTTAATAATCAAACTTGGTGAAATGTCTACCGATCAATAGCCTATATCCCTTTTTTTAAGGATCACGCCTTTCGGCCCCTTTTCATCCATTGGCAGTTCCCTTAGACCCCAAATTCAACCAAAAATCATAAAATTTGTGAAAATCTTATGAATTTGAGTTATGTAGCCTCAAATTTGGCCTAAATTTAGTATAAGGCAAAATTTTGCCTAACATTCAGTTTATAAGACACAATTTGTATAAGAATTCAGTTCTCTGAGACCCCAATTTCGGCGACCGTTAGTTCGGTTTATAAGCCCCTGTGTTGGTGCCCGTTCAGTTCGGTAAGCCCCTGTTTGCAGACTGCCCAGCCGCACACCCCTACCCTCTTCAAATTCGAGTACACCCCCCCCCCCCCCCCCCCCCCCGGTGTATGATTAATCAGTCTGAACTACGGATATTTAAAATCAGTTATTGAATGTCAGGCCTTTTTTAAGTGGGTAACAATAAATATATCTGACAAAGTACACCCTCTATAATACCATCAAGGGGGTATTATAATATAAACTTGTCTGATTACCCGTCGATATACCAAATTTCGCGAAACACCCCCAAAAGGCATGCACATACCACTACATAGTGAGTACCCCCCCGTTACAACTCCAGACTCGTTGCGGGATCAAGCATAATATAAATATACATGTTGTTTTGATTCTGATTGTTGGATTAAACCAGGGCCACGTGGCATGCACGCTAAAATATCAAGTGGCAGCTACGCAATTTTACTGCCGTTAATAACACTGACGCATAATAGCTGCTGCTATTGCTTACATTACACAGCTGCAAAAACTCGAGGTCAGTCGATACTATTACTAGTATACTTCCATAGTCGAAGCAAAGATGTCTAGAAAATTACCCTGAATGGCCGCCTAAATTACGCCGTGGTGAACGTAACGTTTTAGTCTAAGGTTAATACAAAACAAATTATCATAAATAAATAAGAGCAAATTTATAAAATTGTCAACTTCTTGCCGAAATAATTTTAAACACCTTAAGTGTGAAGCGTGATTCACGAAAGATTCACGTGAACGTGATAAACACAAATTACGTGATTAATAAACACCAGCGTGAAGTGTGAAGTGTGATTAACACCAATTGCGTGACGTGACGTGACGTGACGTGACGTGACGTGAGTATTCGGTACAAGCCGTTTGCAAGTTGTGAATCTTATATTATAAAAAACCTGCCAGCACAGGTAAAAACAGTATGGCCCTTTTATGTCCAATATCAGCTGCACATTTTTTCATATGTTCCAAATCTATCTGCCTAACAATACCAAATTCTTTCATGTACGTTCCAAATCTCTCAGTCTAACAATACGGCATTCCTTTATGTATGATACGTTCCAAATCTCTCGTTAAATAGTTGTACCATATCCTTGAATGTACGTGTGGCATATGTGTGTCATCTATAACAATCCACATCGGGGTTAATTAGCCACCTAATTCCATAGGCGGTTAGGTGCACAAAATTTCATTACCGGATTTGTACTGAAAGGCCTACTTAGTAAGAAAAAAATGGTCATGTTTGTTATGATCCTGTTAACTGGAGCACAATAAATAGAGTTGTATACCATTATACTAATAGGCTTTCTGCTATTGA
The DNA here is from genome assembly GCA_035610835.1 of Ophiura sarsii. Lineage (NCBI taxonomy): Eukaryota > Metazoa > Echinodermata > Ophiuroidea > Amphilepidida > Ophiuridae > Ophiura > Ophiura sarsii. Next base: position 20,178,234 of record CM069456.1, on the reverse strand, counting down.
AATGTGTTGAGAAATGGTTGTTAGACAAAGGATACAGCACAATGAACCAACTGTGTGTTTTTATTCATTGGCTGGTGCACCAATGAAAAAGTGCGCTAAAATAAGAGATTGAATGGGTTATGTTGGAAGTGTCATAACGCCTGTCCTGAATACATTTTAAAGGCATTATTGGTTAATGTCCCCGTTAATGTGCCTCATTAGAAAATGTCTAAATTAAATACAAGCAAGGCGCTACAGGGAAGGGGGGAAGAGGGGGAAATTGCCCCCTCCCACCTATGATTTGCAAAAAATAAATAAAAAAAAGGAGAAGAAGAAAAGAAGAAAAGAAGAAAAGAAGAAAAGAAGAAAAGAAGAGAAGAAAAGAAGAAGAAAAATATGAGGGGGGCACACCCCCCCCCCCCCCCCCTCATACTCCCCCTGTCCACAGAAACGCGGAGGGTGGTGCTTTGCACCGCTTTGCTAAGTAACAATTTCATTTCTTAAACTAACCATAATTTCATTTTTAAATGGTTAAGAGGAGAGGGACAAGCGGAAAGCTGCCATCCCTGGTTGCCTAAACTGGGGAAAACGTTGTCTATTATTAACTTAGGCACATTTTTACTCTTCAACCAGGAAAATCTATACCTACTACATGTAAAACCAGTATTTCCCCCCTATAACAGGTGTGCACCTGTTACCCCCATCCATTCTCTGGCCTCAAGTGATGAAGGGGGTTTCCCCTTCTTTGAATATACAGTGCTTAATAGTAATAACAATTGTTAATAAATATGCTCACAACTCCAAACTCAAACTGGGATTATTCCATTCTGGCAGGTGCACTCAAATACTGGTGCACTATAGTTTGATCAGTTCCACATTGGCAAAGCCTCCTTACAGCAGCAAATGAATACAGAAGGACGTGAGCGCACATGAGAACAGCAAACGCACTGTGCATCATTATGGTGACGTGTGTGTCCGACATAAAATGTGTGCGTACAGCCATAATCGCGCGAGCAATCTTGGATTACTTTGCGTGCGGAAGGATAAAAAACAAATATTTCTCGCCAATTTGGAGCTGATCAAACTATAATGTTTACATCCATTCCCTGGCCTCAAGCCATGAGGCAAATATGGGGTAGGGGCTGGGGGATTTCCCCTTCTTTGAATGCACAGTGCTACAAAAAACAAACTTATTAGGTAACAAATAAGCACACAACTTCAAAATTCCTACGTAGTTTGATATTATTCTTAACCCCCTGAGAACTACCGGCCGATTGGTCAGAAAGATAGATACATCATTTATTACACCAATCAGAGACAGCGTTAGAATAATTGTAACCCTGATAAAGATTGGAGTGAAATATTTTAAAAGCTGCATTTTAATTAGCTATTCAATTGAGTATATCTTGCAATAAACCAATCAGAACCACTGTAAAATAGACAGGTAGACCCCAGGGGGTTAACACTTTCCACAGGCAATTGTCTGCAGACGACACTTGTAAAACTAATTCTAGCCGCGTGGAAAGTGTTAAGTAAGCATGAGTGCCTTTAATATCGCGTGTTGTGGTTTGGCATGGTAAAATACTTAAAACATTACCCACCCTCTGCAAATAGATCTATAGAAAGAACTATGTCGGTGTCACATTTGAATGAACTTTTCACTCTACAATAAAATGTAGGCAACACAATTTTTGTTCTGTTGCTGGCTTTGTTCAGTTGCTGGCTGGGTATTTCCCCACTTAGCTACGGTCTGGAGCTGCAGTGTGCACAAAAAGGAACTGTGAAACATAAGATACCTACCTATTTGAATTCATATTCTTATTAATTGTTTTCAGATGTCTTTAAAAAGAAATTGACACTTTCCACGCGGCTATTAGTTTTACCATATAAAAACAGATATTTCAGAAACCTTTCCCAATTTTAAAAGTCTATCTCAAGGATTACTAAACCAATACTAGGCCTGATTGTACTTATTTCAATGCATTTCTCATGGTGATTCAAAATATGGTAATGAAATTCAATAATGTTGATGTTTTATTTTTAAAAGTGAAATTTTGCAATGTCGTCTGCAGACGCCTGCCGCGTGGAAAGTGTTAACAAAAAATGTTTTAGGCTGGGCCCTAAAGAAGCCACAAATTGTAGAATTCAAGACATTTTTTTTTTTTTTAATCACTCAAAGAAATAATTTATCATTGTATCTTTTAAAAAAATGTTCAAAAATGAATAATATTGGAATATTGAGGATTTTTTTTCAAGATTCATAAACAAAATTTAAGCTATATCCCCAAAAACTAAGCAAGTCTTTAAAAAAGGGATTTTCAGGTAAAGTACTTGGGTTCTCAGTATACCCAGCATTTCTTTTTGAAGTGCCCCCCTACCAACACTTTAGACGATGGACGAAAGAAACCCTTTACCACAGGTGGATAAAGGGCGTTACATTGTAGTATTGTAACAATTACCTGTACTTAACCTTAAGCCAAGCTATTAATAGGTAAGATTATAACCTATTGTATGAACGTCAGAACCAATAACCTGATTTATACATCTGATATGAAGCTTACTTCCAGAACATAAAACACTGAAAAGTAATGGGCATTTTCTTACAGCATTGAAAAGGAAACGGTTGCTCCATAAGTGTTGATCATTTCTTGTGTACGGAAGCACTGATCGGACATGACGAGTTGACGAGATGATAAGTTGATGCAATAGTTTCGTGATAATTATCAACATAATTTTAACTTGATGCGATAATTAACGCGATAATTGACAACATAATTTTAAGTTGACGCGATAATTTCGTGTTGGCGACATAATTTTTAAGTTGATGCGATAGTTTTGTGATAATTGATGACATAAGTTTAAGTTAATGCAATAGTTTTGTGATAATTGGCGACATAATTTTAAGTTGACGCGATAACTTTGTGTTGGCGACATAATTTTAAGTTGATGCAATAGTTTTGTGATAATTGACGACATACATTTACGTTGACGCGATAGTTTTGTGTTACTTGACGACATAAATTTAAGTTGATGGAATAGTTTTGAGTTACTTGACAACATAAATTTAAGTTGATGCCATAATTTCGTGTTGGCGACATAATTTTAAGTTGATGCAATAGTTTTGTAATAATTGACGATATAAGTTTAAGTTGATGCCATAGTTGTGTGATAAATGACAACATAAGTTTTAGTTGATGCAATAGTTTTGTGATAATTGATGACATACATTTACGTTGACGCAAAACATTTACGTTGACGAGTTGACGAGTTGACGAGTTGACGAGTTGACGAGTTGACGAGTTGACGAGTTGACGAGTTGACGAGTTGACGAGTTGACGAGTTGACGAGTTGACGAGTTGACGAGTTGACGAGTTGACGAGTTGACGAGTTGACGAGTTGACGAGTTGACGAGTTGACGAGTTGACGAGTTGAGTTTTAATATAAAAATAAGTTTATCCTAAGGATATAAAGGGTTAAAAAATCATTTATAAATAGTGTGTTTTGAGAAAAGAAGCAATTTTGGGAATTTTGGCAACGTGCCAAAAACCTAACACACAGTAAGTCTATGTCTATTTTGAAGACAAAAAATTGTGCCGTTTGAAAACGGCTTGATGAGTTAAACGTGTCAATATACACATCCTGTATAATTTTGATGCAAATCTGAGCTTGACGACGTAGCCGATAGTCATAACATTGTCATATTACTCACATATTTGTTAAGTATCAACAGTTTGAGTTTTAGGAAAGAAGAATCTTGCATGTTTGGCATTATTTGAAATCTTTCTTGCGTAATATCTGATGTTTATCCAAAAATAAAATAAAATAAAATCCCTACCAACCAACCCTGATCTTGGCCCTGAAAAGGCAAGTTAACTTTTTTGTTGGCCTTAAAGTGAAATGTTTTGTTTTAGTACAAGTATCAGAAGGCCCTGATGGCAAGGCTAATTGATAAGTTGATGGTTGGTTGACCTGATCTGACAAATTGTTTTTTCGTGCTGGTTTAATAAGGTTTTAATAAATATGTAGGTCTTGTGGTGGGTTTTTTGTTTGTTGTTGTTTGATTTTTAGATCTTTTAATACTGACAACATGGAAATTGTTCGCGCTCCAAGATGCTACTGTGAAAATAAAAACATGCGAACATATTTATTTTGTGTATAAGTCAAATGTATGTAATGAACTTTCAAATCGTGAATTTAAAAACAAGCGAAATGGCTGAAAGTTGGTAAAGCGCGAAATTTTAATCGTGCAAAAATAACCACTTTTATACAGTATCTATTTTATCTTAAGTTGTTGTTGATTTTTGTCTTTCCTGTATTGTAGGGAATGGATCGTGCATCCCGTATCCAGGAATTTTTGTATGGTCTTTTTACTATTTTTAACTGTTGAATAAACAGACAGCCTGCCAGCAAGCATAAAATATGCTCAGAAAATGTCTGGACGGCATTTTTTGTTAGAGCAATCTTTGTATGCCACTGAATGTTGTGTGGGGTGTTGGCAATTTCTACATCTTGATTTTGTATGAAATTTTAATCCGTTTTTCACCACAATAATCTTTTTAAGGGAACATGTATCTCTTTTGTAAACATGTTATTTCATCATAATTGGTGTCAAATGAAAGATGATGTCAGCTTTACTATGATACCAACATATGTGAATATAAATCACGAATATCAGATTTGTGATTGAAAATACATACATTTTGAGCAATGTTTGATTAAATTCCGCAAAAGATATTTAATTAAGTATTATTTTAATATTCAAAATAAAACAGCATAGGCCTATGTTCTGAAAAATGCTCATATATTTGAATAATATAGAGGAAAACCAAAAATGCTTTGATAATCCAAATTGAATCTATGAGCATTTTTGATAAATATTTATTGATGTTCTTTGATAATGATCGTAATATTTGATGTAAATGTTCTCCAAGGAATCTTTAAAAACTGAAAACTTTTCAAATGTGATTTACTCAAAATGCTGTTTTTCGTGATGGGCCGGTGTATAAAAACAGGTCGAATGATAGCTGACATGATTGCCTTTCATTTGGTACCAGTCATTTAATCGAATCTTTATAATAGAGATATCCTTCAAGCAATATTTCGATATAAATTGAGTAAAGATAGATAATAGTTTGGGACCAATTGACCATTCCGTTTTTCTCTATATTCTTCACATTGGCTAAATATAATACTAGCCATTTTAGAATTGTAGTTAAAATGTTAAAACTAGAGTGTTTTACTTTTAAAATGTTGTTAAATGTAATGTATATTTGCTTATATATTTTGTATCATACAAAAAGCTGACATCACGTTTTATTTGAAATAAAACTTTAAATTAACTTTTATCTTTTTTAATTTTAGTCCGCAAATGCTAAACATTAATGTTCTGCACCCATGATTTGTTATTTTTAATTTGTATTCACTTATACTGGTAACATATAGCTGATTCCACCACCTTTCATTTGACACCAGTTATGATGTAATTGAATGTTTAATGATGGAAATATCCTCAAAAGCAGTATTGTTATGATAAACATGTAAAAATAACAGTATAGGAAAAAAATTGCCATAGCTATAAATTGGAATAAACAAGCACCTCCGTTTCTTCTTTAAATTAGTTATGTTTTAGGACCAGTTTTGTACTCAATATGGAAAACTTTTATTTTTAATCTCAAAATTAAATTTCACCAATTACATTTTATGAATTTTAGTCTAAAAATGCTAGAAATTGATGTTTTTCACTCATAGTTTTGTTATTCTTGATTTATATTTGTATATTTATGGTATTATATAAAAGTTGATATTGTCACCTTTCATTTGACACCAGTCATGAAGTAATCAAACCTTCACTAATGGAGATATTCTTAAAACCAATAATTTGGTCAAAAACATGTAAAAATCACGGTTTGGGGGCAAAATGACACACTTGACTTCAATCTGTAATTTGCCAACACCCCATACCATGTGAGGTACATCCTGGTGATGGTTGGAATTGCTCTAATAAAAAATGCAGATGACCCTGACCAACATAATCGGATCAGTTGGCAGGCTGTCTGAAAGATTGATTGAGTAAAAGTACTAGTATGTAAAATATATCTGAAATGTTGAATTTTTATACTTTAAAACTGATATGTATATAGGGGAGATGCGGGAGAGTTGAGCCACCGGGAGAGTTGAACCACCCCCTATAACTCGAAAAGTAGTAACTTACTCAAATTCATATTGGCATATATTGTTATATAGCATCAATACGACATTCTTAGTGTTAAACTCTACTGTCATGTGTGCTCAGTATCAAAGATACTTAAACAAAATCATTTTTTTCACTTTTGAGTGAAAAATAGAAAAATAAATGTTTTGTCTTTTTTCCCATAGCAAGACTTAGAATATAATAGCGGTAATTTGTTTATTGAAGGGGGTATATATGACCATTATTTTAGAGAACTATTGTATACTACCAAAAGTTCTACACCAGACAGGATTGGGTTATTTACAAAATGGTCACCATGAGGAGAGTTGAGCCATTGGTCATGGGGAGAGTTGAGCATAGGGAAAACATGAAGTAACATTTTGATTTTTGGACTACAGGTGAAAAATGTATAATAAATGAGAGAAAATGTTATTTTATACCATGATAATAACAATTGAGCACCATATTTACTTTAAGGATTAATAAATCAAAAGTTGAAAAATATGATTTTGTTTTTTTCACCAGCCATTGACTTATCATGCTGGCTCAACTCTCCTGTAATGGTGGCTCAACTCTCCCATACTGTAGGGAGAGTTGAGCCACTTTACCAATTTTGTTCAAACCTTTTGTATAAATAAGCCTTAACTGCTATCCCAACGGTTATTGTTTCACAACGAAAACAACACTCTAAAGTTTATCTTACACTAATTTTTTACAGGTTTGTACTTTTCTTCCGCATATGGTGACACAAAATATAAAAAATGGCTCAACTCTCCCGCATCTCCCCTATGTCCTGTCTCTTTAAATTGGCCAACATCATAGCACATTCAATTGGCTAACGAGAACTGGTTGAATAATCCTTGTATACATAAGACACTAAAATTAATATTAATTTGCACAATAAAATTATATGTGGGGAAAACACTATATGAATGGTTGTATATTCTGTGTAAATAAATGTGAATTAGTTGGTCAACTCCTTTGGTATACTTAATTCTCTTTTCAGTGAGCTACGCAAAATATGTTCACACAGTTCAACATTTTTCTTATTAAAACCAGCACTCGCAGTAATTGGTACATGTATGTTAATAGTAAGATTTTGATTAAAGGTATATGTTCTGATAACTAGATTTAAACAATATCATCGCTATTTATTGAAAAACGCCCTCTATGCAAATATGGTTCGCGTTATGTATAATGCGTACTGCATGGGGATACTGTCGGACGTAAAATGCTGGTCCCGCGGGCGGGATAAGCATTTTTTGAATCGACGTTTTCTTGTACAAAAAGAGCTGATTTTTCTTAATCCTTGTAGGTGTAAGTTCATACATGTAATACAATTATAAAAATAAACTAATCTCAGTTTTTATCATAATTGAGGGCGCTGCCTCCAACACATCTCTTAGTGTCCCTTAAGTGTTATAAGGAGTTATCATAGTTAACGCCGCTTCCACGCGGCAGGCGTCTATGCAGACGACACTCCAAAATTTCACAAAATTTCACTATTATTGAATTTCATTACCATTGAAATAAGTACAAACATTCCTCGTATTAGTTCTGTATTCTTGAGATAGGCTTTGAAAGTTGGAAAAGGTTTCTGAAAAATCTGTTTTGTATGGTAAAACCAATAGCCGCGTGGGAAGTAGAAATGAGTCCTTTACTGACTTTTAGTTTATCAGTAGGCTACTTTTGATAGGCGACAATTATGTCATGCAACATCGGACGACCCATATTAATGACTTCCAACGAGTTTAAATATATCCACATCCTATGCATTAGCTATCTTCAGTATATCACTGTCACTATTGCCGCTAAAAGTTCAGCTGCTGATGCTGCTGACCGTATTATTGTGAATGTGTTTATACTGAGATAGGCCTAGGCCCTACTGAGATTTTGAAAGTCAACCCTTCATTTGGAGGTTCGAGGACAGCAGCATTAGGCCTGTTCTTTGTCTGCAGCACGATGTGTTCTCCGGATGTGATGTGATGATCGATATGATCGCAAGGGGTACATGTAGGGAATATCGGACACTTAAGCCCATTTTCATAATTTGCCTATGAAAACAATTAAATCACAAAAAGATAGTACTCTCATTACTTTGCTACATCATTCAACTTTATTTTACTAAAAGATTGAGGTCATCCCATATTTGGTTAGGCAGTTATATGCAAATAATGACGTCATCACACACTGTCCGGTATTCCCTACAATGTAGGGAATAGCGGACAGTGTGTTTTAACCCATTTTTGTGTATACATATCTACCTGAAAGCACTGGTATGAATGCAAATCATTAAATTAACATGTTTCTATTAAATTAACATGTTTCTATTGATTCTTTATGACATTTATTCAGTTGAAATTAGTTTATGTATTAACTTTCAAAAATCATACACATTTATCCTCAAAATTACCAACATTTTTCCAAAACAGTCAGAATATGGTGTACCACTCATCACATAATGTCAAATATGAAAACAAAACAAAAAAATAATCATTTTATAATCACCCATAATACACCAATTGCTAAGCAACCTAACCCGTAAGTAAAAACGCAGTCGGCCATGTTGGTGTCCGGCATTCCCTACACAAAATGTTGACTGCCTAGCTCTATTAAATGTCTCCCATCCCAATACACAGTGTATGTAGGGGTGTTTACACACACTATTATGTTAGACCAACCCTTCTAACATGCCCATAATGTATCAGATACAGCTCATCCCCAAATTTTATTTTCAAACCATCATATTCTTTAAAATCTCCATTTTTACATCAGACCATTTTTTAGGGTACACATTTTCATGCCTTCACAGATTTTCATAGTTTGCTTGCAGATGTGTCACTCAATGTATCTTGTCACAGCGTCAAATCAGACAAAACAGTTCACCTGAACGTTAGAGGGCGGTATTTCAACCCTGATGCTATGTAGCTGGCAGCCAGGGCTGGATATACTGTGAGTGTCCGGTATTCCCTACTGTCCGGTATTCCCTACAGGTACCCTAGGCCTATTCCATTTATCCGCGCCATGCCATAGCCTCTTTTCAGTAGATAGCACCATGGGCTTTGTGCATTATATAGCTTGTTTAATCCTCATCACATCACTACATCATATGACAGGTCCGAGTCCGACACGTGTCATATCATTTTAGAACCTGATCGACAAGGCATTCAAGACTGAAATAGCGAGACAGAACTTATATAACACTTAACCACGGTTTCCATCTTCTCCCTCCGGCTGAAATACAACACAACACGTGCATGTCTCTACATTTCCTCATCGTAGAAAGAATCCGAACCTTCTCCCGACTGATTGGATGTTGTGCATGTCTATACGGCGCGCCCAATTAAGCCTTCTGGCAGGAGAGGGACGCCCCTCCTCCCCCTCTCCTGGCCTGTCCCTTACGGTTTATGTCGGATGAACGGTTCCGTTCGTAATGAAAAGCCGGTAAGGTAGATACGACTATAAACGTATAATAGGCCTATAGCCCAACAACTTAACATGACGATAGTACAAAATAAAAACAGTGGTCTTTTATTGCGTTAACTTTACTTTTGACCGTCATATATTTCATGAATTCCCCTGTCAAATCTCTGGCTGTCTTTGAATAATCTCTGGGAAAACCCCATACACGCCGCCACAAAACTTCACTCGCATACCCAATATTGTATAGAGTCCAAATGACCAGCAGGTATCACTGCACGTTATAACTAAATTGCACATATTACACGTTCATCCACAGACGCTAGAGAAACCCGTCAGTTAGCCTCTAAATAGCGTAACACTCGCGTCTGTTAGCACACTATTGCTCTATTACACTCCGTCTGTTTAAAGTATATTACATCGGTTTTAAGTATTTAGCTACCTGGTCGCATGGCGCGCAAAACGAACGATGCTAAAAACAGCACGTAGTCTGCATCTCCGTTAGGAACAGCCCGGAATAACTCGTCAACTCGTCAACTCGTCAACTCGTCAACTCGTCAACTCGTCAACTCGTCAACTCGTCAACTCGTCAACTCGTCAACTCGTCAACTCGTCAACTCGTCAACTCGTCAACTCGTCAACTCGTCAACTCGTCAACTCGTCAACTCGTCAACTCGTCAACTCGTCAACTCGTCAACGTAAATGTTTTGCGTCAACGTAAATGTATGTCATCAATTATCACAAAACTATTGCATCAACTAAAACTTATGTTGTCATTTATCACACAACTATGGCATCAACTTAAACTTATGTCGTCAATTATTACAAAACTATTGCATCAACTTAAAATTATGTCGCCAACACGAAATTATGGCATCAACTTAAATTTATGTTGTCAAGTAACTCAAAACTATTCCATCAACTTAAATTTATGTCGTCAAGTAACACAAAACTATCGCGTCAACGTAAATGTATGTCGTCAATTATCACAAAACTATTGCATCAACTTAAAATTATGTCGCCAACACAAAGTTATCGCGTCAACTTAAAATTATGTCGCCAATTATCACAAAACTATTGCATTAACTTAAACTTATGTCATCAATTATCACAAAACTATCGCATCAACTTAAAAATTATGTCGCCAACACGAAATTATCGCGTCAACTTAAAATTATGTTGTCAATTATCGCGTTAATTATCGCATCAAGTTAAAATTATGTTGATAATTATCACGAAACTATTGCATCAACTTATCATCTCGTCAACTCGTCATGTCCCTTCAGTGCTTCCGTACTTGTGCTCATGTACATTTTGGGGAGTTCTAGACATCTTGCAAAAATACCTGTTTTAGTCAACATTGACTTCGGGTACGCTTGATCGTTCCAAAAATCGCTGGAAAGTGTGTTTTTTCGTACCATGTCTGTGGACATTCTGCTGACATTTATGTGCACAATTTCCCCAAATTGGGGGGTTTTTTGGAAGCATTCTCCGAGATGTCCAAAAATTAGGCGTCATTTTGGAAGCTATATCCGCAATTTCAAAAAATGAAGGTTTTTCTTTTTAGGCTATGTCCGCGAAAAAGAAAAAAGAAATTAGAATGAGAGTTGTGTCATATATCAAATTGTCCCGGGAATAGTAAAAAGGGGGTATATTGACCCAAATGTGTCCTCGTTTTTGCGCAAAAGGGGGGACTTCTTAGAAAGTGTCCTTGAAATGGTGAAAAGGGGGAGCTTTTTTCATACAAAATGTCTGTAAAATTGGTGATTTTGATACCCTTAACACGGGACGGGCACCCTTAATCTGCGTTTACGTTCACGGTCATGATTACAACATCATACCTGACTGCCCCCCTCACCAGGCTGCAAGAATACTGACTCACTAGCGCTCCCCCAAGGGATAGGAAATGGCAAAATCCCTGACCATTTATTACTAGCATCCCCTCAGGGTTCGGGTGTGTCAAGAATATTGACCATTTATCACTAGCGTTCACCCAATCTCTACTCCCTGAAGTGATGAGGCAAATATCGGGTAGGGGGCTAAGGGGATTTCCCCTCCTTTTGAATATACAGTACTCACAACTGACTAACCAGGTAATAAATATGATCAAAACTCCTGCATGATAATAATTAAATCATAAAATTGAAAAGAAGAGTGTGGAAGTAGGATGAGCTGTGCAGTGACTTGGAATAAGCGAATTAAGCTATGATATGAATTTTATTTAACTTTTTAAATTGATTTTAGAGAGACTGAAATTGAAATAAATAATAGTGAATCTTTTCAAATCTCTATCTGGAAATAGTGTAGTTTAGGTCTCAGCCGGCCATGCTAGATCTATAATAGATCCTCTGTTAACCCCAATCTCTGACTATACCCCAATGCAGTGTCCATCGGAGGCAGCTTGCTGCCTACACAAACTCTAGGCCCCAATACAAAGCCCCAATGCATGTTCATGATGCAAAGACACAGTGGTGTACTGAAAGTAGTACAGAATGAGCGTGTTTCTGCTGGGGCACTGCAAAAAGTAAATGCTAATAAACGCTAAGTTTCAATCGGTCAGTTTTTAATCCCCCCCCCCCCCTGTTTCTACTCGCGAAAAGTTACCGCTAAGTTTATCGATCCTAGTCGATGGGCCACGACATCTGACATTTGACAATGCCACCCGACTGAAAAAGATTGCTTCACAATGTGTATAACCCAGCGTGACACGGTTCACGGCGCAAACCGCTAAGATTAATCACCTTTCTGTTTCTGTTGGGTTTATTGCCGATTATTGGCGGTTCCATACCTGGTTTGTGAAGAGATTTGGGGATTACCAAAAATACCGATTATTGCCGGCTTCTGTCTGTTTTTACTGGGCAAACTTAGCGTTTATTAGCGGTTTCTTCCCCAGTAGAAACACGCTCTATGATACAATGTCTTGGATAACGCATGGATAATGTAAGCCATTTCTTAGGCTGGTCACAAGGATGTATAAATACATCTAAGCCATGCATGAATTCTTGGACGGAATAATGTTTAAGTGAGGCCATTTTTGGAAGCCACTGTTTAATTTATGCATGCTATTAAAGGACAAAAAGTACACTTATCTTACCCTTGATTCGGATGATGAGGTAAACGCTGACCTCTTCACCGGAGAGAGCCAGGTATTGGTGCAAACGCTGCCCTCTACAAAGCAGAGCTCCCGTTTTGTTGAAAATACAGCTTTTTATATCATCTATATTCCAATAATCCCTCCTTTGTCCAATGACTGTAATAAATTAAAACAAAACAAATCTCATTAATTTAAACAATGCTTTGCATTACAGGGGAGGGGGGTATGAGGAAGGGAAATCTTTAGGCAAACATAAACAAGTTTCTATTTTAACATGACTCAAATTATGTGCATATTGTGGTACAAACAACATGTCAATTAGGGTTCGTGTTCTAATTTTTATTTTTTTATTCTTCTAAGATTGTAGTCTAGACCTTTGGCGAGACCTCCATGGTTAGAGGGTTAACATTTGCTGTGCGTCCCCGTTTGGAAGCATTTGTACATGCACACCCAACACACAAAATCATGTCGGACACACACACACAAAAACCAAAACTGGTCTTTCATTTTTTGTCTATGGATAGACAATCCTTCTCTGTAGAGTGATTAGTTAGATTCAAACATTTAATTTAATTTATTCATCAGTTTACATTAATTTACTTTAAAGAATAAACTATAATGAACATTTATATACTGGTAAACAGTATAATTTTACGGATACTTTCACGAATTTAAAATTACTACTATTTTATTTTGAACTGGACATTTTTTACTGTTACTTTTAAGGTAAAATTGTCAGTTTTGCAGTTATTTAATTTTGCAAATCCATATCCCTCATTAAATCCCTCGCAAAATTAAGTGTTTTTTAGTCATTTTTTACACTCCTAACCGCACAGACAATCAACCTAATATTAATAAGACATTTATTTTTCTGGCCTTGTTATTAATACATTTACATATTGCCTGACTCAAAGTATTTTTTTCTCTATTTATAAATGCGTGGTTGGACAATAATACTTACGAGTGGGGTCAAATCAATACAAGTCGCGACAAATCACAAAAACAATTTTCTATCAATAATCGCACAATGTCAATAATTTATACGCGGTCTTCCGCCTTCACACAATCATAATAGAAAATCAGATCAATAATTGATCGCGATATCGGTTGTTGACATAGTAAATAATTGATTATTCTGAGAACAATTGAATGGTCAAAAATAGCCGGTGTTTTTGTGATAATTTGCGTTGAATTATTTACTAGAACGTGATATAAAAACAAATAACATATAGGGAAAATCGCCCACTGGCACGAAACAATTTAATAAAGAAAACAAAAAAATACTATTCAATATAGTTTTTGTTCACAACTTTGATGCAGTGTAATAATTTTGTATAACCGTTTCATGAAATGGACAATTAAAACAAGACTATATTAACACTTTCCACGCGGCAGTCGTCTGCAGACGACATTCCAAAATGTCTCAAACTGTTTAAAAAATGTCAAAATTGTTAAATATCACAACCATATTTGGAATCACCATGTGAAATGCATTGAAATAAGTACAAACATGCCTCGTATTGGTTCAGTAATCCTTGAGATAGACTTTGAAAATTGGGAAAGGTTTCTGAAAATCTGTTTTTTTATACGGTAAAACCAAAATCTGTTTTTATACGGTAAAACCAATAGCCGCGTGGAAAGTGTTAAAAACCCTAACCTCCCTCTCAACACTACAAATCACTACACTGCTAGCTGCTGGTAGCACACGCTTCCCCGGTCTACCTCGTAGCGTGGTCAGAAAGGCTATCAAATCTTAAGATTTTGCAGGTGACCCTGTTGTGCAGTCGGTTAGATGCCAGACTTTCACGTGGGTGGTTCGATCCTTGCTGCAGCCTGATTTCCCTCCAAATTTGACCAGTTTTTCTCCTGTAATAGTTGTATTCCCCAAAACATGCCCGGGGAGTTAGGGTTTAAGCTATAATCACTCACTCACTCCGTCGACTGTCGGGCATTAACGATGGCTCTCCAGACACGCCTATCTTCCATGCAGGTCTTTATCTCAGCAGGTGTTTGTCCAGTGTCCTGACATAGGATATCCACATAGCTTAACATCGGTCGTCCAGTATTTCTTTTGCCATGAACTGGTTTCCAAAGAACTAGGTCTGATATCACATCCCCAGAACGTCTGACACAGTGTCCAGCAAACTGTAGTCACCTCTTCTTGATTCTTTCACTTACTCGAGGAAGATAACCATAGAGTTCTTTGTTTGTGATGTGTAACCTCCAACTTATATCAAGGGCTGATCTAAGAAGCCTGGTGTAACATCCATCCAATAGCTTTCGAACTTTAGTTGTTACTGTCCATGTTTCTGAACCATATAGAGAAGAACGCTTTCCACTGTAGCTTGGAATAGCTTAATTTTTGTTGAACTTGGTAGGTTGGATTTACATATCTTGTTGAGCTTATTACAAGCCTTCCATGCTAGGGCCTTCCTTGTTTTGATATCTTGCATGCTGCTCGATGTCCAGGATCCCAGATATTTTGTGCAAACAATTTCATTATTTACCATAAGCTATAATGACAATCTAACATAGAGACAACCATAAGGCTAATGAAATATTGCATCTTTAAGGGGTGTTAACTACTAACTACCTATTGATTCTTATATATTACACCTTAACACTTTCCACGCGGCTATTATTTTTACCATACACAAAACAGATTTTTCAGAAACCTTTCCCAACTTTCAAGGTCTATCTCAAGGATTACGAAACCAATAGTAGGAATGTTTGTACTTATTGTAATACATCTCTCAAGGTGATTCCAAATATGGTGATGAAATTCAATAATTTTGACATTTTTGAAACATTTTGCGAAATGTTGGAATGTCGTTTGCAGCCGCCTGCCGCATGGAAAGTGTTAATAAACACTTAAACACTTTGAAAAACAATTAAGGAAGCATTTGTAGATGTGTTATTGAAATGTCAACAAATCTGTCTGAAATATTGCAACGTCAATTACATCTGAAATCTGAGTAGGTAATGCTAACAATTTCATTGTTAATCATATACCATGACACCACTGCCATTAAAATCCCTTAAAATCAACAGGAAGATATGTCTGGTATTTTGAGCCACTTAAATAGTTTTGATTTTTATTCAAGTTTGTCAGAAAATGTAATTTATGCACAATATAATGAAAGTTTTGGTAAAACTGAAAAGTTGGGTCGGTAGGGAAATGGGAAACTGGAACTTTCATTATATTAGCCTAAATATTGGAGCATTAACGCTTTCCACACGGCAGATATCATTACAAAATTACAAAATGCAGTTTCAAAAATGTCAAAAATTATTGAATTTCATTACCATAAGAAATGCATTGACATAAGTACAAACATGCCCAGTATTGGTTCAATAATCCTTATCCTTGAGATAGACTTTGAAAGTTGAGAAAGGTTTCTGAAAAATCTGTTTTGTATATGGTAAAACTAATAGCTACGTAGACAGTGTTAAGCTTTTGAACCTCTTTAAATTGTGTTATTTGTTTGTTACTTGTCCCTTTCCGTTTCAACACCACAAGAGGGCAAATCATCGCAGCCTGTCACTGTCCAGTGGCGTAGCCAAACCCGGTCATTCAGATGGGGCAGGACCCAATTTTTAAGATAATTCTCTTCATCTGTGTGCATTTCAAATGGGGCTACCTGAATGGGTTACTCCATTTGAGATCCACACTCCATGTGTGGAAGATTAAAGGCAGGTCTTCCATAGGGGGTGTATGGATTTCAAATGGAATAGCCCAATATTACATAATCTTCCTTTAAAATACTTCTTTTGATATCAGAACATCAAACTAGGCCAGGTGATGCAACATATTGATGCCTTAGAATGATATTCTTCTGTACTGCATGCAAATACACTATCGTAACCCAAACATGTAGGTCAGCTGTGAAATTGTATCAATATGGGGCATGATTGATGTAGTTTCGATAGCAGGCGGTTCAATGTTATAATAGATGCGAAACCTGCCATTGTTTGTTTAGCTCCACACAATGTCGCTGTATTGTTAAAACCTTGTATCCTCATCCGGCCCTTCAGCATGTATAAAGTAATACTTTGTATGTATGACCATTGGGCAGTCTGCTCTAAACGTGTTCAAGGGTCAAAACAGATCTATCAAAACCTTGTTTAAGTGCTCTTGCCCCTGAACATGTATAAAGCAACACATCCTATGTGTAATCATTGGGCAGTTTTACTTTATACATGGTGTGAAGGGCCAAAAAACATACACGGTTTTTGACAGAACAGCCGCAATATTACCCATTGCCCTCCTTCTAATAGCTTAGAGCTTGTACAGACAGCTATCAGTAGTCCATGAAGTACAAAGTTGCTATCTGGGGTAGACAGCAGAATATAAATGTAATGCTAACACATGACATAAGCAGTAGGAGAATATTTCCACGAGACTGTAACCAGCAGTAAAATAGATAACAGGTGGTAAATAAGTTGCTATCAGGAGTAGATAGCAGAATATTAAAACTAAACATATTTATATCTGATGTTAACACATGATATTACTATAACTTATTATAATCAGTATAGGAGAACATTTCTATGAAAACAAATACTGTTACTAGCAGTTGAATAGATAGCAGATGAAAAAACAACAAGTGTATTGCTATCAATAGTCCATGAAGCACAAAGTTGCTATCAGGAGTAGATAGCAGAATATTAAAACTAAAAATGTTAATATCTGATGTTAACACATGATATTACTATAACTTATAAGCAGTAGGAGAACATTTCTATGAAAACAAATACTGTTACTAGCAGTTGAATAGATAGCAGATGAAAAAACAACAACTGTATCGCTATCAATAAACCATGAAGCACAAAGTTGCTAGCAGGAGTAGATAGCAGAATATCAAAACTAAAAATGTTATATCTGATGTTAACACATGATATTATACTATAACTTATTATAATCAGTAGGCAAACATTTCTATGAAAACAAATACTGTTACTAGCAGTTGAATAGATAGCAGATGAAAAAACAACAAGTGTATTGCTATCAATAGTCCATGAAGCACAAAGTTGCTAGCAGGAGTAGATAGCAGAATATTAAAACTAAACATATTAATATCTGATGTTAAGGGGTCACACTACTCAAGAGAGCTCCATATGGATATGTACAAAAACACTGATATAAAACTCTGTTTTAGACCACTAAATTGCGAAATTGGACCCCGTAGTGTCATTTTTTCTTAAAGATGATCACATTTCCCCACCAAAAAGTGAAAAAATAGGTAGGTGAACCTGCTCTATTTTCCAAAATATGCCCATGGAGTTGACTACCTCTCTGACGAGCTTGGAAATGTCGCCGTAATCGCCAATGTTTCCAGTAAAAAGCACAAATTTGAAAGATCTCTCAAAATTTACCTAGATGATATTCACAGTTTATAGTCAAGGTGCATGTAGGTGATGTCCAATTAATCATAATTAATAAACAATCATAGACATGTACGTAATGGTATTACTGTCAAGTCTTTTTAATTGAGGATTTTGTGATGCATACTTTCCAATTTTTATAGTTTTAAACACCGTCCTTAAGCCTAAGGGTAGGGGAAACCCCATTTAGTGTAGTGCACCCTTAACACATGATATTACTATAACTTATAAGCAGTAGGAGAACATTTCTATGAAAATAAATAATGTTACCATCAGTTGAATAGAGCAGATGAAAAACAACAAGTATTGCTATCAATAGTCCATGAAGCAAAACATTGCTATCAGGAGTAGATAGCAGAATATTAAACTAAACATTAATATCTGATGTTAACACATGATATTACTGTAAGAAACCACACCACAAAATAAATGTGTGCTAGCGCCCAACACTAGCCCGTGTTTTTAATTCAAGATAGACCACACCTTTAACCATTAATTTAAATGTACAGAAAAGGTATAAAGTGCTCTTAATATGAAAGAAATTTGTGTTATTTGTGATTTGTAGACTATAAACTCAATATTTATCCAAAGAACCCTGGTGTTTTCTGTAATAGTAAGATTTGACACAACCTTTCTCTTTTCACCTTTTCTAGAACAAATGCACCGAATATAGCTAGCAGACAAAGATTTGGAGAGTGGGCTAGTATTCGATATCCTGTTGCGGAAAGAAATGCCAGTCAACCCAAACAAGAATGGTTTTTGTTATAGAAGACATCAGTATCTTCAAAGAAAACAATGATTTGAACAAACCAGACACTCGATAGCTGAGAAAATCAGACTTTGATTTGATTTCTTAAGCATGTAAAGTATAGGGAAATTATTTGGTGTTGTGACACCATAAGCAGTAGGAGAATATTTATATGAAAACTACTACTGTTACCAGCATTAGAACAGATAGCAGATGGAAAACAACAAGTGTATTGCTATCAGTAGTCCATGAAGCACAAAGTGCTATCAGGAGTAGATAGGAGATACTCGTATAAGGTCTCACACCACCAATACATCTGCTATATGTTTACACGTTAAATGTACATATGGTTATTTTTTTACGTTATAAGAATTTTGAAAATGATAGCCATGGCTACCAGCTTAGCACATCAGATATATGGGTGTTAACCAGAATTATTTTCCACTAGAGCCCTCTCAAAACATCTGAGCCTCTTTTTTCTGGTCACACAAAATTTACGGTCGCGATTATGATTTGGACACAAATGTCTTGGTGAAAATATTTTTAAAAATCATCATTGAACCAATTTTTTGTGACTGGAGGAACGGTGAGGTGTGTATAAAAATATTACAGTATTATATTTTGGTCCTTACCATAGAATAAATACCCTAATTCAAACTGTACGTTAGAATATGTCTCTTTTTTGGCGGATAAGAGTGCCTACCACCAAATAATATTTTGCATTCTGGTTGTTGTGGATACAGAAGACCTGTTTTAAGCAGAAGACATCTTGATCTTCAATAAAAACAATGATTTGAATGAACCAGTTTGCTCTAAAGGTGAAACAAATTAACATGAACTTGACCTCTTAACCACACAAAGCAATAGGGAACTTATTTGTGTGGGACCCCCCCCCCCCCCCCCCCCCCACCCCCCCCCCCCCCCCCACCACCATTGTTAAATGGTCCACATTTTAGGGGGGGAAACTCCACGTTTTTTGGGGAAAAGTTCCACTCTTGACAACCCCTCCCCCTCCAAAACAATCCTGATTAAGGGCCTGCTAACATCAAATGTTTACAATGACATAGCGGAAATTGATATTCAAAATACATGTATAAATAACAAAACCTTATCTGAATAGAAATGTGTGCCAAAACCGATCCAATAAATAGGTCAACTTCCTTGTCTTTAACTACAGATTTAGATCAGTGTTATCAGTGAATAAAATTTCTAGGCATGTTTACGCTATTGTGGTTTATTATTACACGGTGTAAATACAATTTTTGTATGATACGTAACTAATCTTTCACCCCATGTGTGCAGTTTTATCAGTTTTTATTGAAAGTATTGAAATAGGGCGGGATTCTCATGTTTACGATAATCCCTGTTTTGTCTCAAAATGGTGACACGGTTCTTTCACGATAATCCTGCATGACGCCATAAACAGAGATTTGTCTGATACTGCAATAGAAGGTGGTAATTTATTTTTTTTCACTTATTTTTCTGATATAAATCAACAAGAAACGGAAAAGATGAGTGGAAAATAGTGTTAAGCTTAGTGTCATTACTATCTTTCTTCATTTGATCATTATTTCAATTCAAAATCAAAATTTCATGGTGAAAAGTATTCCTAAAAAGAAGCTATACTGTGACAGTTTATTGTATTTTTGTACTTATGTGACCACTTAGCACTTTCCAGGCGGCAGGCAGCTGCAGACGACATTCCAAAATTTCGTAATGTTTCAAAAATGTCAAAATTAGTGATTAACATTACCATATTTGGAAACACCATGAGAAATGTATTGAAATAAGTACAAACATGCCTAGTATTGGTTCAGTAATTCTTGAGATAAGACTTTGAAAATTGGGAAACGTTTCTGAAAAATCTGTTTTGTATGGTAAAACTAATGGC
This sequence comes from Ophiura sarsii, assembly GCA_035610835.1. Lineage (NCBI taxonomy): Eukaryota > Metazoa > Echinodermata > Ophiuroidea > Amphilepidida > Ophiuridae > Ophiura > Ophiura sarsii. The sequence goes on along the minus strand of CM069456.1, from coordinate 20,157,527 downwards.
CTGTGGAAAGTGTTTAACTAGAGGGAAGTCTTGGAACAGTATTATGTTAACAATGGAAAACTACCACCCTTTCCCTGTGCAATGTAGAGAATTAGAAATGTCAATGTCTTCAGCAGTTATTCAAGGTGTCCCAATATTAATTGATGGGGTGAGCGGAAGGTTAAATTGTTGTTTAAGATGTCCTCTTCAGCTCATATAACAAGATAAATGTTTCAAATCTGACTATTTTTAAGGTCTTTGTTAATTTAGTTCAGCCAGTTTGTCCAAGTCCATATATTATTTAAAATAAATGTCATTTAAAAATAAAAACAAATAATTCTGCACAAAATGTCCCAAATGTTTCACAGACTTTTTTTCCAAGATAGTAAAAGACCTCCATTATCATCACCAGTCCAATAGCCACCAATGTCGAAAAGAAATCCATACCACTGTACAAGCCACAAAATGCTCAATTAATATACAATAACAAACCAACCTGCTGCTGATGCGTACCAGCATAATGACGCTTTAATCATCCCAATATGCTGCTACATAATGGGACAATCTTACCATGGTCTATTTACGCTTCGTTATTAGGTCACATATGTTTTTACACTATTTGTTTTATTCCGATCATATTCGTTTAGCATTTCATTACTTCCGACTTTATCCCACTGGGTGCTGATAGCGAGCGTCGGTTCCCCATATCCTATTTTCCTCACAAATTCATTAAAAAGATAACCGCAATTTAAAATATAACAACCATTTTCTTTTGAATATGTAAAATGCATTCAAATGAGTCCAAACATGCAAAGTCTTAGTTAATAGTTGTAAATAGCCCTCCGTCTTTATTTCACTCTCCACTATTATATAGTGGGAAACACATAGACCATCAATTGTATGGTGAAATGAATAGCCGCATATATGCTAAAGTTTCTCCTGCCTAACAGAGCATGAATAATTCATGACAGAAAATATGGGTAACTGGAACATAACTACATATGTATGTAAAGACGATGTTAAAGTAAGCGTGTATGGTATTTTCAAATGTTTTCCTGATTTGTCAGCATATTCAATTATACATTTGCTTTTTCAGGGCTTGATTTGAGTCTTTTATAATAAAGAATATGTAGACATAACCTTTTATGTCAATATGTGTCAATGCATTAACAGCAGTTATTAAGTATGATAATACTAATAGATTGGCGCCAAGGTGACACTTCATGGTAGTTATACCAGGGAAATTCGATTGTCCCTGGTTATACATAGTGACGTATACACTATAGGGTACATCACTTATGTTAAAACAAGATTTTTATTAACTTTTTTGTTGTACACCAAATCAATTTTTTGATTACCTCAAATATTGGTTTTGGTACTTTGTAAAATAATTAAGAAAACAATATTTCAAAAGAATAGGTTGACCAAAGTTTACCAAAGTTTACCATACGTCACTATGTAATACTAACGACCATACGTCACTATGTAATACAACTGACTATGATACGTCACTATGACAAATTGACCTCCTTTTTGAAGCTGACCCACTCATCGATTTCTGATATGTGAGGATGAGAACTCTATGGCTGTTGATGCAACACTTAAGGGCCTAATATTAACAGTTTGTAGCTAGCTATACTGAATCTAGAAATCAACTGCAAGATTATGGGAATGAAAAAACTATGGAGATAAGGTTTATCGCAAATAAGTAAAAATCAATTGATTATCCTTTTCTGATGCATTGTGGGATAGAAAAGTGGGCAAAAAGTGGGAAAATTCTGTCACTTTTGAATCCCACAATGCATCAGAAAAGTATAATCAATTGATAATTACCTATTTGTGATAAACCTTATGGTCAGAGGGTGATTGAGCACAATTTTTCTTGCTTTACCGGTAAAAGCTGTAGGGGTGGAATGGTGGCGGTGCAAAGAGTGGGATAAGGTTAGGATTGGATATGGGGTAGGGTGGGGTGGGATGGTGAAGGGTGGGAATAGGGTAGGATTGGATGTGGAGGTGGGGTGGGTGGGGCTGGTGATTGGGTTGAAGGTGTGGTTGCAAGATTTGGTATGAGGGTACAAGTGGGATAAAGTAAGGGTGAGGGTGGGGTAGGATTTGGGTGTGGGTGTGAAGGTGTGGTGGGTGCGGGAGTAAGGGTTAGGGTGGGAGTAGTATTGGGTATGAGGGTGGGATAGAATTGGGTGTGAGGGTGGAGGTGAGATTGGGTGTGAGGGTGGGGATAGGATTGGGTGTGAGTGGGTGTAAGGGTGGGAGTAGCATTGGGTATGCCTTCACCAGACAGCTCCTGCACTACCTTTCTGAACTACTTCATGTTTCATCATCTCACCGCAATCTTTGCTCGACCTCAACTGCCTCTTACTACATTCTCACTGCGCACAGGACGCAGCGCTCAACATTCGCTGACAAATCATTTTCTTGCTATGGACCTAAGCTTTGGAATGCATTACCAAATCATGTTAAATCTGCTTCTTCAATTGACATTTTCAAGAAACTGCTTAAGCAACATCTCTTCTATATTGGTTAAAATCAATAACGTTTGCATTGACTTTTCTGATGTTATTTTGACTTATGTACGTTGTATTTATTCTCATCCATTGTTTGTGTTTTCATGCACCTTAGTGCAATTTTATTGGTTTTTGGCGCAGTATAAATGTCAGATAGTAGTAGTAGTAGTAGTATGATGGTGGGGGTGGGAGCGGGACTAGGTAAGAATGGGGATAGGGGTGGGAGTAAGGATGCTGATGGGGTGGGGTGGGGAGCTTGACCCTGTCAATCTCTGGGTGTTGCACGGCCGCCCTGATTTAAACGAAATGCTGACACCCCCACCTTAACATGACCACATTATCTTGTTTTGATTATATGCCGCCAGTATGTGCCATCGAGTACATCAACAACACAACATGAGTATTAATGTGAACGCACTCTGATGTAATATAAGTCATCCACAGGCTCATTAAGACAGTGTGAGTACTTAGACGTAGACGTGCTCAGACCCAGACCGACTGGGATTTGGGGGGATCTTGCATAATAATTATGAAATCAGGACTTGAAATAAATATTATATGGTTATCCACCACTCTCTGCATATTTTTTGATAGTCATCACGACGAACCAATTGTAAAGTCACCAGTTCATATTTAGATATATCGGCACAAAACCAGACAGAAATCAATAAAAACACAAGATTTTTCAGACCAAATTTTCATTTGAGTACTGAAAAAAAATCAAAATATGGTACTGAAAAATGCTTTTATTGATTTGTGTTTGGTTCATTGGCCCATATCTCCAAATATATACTGGCGACTTTACACTGGTTCGTTATGGATGGTCACATAAGACGATGCCTCATACACCTAATTTGTAAGTAAATGACTGATCACCTTATTCACAGCGCTATGTAGGCAGTAACAAACAAAATAGGCCAGCTTTAATAAATGCCAAATATTTTACAATTTTTTGGCTTGATAAATATTTGTTAACGATGTTTAAAAAAGAGTGAAAGAAATACATTGTTTTAAATAGTTTGATTAGGAGCAGACAATGATGGACAACAAGACATATTTCTTTTACTTTCAGCCTCATTGCATTCCCACATATGTTATAATTGTTAGATGGATGGCAATATAATCAGTTGCAGATCCAAAGGGCATCGGCAGACCATGTCCTGATTTTTGAAAAGAACATAGGGAGAAGGGGTTTGTATCTGGCGCTTTTAAGAGAGGGATCCAAGGGTCATATGTGACGTGATCAAGCGAAATGAGTAGGATGTCAGGAATATTGATTTGAGTTAGGCCAAATTAAATTAATTGTTTGTCTCAAAGCTCCCGCGCGCGTTAGTTTATTGATGCGCATTAGAAAACAAAAATCTGAAAAAAACTTTTTTCTTCTTCTTTTTTTCTTCTTTTTTTTCAAAAAAAAAAAGAAAATCCCAAAATTTCACAGTTTTTTCAGATTTTTATTGATCACATCATCTTAAATACAAAAAATCACTTTTACAAGGATTTCAATATTTTATATTGAAAAAAAAAAAAAAAAAAACTTGAAAAAAACCCCGCATTCCGCATTAGTTTTACAACAGGAGAGGAGCTTTGAGACAAACAATTAATTTAATTTGGCCTTATTGTTTTACTCTTTTTTTTAGTTGGTAAATTGTTTGTAACTTAAAAACTAGAAATTAATTTAGTGGGGTTAGGACCACACTGTAGCATTTTCTCCTGCTTTTGAATGATGGACAAAAAATATCAAAATTGAAACTGCCGACGACGTGTGACCCATTTCGCTTGATCACATCACATACGCAAACCACATCTAGATTTATGGTAAAGAGTATGTATAGTGGAAAAGAACACAGAAAGATGTGGGTTGTTTCTGATGCGCCTTTTAAGGGGCCAATAATATTAGTCCTACCACCAAATTCAGCATGTTCAATGTTGATAGCATTCTAATTAAAGGCATATTATGTGATCTTTTCCATGGAGCGCCTTCTGTTCATGATTTTTTTTAGAAAGTAGATTTTCTTGCAGATTTACATTTCGAAAAAAAAATCATAAATATATTCCAAGTTACAGAGCGATACGATTCCTAATTACCTCAAAATCATGGTTTGAGAGTGAATTTAGAGTAAAAATAAGTTGTCGGCGCAGACTGTGACAATTTATTTTCACACTAAAACCATGATTTTGTAGTAATTAAGAATCGTATCGCCTTGTAACTTAGAATGTATGTATGTACGTTTTATGATCAGAAATGTAAATCTGCAAGAAAATCTGTTTTCAATTTTTTTCGCGGATTGAGGGAGTTCCCTGGAAAAGATCACATAATATACCTTTAATATTTTGGAAAATGTACTTAAAATTCTCGCCAGTTTGTCCGAGTCTATATATTATTTAAAATTCAAGGAGTTAGAAAACACATGCAGAAAAAGTAGCACTTTTATGTTCTAGATCCATGGCGGCGGCATATACAGATTTCTTGATGGTAGAAGTCTTTTGTTACTATTTGTCATGTATTATCTGCTTTTTGTTATATTTGTTATGGCACATAGGGACTTAAATTGTGTTATGCGCTCAATAAGCATCAGGTTTTATTATAATTATTATTAAGTATGCTGATCTATGTAGAGGACTTGTTCCAGGCCAAAGCTTCTGATGCCAAAGAAAGGCTGCGAGTTGTATACAATTTGTACAACCATGCCATGATACAACTAATAGAATAGGCACACATGCTACAGTTTACTATCTCCACCTCCTTGTTAATGCAGATTGGTTACACAACTTTATATTAGGGTAGACCACTAAAAGGCCCCACATGCCCCCCCCCCCCCTGGCCCCACATGCCCCCCTCCCCCTCCCTGAATGAAATGAGGGAAACTTGCTACCAGTCTATCCAGTTATGTACACAGAAGTCTTGATAGGTATGATCCTATTAATTACAGCTGAAACCATTGTAAAATTTGAATTTTTGGCACGCTTGTCCCGCTAATTACCCAATCCATGTCGATTTTGAAACATGTCAGCATGAAATTAATTATTTAAAGCTGGAAATAGTTGTATATTACACTATGCACGCACATTTCACAGATAATGATCTTTGCTGAGAAGTTGTAGTAAAGATGCCCCCCCCCCCTAAAAATATTCTTGCCCCCCCCCCCCCCAAAAAAAAGGCTAGCCACGCCACTGTTTCTGTACCACACATAGCCTACATAAAGACATTGAGCAAATCTGGTTTAGTAGGACAATACCATTATTGCTACCTGAGCCGAGTTGTGCATTACCGTAATAGGGCCTGATACAGTATTTCTCATTACGCAGTGATATAAGCTTTCAAGCTATATAAATTGGATAGCATTGTATTAATTTGTAATACACATTAGCCTGAATGTTGCAACCTTTCCACTGGTCATGCTGGTTGAAAGCACTTTATGATTAATGTGATTGATGTGACACCGTAAAACGCAAATTCATGCGCAGATCAGAAATAGTGTAAAACACTATAATTTTGCAAGTACTTTATTTCGCGAATTAAAAACATCTGCTACTTTAGCAGGCATTTAAAGGTATATTATGTGATCTTTTCCAGGGGACGCACTCAATCCTCGAAAAAAAGTTGGAAGCAGATTTTCTTACAGATTTACTTTTCTGATCATAAATCATAAATACATTCCTAGTTACAGAGCGATACAATTTTTAATAACCTCAAAATCATAGTTTTAGAGAGAATTTAGAGTAATATTTGAAAAAATAGATTGTACCGCTCGGTACAATCTATTTTCAAACCATGATTTTGAAGTAATTAGGAATCGTATCGATCTGTAACTTAGAAGATCTTTATGATTTATAATCATAGTGCAAATCTGCAAGAAATTCTGCTTTCATAGTAAAAATCAATGATAGAGGGCGCTACTTGGAAAAGATCACATAATATGCCTTTAATTTTGCGAATCTGGAAATTTTACTGATACTTTCAATGCAAAATTGTTAGTTTCGCGGATATTTAGTTACGCAAATCCACCTCCCTCGCGAAATGCGCAAAATTAAACCCCTCGCTAAATGAAATGGTTTACAGTATAGTCATTGTAAGACAAAAACAAAACTTGTGGGTTATAGTTGTCTTTATTGGGGCAGAAAATATTGGACTAAAACAACAAATCCTACTAGCATGCACTCTTTTATTTAAAGGGAAGTATAATAGTATTATACCCACCCTATATTTCTTTGCCAGTAATGCCTACATCAAGTTTTTGCTTTGCCTTGTTTTTGTCTTGTTTTGCTTTGTATTGTTTTGTTTGAATTTGATTTTTTTGTGGATTTTTTAATAGGTTTCATTTGTATTGATTTTTCATATTTATTTTTGTGTTCGGTTTTTTGTCTGGGTGGTTGTTCTTTGGTTGTTGTAAAAAAATTAGTATAAAAATTGAAAATTGAAATTGTCTCTAAACTATCTTTAAAGGTAGATGACCCGATCACATTCCGATTTTCAATTTGAAGTTTTCTATTCTACATGAAAGGTCATCCTTAAAAAAGTTGGGTTCCAAAGTTTGAGTTGCATAGCTCTAATGGTTCTTATTTTAGACGCACAAGATGCTGTGAACTGTACCCATTGAGTAGTACACAAACTATATCGGTGGTTACCACCATTCGCGGTAATTCGACGTTATTTCATCGATTTCTCCGTAATTATACCGATTTAGGCCGTCAAATTTCAGTATTATGATGATGAGAAAAATACGTGCTTTCATATGATATGAAAATCTCCGTATGTTTGAAATAATTCTGTGTTACGAAAATGTGATCGGGTCATCTACCTTTAATTATGCAGATTTATCTCCCCATAATATTGATCACATCTATATGATAATTTCCTATTTCGACCCATTTTCGGATCACTGTGAACAATATATGACAAATATTGAATAAAATGTTAACAGCCTCTCCAACATTGAAACACAATAGGATATCAACATTTTTATAACAAAATGTTCAGATTTTTATATAAAATGATTGATCTTTTTGTTACACTGATACAAAATACATTAAGCATAATTTGCATAGCCACTGAACACATTTCAACATGAATTGTACAGTGCGGCACCTGTTGTACAGACAAACATACCTCTCGGGTCGGTCGGTCTGTCTGGCTTTTTTTTCCTTCTTTTTTTTTCCCTTGAAAATGACCGTAAAAATCAAAAAATCTGTAAATTTGCAATTTTTTGACAAGCAAAAACAATATTTGGGGTCGGTATTTTTTTCCATGTGACCATTTGTTAACAATTTCTAAAAAAATATAATATAAAAGCTGAATGCAAACTGCTTATCCACAAAAATAGCCTGTGTAAGTAAATGTAATAAATATAAGAGGACCTGACGTTTCGATTCTAACAGAATCTTTTTCTAAAAAAGTGTGTCGGCCGGGTTTATTTTTGCATTGCTATCAAAATAAGAATTGAAAAACAAAATAATGAATCATAATCAATGACACCAAACATATAAATGATATCCAGTCTATTTCCGTTGGCCTTAATTCAATTGTCATATTTTTTTTGGTTTTTTTTGGCCTTTTCAACTACTACCAGCATTGTAGTTTACTAAACATAAGCTGTTCAGCTCTTTGTCTGTTAATTCCCCTGGTTGAAAGCACTATATAGTCATATCAAACCTATGAATACAAAAGGACGCTAATTATGTGGGAAGAACAACTAGATGAATCGTCAAAGATGAATCGTTTAAAGGGACACTAAGAGATGTGTTGGAGGCTGCGCCCTCAATTATGATAAAAACTAGGATTAGTATATTTTTATAATTGTATTACATGTATGAACTTACACCTATAAGGATTAAGAAAAATCAGCCCTCTTTGTACAAGAAAACATCGATTCAAAAATGCTCGTACAGCCGCGACGAGCATTTTACGTCCGACAGTATCCCCCTGCAGTACGCGTGATACATAACGCGAACCATATTTGCATAGAGATGTTTTTCAATAAGGCCAAAAAAAAAAAAATGTTATATTGGCGTAACGGGCTGAACAAAAATAGGGTAGGTAGGTAGGGATTTTTTTTTTTGATTTTTTTTTTTTAATTTTTTTTAATTTTTTTTAGCAGCTGTTTTTGAACAATGTTAACCGAGTTTAAACATTCCCTATTGTTTGTTAGAAGTACCCCTCAGTACAAGTCTATATACAAATAAAACACAATAAACCATATTTTCGGAAGGAATTTCCGTTTATTCGAGGAGCACCGTCGTATTTCGTTCGAGAAAAAACTTCATTTTTTTTAATTTTTTAATTTTTTAGGGTCGGTCGGTTGGTTTTTTTTGTTTTTTTTCACTGAAAAAAAAAAAAAAAGTGTAGGGTCGGGCGTATTTTTAGGGTCGGGCGGGTTACGCCAATATAACAATTATTTTTTTTTGGCCTAAATAGCGATTTGCTGTGTTTTTGTTTTTGTAGAAACAACAATAATGGCAATTTTTAATGTTCATCTTGAATTCTGAAGAAAATTTTAAAACATTTAAAATTTTCAACACCACTTAAATGTCCCTTTAATGGTACTCTGTCACTTTGAACTATAATGTACTTTTGAAGAGGGTATGTTTTGGTAATAAGAATGAAGGTTAGGGCTAACATGTACAATGTGAAGTTGGCAAGGGTTTCAATCCCATGAGTACAGGGGATGTTATTGGTAAAATTATTGTCTTTCCGTTAACCTGTTTTCAATGATTTGGGCACTGATAACTTATTTTTTGGGTAGGGGTGTGCTGCCCAGGGTCTCAAAAAGGGGGCTACAGAACTGAAGTGAGTGGATTTTATGACAAAAAGTAGGGTCTTAGGAACTAATTTTTTCAAATAAGTAGGTCTTTAGAACTGCCCTATAGTTCAATTTTGATAAGCAAGAATGCAAATTTTCGATTTTGTCTGGTTTTCGACTGCAAAATTTGAAGAATTGGGGCTTTGGAACGCAACAATTCACGATTTTTGAATTTTCAAAAGCTAGAGCTAGCAGCAGAGGGTGAAAAGGGGGTCTTCAGCAGTCCGGGCCGATTTCCCGTTCAGGAAGCATTCCAGAACTGGAAGTATTACCCATAATCCCTTGCGAATTTAATTTCACATCACTTTATTAGCATCATAAAAGTTACACATACAGAATTGATACACAATAAAGGAAAACATGTAATTGCTAAATATTTGTAGTGGTAATACCAAAAAGACCAATTTATTTATTTTAACCAAATATGATAGATCTTTGAATCAATGACGATCAGTAAATGAGTCAAAATACAAGATAAACTGTTTAGTCATAATTAATAGATATTATTGTGGTGATTCTCCTAATTTATTGTAATTAAGAAATTGGGCTAATTACCTCATTAAATATTCAAACTCTTTTTTAAAAAAAAGTATACCTAACACCTTTTTTTTCCTTTGACAGAAATTTGCATAATTATATGATCTTCCATTCTTCTTGTAGTCGAGAACAACAATAAAATCTATCATTATATTATACAACATGTTTCACCCATATTGAAATAGGTCTAGGTTTAATTTTTTATGCTACAGTTTTCTTAGCCTTATGAAAAGCGGGATCCTGTAGAGGACTACCAAAAAATATCGCATTGCATTACTGCATTGTAATACTTCCAGTTCAGGAATGCTTCCTGGATGGGAAATCGGCCTGGACTGTTCAGCGCGGCACATACCTATACCCTTTTCCAATGTCTGTGCCCCCACCTTTCATCTCCTCCCCCATGAAAACAGATAACTTCCACTGCTTTGAGTGAAATGGTTAACTTCAGCTTTGTGATTATAGATGGGGTGACATGTGACGTCATGCCGGGCATTTGGTCGGGGAGTTGCCATTGTTCTTTGCCCGGCAGTGTGTTTTAATCAAGTTTTGCTGGGTGTTTTTTTTAGTAGAAACAAAAATAATGGCAATTTTTAATACTCATCTTGAATTCTGAAGTTTAATTAATTAAAATAAAAAAATTCCACATGACATTGTGTCCTTTTAAGTGTAGGCCTATTTGAAAAACTAAGTATAGGCCTTGAGAGTGTATAGGCCTTTTTGAGAAACTAACTAAAATTAGTACGCCTATTCGTGAGGCCAATTTTGTATGAACGCTACTATAAATAATTCTTGAATGTGCTAAAAACCTGGTTCATGATCTCACCTCATTGCAGACAAGTACAGTGATCTGTTCATCCAGTGTATGTTATATCAATCAGAAACATTTTAAGCCACAGTAATATATCCTGCATCTGTTAAGAGCAAGCATTTTAAATAAAGTGTTTCTAGATTTCAATAAAGAAAATTATTTCAATAAAATTACGATGAATTAGAAAAATATTAAACAAATCCTCGCATTACACAGGTCATTCACGCATCCGATTGTCATTGAAACCGACAATTAATGAAATGCCATTTAAAATTAGCTGGCGCCACTAGCAATTAACAGAAATAAATAACCAGTCAATAGACTTACACAATGCACATGCTCATTACATTTTGCATTATATTATTTTTATTAATTTCTAGTATTATCAAAAACATCCTATTGTTTAAAAGCAGTATAAAAAAAGGTTTACATATGTGTCGAAAAGTCATAGAAATTTTGTTAATTTATTCATTTGGGGAAAAAGAATCAGTGACATGGCATAACTATCAGGGACAAAGGGGGGGGGGGACAGATTATCAGCCTGCCCCTTTTTATATTGGCTTCTATTCTACTGTATAAGAAATATACCAAATAAGGCCGTTTTATTCACTTAGGGACGCACCATTTGATTTTCAGGGGGGGGTAGGAAGTTGGGTTCGGGGGAGATTTTTTTTTTTTTGCGCTTTTTTTAATGTATCCATTCATATTGAGTTGGGTGGGGGTAGATTTTTTTTTTTTTTTTTTACTCATCAGGGGGTGAATTTTTTTTTTTTGGCCTGCATAGAGGGGGAATTTTTTTTCTTCCGAAAACTTCCTACCCCCCCCCCCCTGAAAATCTAATGGTGCGTCCCTTACTAAGTCAATTAAACTTCTGACGAGGACCTTATTATCCATAACCAAATAAACTCAGAACAGTTCTCTCAGGTGAGGCTGTTCTGGTAACAATTCTGAACAAAATTAATACAAATCTCAAAATTTCCAAAATATTGGTTTGAATGTATTCAAGCGATGATTTCGCGTCACACACATGATCTTCAGTAATAATTTTGGTGAAATGAATGAATAAATGAAACCAGTTTCAGGCATATCAAATTAAAAATGAGGAAAAACCAATTGATAGTAAATAAATATACCAAAACCATGCTACTGCTAGTCTTTTTATAATCCATGGCAAGTGCATCTCTCAAATCCTGTTTTCTCTTTTTTCTTTTTTTTTCTTTTTTTTTTTTCCATAAGAATTTGTGACTAACACTTCAGCAATTACGGCAGTATAATGCTTTATGTAAATAAAATGTAATGATGTGTTGCAACATGGTTGCAATCAACAGTAGCAATGATGCACACATAACCATCAACGTAGCGATGAACTATCACAGGGAAAATGGTGGTAGGAATATACTATATACAAAAGGTCACTGTACTTTTACGACATTGCACTTTTCAAGTCCATACTGTCAAAGTCGTAATTTTCGCTAGATTAATTGTTCACACTTTGCCGATTTAGGACCATTTTGCTTATTTTTAACCTGGGGTCTACCTGTCTATCTTACAGTGGTTCTGATTGGTTTATTGCAAGATATACTAAATTGAATAGCCAATTCAAATGCAGCTTGTAAAATATTTTACTCCAATCTTTATCAGGGTTACAATTATTCTAACGCTGTCTCTGATTGGTGAAATAAATTATGTATCTATCTTTCTGACCAATCGGCTGGTAGTTCTCAGGGGGTTAACTTTGTTATTTGAAAGCTCTTTACATAGTTAACACACTAAAAAATAGATTTTTTTTGCGTGTATATCTTTCGTGGTGGCTGCTATGCTTAAACACGCGAAAAGTGTGAAAATTAATGTAACACAAAAATGTCCACTTGTCCATTTAATGAAGGCACATTTAATGAAGGCATATTTTGCATTGCCCTAATTTTGTGCTTTTGTGATTATGGGCAGGCGGGAAATGAAACTGTTGAAATACGTTTCCTGTAGGCCTTATATAAGTCTTTGTTTAAGAAAAAATACATGTTTATAATACGTCAAGTCTAACTTATTGAAAATTATCAATCGTTTAAGGGTCCAATGGTTTGAATTCATATAAACCGATAATAAACAGTTTATAATTGGACTAATTGCAAATGTGATTGAGGAATCAGTTGTGGATTTTGATAAAGTGGCGTTTAGGCAATTGTAAGGAACAGTTAATATATCGTCGCTATTCTGTCAAAACCTTGTATTCCACCTGGCTCTTCAGCATGTAACACTTCCTATTTATAACCTTTAGACCAGGCATTCTCAAATGGTGGCGCGCGCGCCACTTGTGGCGCGCGCGCCACTTGTGGCGCATCAAGGCATCCTAAGTGGCGCGAGAGTGGTTAAAATTTGTTTTAAAAAAAAAAAATCATATAATGATATAGCCAGATTTCATAGGCCTATGACGGTCAGATGTATAAAGACAGCAATTTTTCGCGCGCTGCACGCGCATGTGCCCTCAAAAGAGTAATGTTAGTTATTATGTTGCCTACATACATTTTGTGATGGGAATTTTGCCATTGTAAATTCTCAAAAATATGACCAAGTGGAGCTTCAACAAGTTGGTTACTAAAATGTGGCGCATCAGTAAATCTAGTTGAGAAAGCCTGCTTTAGACAGTCTGTTCTAAACATGTTCAAGCCAAATACACATCTACCAAAACCGTGTTAGTGCTGGTGCCCCTGAACATGTATAAAGCAACACTTCCTTTGCATGACCATTTGGGTAGTTTCACTTCATCCATGCTGAAGGGCCAGAATAGCATACAAAGTTTTGGCAGAACATTGCCGATATACAAATCAACAAATCAAACGTGTTTGCTTACTGCAATAACACTAAAGACCAACTGCTACACTTAGATTGCATTTGTAAAAACCACATGAAATTAAAAATATATAAAATTATTTTTTATTTATTTTATATGGAAAACACTTTCAAAACAGCATTTTGTAAATAAAATTAAAATACGTCAAATCATAGATATTATACAATATTGTATGTGTTCGTTTACCCCAAAGAACAACTGTTTTGATAATGCTACATTTGAAACAAAATTTCATGAAACAGATATCATAAAATACATCTATGATTGGACTAATTGTATACAAATCAACAAATTTAATGTGTTCCATAACTCTAAAACGGTCTTGAGCAATAGTAAACTATGATAAAAAAGAGGACTTGAGCAATTATATAGTGAACTATGGTTTTGGTCTATACACAAATCAACAACTTTATGTGTTCGCTAACCCCAATAAAATAAAAGAATCAATTGTTAGTTTGTTATTAATCAATAAACATCTGCTTGTAAAGTTCAAATCATTAATAAACAAAGTGTAGTTCATTCACCTTTTTGTATTGCATTGATATTTCGCCTTTTTTCGCTTTTTTTTCAAAACTCTTTCTTCTTTTTACATTTTTGGAAAATATTTTTTGTATTAGAATGAACTGTACCGAGGCAATATGATTCATTAGGGTATGGATTCTATTGAAATTGTTTGAACCGTTTTCACATATATCTTGCGCAAACACCAAGCTTTCATACGAATTTTAAATTTTGAAAATCTGACATTTCTGATGGAAAATACAAACATTCTAGTAAAGATGGTAGATTTCAATTTTGGTCGAAATTATCCATTTAAAAATTCTGTGCAATTACTAACCCTACCTGAGACATCCATCCATCCATAGGACATGGTATATTTTTGGTCGCCATATCTCAACTTTTCACATCACTTGTATAACTATAAATTATTTGCATACTTTTGTGGGTGAATTTGGAGATAAATTTTGATTTTTAATCCACAAATAAACCAGGATATTTTCTGTTTGAGTGGTTTTAACTTTCATTTCTTTGGCGGGAGTTTTGAATATTGCTTACGTCATGTGGACTACATTGTTTAAAATGTTGGGGTAGTGGTAGAGAGGATTTATTTAAATTGAAAACACGTTTTCAATCGATTTTCGATTATGTCTTGCCACATGAGAACAAAAAAAGATATTTCAATGAAATTAGCATATAATATAGGAAACATGTTCACCTTTATAATACGTGTTTAAATGTTAAACAATAATCATTTTGTATTTTTTATGTATTTTAGAAACATGGTACAGTTCATTCTGATACACCCTGTATCCTGGCCAAGTTTATCAAGGAGAATTATAGAATTCAAATGTGTTGGTTTACATCCATAAAAAGACAAAAATAATAATAAAAATTAGTAAATAATAAAAAAATATCGTTGATATCTATCATAAAACATCTGTTTGTCGTTTAAATTATTTACATATACATTTTATATTATTATTTTACAGCCTATATACTTAATTGATGGGTTTGCAAATGTGCTATTAACAATCACAAAAAACAGGGGTTTTATATCTTGGTTCGTGGAAAACCTCTCTCATAAACCCTTCTCAAACTGCTAAAGCAGTTGATGGGCCTATGTATTGATTTGATACTAGGCCTTCATGTACAAAAACAAAATGACAATTTTGTAAAAGTGAACATTTTTGCTCTGCATATATTCTTGCTCTCGAATGAGCTACCGTGAAAATATTAACACAAGAATGTATTTCTTTTGTTTATAGGTCAATGCGATGAAGTTACAAATCGTGAACAAATCGGCATAGCGCGGAAAAATAATCATACAAAAATTACCACTCTTAGGCTATATTAAACAAATCTTTTGTCTCAAAGCTCTTCAGTTTTTCAAAACCTAATGAATACAGGGTTTTTTTAACGTTTTTTTTTTTTAACGGTTTTTTTAAATATAGAATATTGAAATCCTTGTAAAAGTGACCTTTTGTATTTAACATGATGTGATCAATGAAAATCTGAAAAATCTGTGAAATGTTGGGATTTTTTTTGTTGAAAAAAAAAAAAACACCTTTTTTTCTTCTAATGCGCATCAATAAACTAAAGCGCGCGGGAGCTTTGAGACAAATGATTTTTTTAATTTAGCCTTACCATTATCACTGTCTGATTAACCCAAATGATGGTAGGAAACCCTATCTTGTCTTCTTCCTTTGTCTATGTATAAATCACAGAACTTTTTAAATGACATTCTTAAACAGCTAAGAAAGTTTAAGCAATCTCATTGGTTCTCAGAGAAATCGGCGACATCTAGATGAGACAACTTAACATGGGGAGGTAGGGCCTACGTTTTAACAGTGCTTCCGACCTTCACAATGCGTGGTTTGCTCCCATAACGCGCACTTCTGCAGTGTGCGTCTTTAGCGCTTTTCCTGCGTTTATGCCGGCGCCGCGACGCTGACGCATAGTTTACTCATCGCATGTGATTGGATGGAATGTTTGTGGGTTATTCGATCCTAGCAGGGGTAAAAGTTGTCAAATGTGGACAATAAAATGTACTTATTTCTTTGATAAATGTCTAAAGCATGATTGTTTAAGAATGAGAATAAAGTTATTGTTTTTAGACCGTACCCGTGTTATATTGTCTGACATAAATGCGTTCGATAGTATTATTTTTTGCGTAGAACAACGACGCCGCAAATAATACTATCGTCCGCATTTATGTCAGACAATAAAACACGGGTACGGTCTAAAAACAATACCTTTATTCTCTAATTTGTATTTGATAAACACCTTCCGGTGAAGGTGTGTGTTGGGAAGATTTGGTGGCTGAAGCTCCGCCATCCATGTATCGAGCATTAAATGTAAAATCAGATTATTTTTGGCACAATTTGAACCCACCCCAGTTGGTCAAAGCAAATACGGTCTTTGGTGAAAGCCCCATCCTTGGTAAGTATTAATTCTGTTATTTTGAGGTGTGTGCTTTTTTTAACTTCAGATACAGCCTAAGGCGACAAAAAAAAGAAACCCTATTCTACGGGCCCACCAGAACCATTTTTTTAGAAATCTGTGGAGAAGAAAAATCAAATGAATACCCACTCAAATTTCTTTTTTTTTAACTTGTTTGAATTTTACGGTCATTTTCAAGGGGGAAAAGTTTTAATTTTTTTTTTAAAAAGCCGACCGATAGACCCATCCTGAGAGGTCAATTTGCCCGTATATATTATTTTACAGCCTATATACTTAATTGATGTCAAAAACCGCTATCAAGAGGGTTAGCAAATGTGCTATTCCTATAATCACAAAAAAACACATTTCTTTTTTTCATCGCCTAAATGACTTAGTATTGATTCTGGATATTAAATGCACTCTTCATTGCAAAGTACAAAGGCCTCTTATCCTTATGCCTCACATAAAGCCTACTTACAAATGGCAAGTAATTAATTGTCCTTGATTCCTATATCTACAGCTTTGTAATTAAGGCCACATGTCATAGCCGCTAATATAGACCAACTGGCTAAAAGGGGGTAGGCTTACTCGAATATTTCTGGTATACGATTATGTGTTGCTAGCAAATTTTGGGGGTTCTTTTTAATGTTTTAATGTTTAATGTTTAATTTTGAATTAAAAAAATGACCCATATGTTTACTTTTATGTCATCCTTCCTTCTCCCAATTTAACCCATTTTAAAATTAGTTATATTTGTTCTTTAACACTTTCCATGCGGCAGGCAGCTGCAGACGACATTTCAAAATTTCACAAAATGTTTCAAAAATGTCAAATTATTAAGTATCATAAATAATCAAATTTGAAATCACCATGTGAAATGCATTGAAATAAGTACAAACATGCCTACTATTGGTTCAGTAATCCTTGAGATAGACTTTGAAAATTCCAAAAGGTTTCTGAAAAATCTGTTTTTTATATGGTAAAACTAATAGCTGTATGGAAAGTGTTAAAAAGGCAAATTTAGACAACTAAGATCATTGACTTGAAATGGGACTTGTTTGTTTTTGAACAAGGGGACAATTTGTGCAATACTCCCATGTAAGTTATGCACCTCATATCCACTGAGTTCCCCCTCCCCCTGGCTTTGGCTGAAATCATGCAATTACTCTGTACTGCTGATTGTGGTTGAATTTCTTTTAAAGACAATTTAGCAACCTTGCAAATTATTTCAAATAATGTCATTTAGATTTAGAATAGATTTTATTTTCAGTATTTGGTCCTATTACTTTAATTGTTGTAGCTGTCGTGTTTGGGGTGGGGGCATTTATTTTCTTGCTTTTTTGTTTTGTTTTGTTTTTTAATTAAACAAAATCCATAGGCCTAATAAAATCCACCAACAAATAGGCCTACTAATTTTTATAACGTCAATAAAATACTCTTCATACACTTTTAGCTTATCTAGCCCCCGGGGGAAAATAGACCCATTTGTAAAAAGTGACCCCATTATTAGGGATTTCCAGCACAAAATCATACCCCATGTTTAGGGATTTTGTGCCCAAAAAGCTACCCATTAGAGCGGCACACCCCCTTATACCGTCTTAGGTGAGTACCCAGGCTATATATACTTGGCGAAGTATACCGAGCCAAGTAGATTTGACAACCGTGGTGTAGTGGAGAGCCGGTCGGCCTGTGTAGTGGAGAGCCGGTTGGCCCGTGTAGTGGAGAGCCGGTAGGCCCGTGTGCTGGAGGTCCGGGGTTCAAATCCGGGAGAGGGGGGAACGGGGTGACTTCGGGGTAACTTTTCTTCGCGGAAAAAAAATCTGAAAAAAGTAAAGTGGCTACCTCGAGTTAGAATTATCGGTTATCAATAATCTCACTTCTTTTCATACCGGCCACCTATACGCATGATATACATGCATTTATTGAAATTCATATTAACATTTTCCATGCGGCTATTGGCTTTACCATTACAATATAGATTTTTCAGAAACCTTTCCCAACTTTCAAAGTCTACCTCAAGAATTACTGAACCATACTAGGCATATTTGTACGTATTTGAATGCATTTCTCAAGGTGATTCCAAATATGGTAATGAAATTAAATAATTGTGACATTTTTAAAACAATTTGTGACATTTTGGAATATAGTCTGCAGACGCCTGCGGTGTGGAAAGTGTTAACCCCTATATTCCTATGGCTAATCTTTTCCTCTAGCTATGGTTGGTAAACACATCAGAGCCAAACAAATACGACCATTTTTATCTAGGACAAATTCTCCTATAAGCATAATCAGGACGTACGTTCGTAACTTGCTCGTGGCGTTTAGAAATAAATAGCATTGGCCTATATATGGCGTGACCTATTTTGCTTCTATTAATAGCGTGATCGATATTATTCACGCTCATATACGTCGGCGTGTTTGTGTGACTAACGCTGTGAGGATTTGATTTGTCAAGCAATTGAATGATAATACCTTTGTATTGGATAAAATAGTTTATTAAATTACAGGAGGGAATGTGAGAAGGGGTCCAAAACTCATCTTTTGTGAGAAGGGGTCCAAAACCCCATCTGTGAGAAGGGGTCCAAAGACTCATCTTTTTAAAACTGCCTATGGCATCTGATTTTTAAGTCATGTACTATAATATGCTTCAGTTGTGTTTTAAAAAAAAATCTATATATTTGTGTTTTAATACTTGTATATTGACGCTTTGCTATTAATGCATTTTATTGTTTTACACACATATCAACGTAATTATATATTGTCATTTTAGTGTATTATATTGCAAATTTGCTCGTTTACTTCTAGTCACCTGCTGGCAGTTGGGTTTTAATCTTTAGCTGTCTAAATTTATGTGTTTTTACATGGTTTTAAAATTGGTATTTAGTAGTTTGTTGTTGTACAGCGCATAGATACCACTTGTTTAATGCGCTTTATAAATGATTATTATTATTGATTATTATTATTAAAACTGTAGGATCACAAGGTGGTGGGATTGGGGGAAGGAGTGAAGGTATACAGGGGGATTTTATATCTTAAAATTTGTGCCAAAAGTTCACTGTATTTTATTGAGGCAGCCAGGGTATTTCATTAGCTTTCTGAAATTTGTAGCGGTAAACATATTTTATGCTCATTTGCGTAAAAGTGAACATTTTATAAACCGAACAATATTTGCGATATTTTCTCTTATAAATCTGACTACCACAAAAGCCAATTTTGTTGTTGTTGTTGCTAAATAGGTGTAATAATGACATTGTTTTTTCTTCATTATTTCGCATCTAATGTTTGAAAAAATAACTGAGAATGTTTGGTTTGTCTTTTATATTAGTAACCTATTGTGTATACCATACATAAATCCACTTGTTCATTAACATCAAGTATTATTGAGTAAAATATTTGATATTGTGTTCGGTTTTAAAATGAAGTAACTTTACCAAAATAGTAATATCTGGTAAACGGTTCCATGAAATGTCATGATTCCTTTTGCTGATGCTCGTGAATAAATGCATCTATTGCTGCATATATTGGTTGCCTTCATATTTTGATGACAAATATTTGTAATAATTATTTTACTTTGAGTACACTTTTTTCACTTACCTTCAGGCTACAACTCTTGTCTTTCATTTGTATGGACTACAAAGCTGTGTGAATACTTTTTACTAAACTATGAACAACTCATTAATTTGCTCAAATATTTGAACATATTGTCGGACAATAGGGCCAAAAAGAAATTATGTTGTCCTCCACAACTTTCAGAGAGGAGTGGCGATTGTCGGATTGTCAAATCATAAATCAGGTGGGAAGTAATTAACCAATGCCTACTTCAATGCCTCGAAAAGCTGTGGGGGGGGGGGGGTCATATTTAGTGGAGATAAGGTTACGGGGATGTGCTGCCAAATAGAGCCCCATTTTTCACCCTCTGGTATGGATGACCCCTTTTCAAAGCTATTGGGGCTAAAATCCTTAATTTTGCTGTTTTTTACCGATATTTAGCAAATTCAAATTCAAATAGTCAAAATGTCAAATATATATGAAAATTATGGGTTTATGGTAAACATATGGGTCTTTTTTCCCCCGGAAATTGGTAAATGTTTGGGTTAGATTTTCATTTTGCTGACGGCACATCCCTACCATGTTCAAACCAATTTTTGTGTTACAAAGACCACATAATTTGGCTTTCATTCAGAAAAAGTAAAAGGGGGCACATCTGCTGATTCAGAAAGCAAACTTCATTAGGAAACATTTTGGAATGGCTTGATAATTCGACCATTCCGTGGATTGGCTTCAAAATTTTGGGCTTGACTAAAATTAGTGTAAGATGATAACGAAATGGTCGATTTCAATTTGTTTCTTTTGAATGAAAGCTAAATTGTACGTCTTTATAGCTCTACCATTGGTTTTGAATATGTATGCCTACATTCTCTGAGACGCGTTCATGAAAAAAATGCCCGTTCTTTCTGACTCACCCTGTATTACAACATAGACAAAATACAATGACAATTCAACAAATAATGAAGAACAACTAAAAGCAAAAGTCTGGCGTTGTTGCACCCCCTTAAATTCCTCACTCCTCATCCAATAAATGCAAGATGCCCCCCCCCCCCCCCCCCCCCCCCGCCCCAATCAAATTATTTCCACATATTGCAAGCCAATCACTAGGCTACCCCCACTTATTCAATTTAAATAGACTAATCAAATTATCTCCTGTATATAAATGACATCATTTACAAGTTAATGTTCAACAAGTGTTTTGGTTGTTAATAAAATAATAGATTTGAGAATTGGACCAAGTAATTGGCAATATACAAGTCTAGATAAAAACCTCTCAACATACAGGGTGAGTTTACACAACTTTCCTACAAATGTAATATTTAAGCAAGTTCTACAATTAATGCTGTGAGCAGTGTATAGATCATTTGAATAATATATAGGCCTACTATAGATACACACTTTATTTTACCGGGTCTGCATGTCTGCCGATTAAGCAAATGGAAATGTTGAAAAATCTGTCCAAGGGTGGAAATGGCAAAATATAGTGGGGAAAACCTGACTTGCCGGCGACGGGATTCGAACCCGGGTCCTCCAGCATGGAATACACTGTCTTAGTCCACTTGGCGAGGGGATCATGCACCTGTAATTAACAATTCTGTGCGCATTTATCACCTGCCGTGAGCGCCCGGCGAGATAGACCGAGGCGACACGTGCTGCCAGCATGGTTTTCAAATGGGATTTCATGGGGTTCCGGGCTGTAATGTTATGGTAATGTGAGAAAAAGTGTGTCAGTCAAGTGGGTTTTTGAAAGTGGGGGAGGGGGGAGGGGAGGGGGGGGGGGGGGTTACAGCGATATTTTGGGTCACATTTAGCCGTGCGGAAGAATTGTCTGGAAAAAGTTGGGGGTAGAGTAAGGGTTAATACATTATGAAATTCAATACCAGCTAATCATGGTCTTGTACTGAAGAGGTGGTAATTTTCGCACCATTGTTTAACATGTTTTTTTAAATTCACAATCTGTAGCTTCATCACATAGACCTAAACGCAAAAGAAATATATCTGTGTGTTATTAGTTTTCGCGGTTACTGCTTCGATCGTGAAAAGCATGGCTGAAATAAATGTAGTTCGATAAATATCCAGTTTTCAGTACCATAATTTAGTTATACTAAATATGGATATTTTACCTGAATCAGTGTGAAATTAATCAGTTTTGACAAATTTTAAATTCTTACAGACAAATTTGGCAGGTGATGAGTCAAGAGTTTGACTTCAGACTCACCCTGTACAATTTTTAGATCATAATCCCTAGAATAGTGAAAACCAAAACAGCATGTTTGCTTAAACCTAAATATCCATCAATGACAACATTTGAATGTTAAACCTATCATCTATCAATCAAATAAAGCTCAATAGGCAATAGTCAAAATATTAGAAATGTAGTCACACACACTGCCAAAACAGACTGACGAAACATTATCCATTCTTTCAGTGCAGGTCAGAATATTAAAAACACACATTTTCAAAATAAAGTCAGGACCCTATTTCATAACAGTTAAGATTCAAAATTGGACATAGGCCAATTAAAGAAAAAGGTCTGTCTCAGAAGCCCGTCCGCATTGGTATGTGAAATGAGCTACGGCGCGAAGGTCTATGCGCTGTGGGGCCTAATTTTTATTTTTATTGATATATTTTTTTTAAAAAGTTTAAAAAAATTCTCTGTAAGCTTGGATAAGCCAAAAAAATCCAAAAAATCGCAACAAAAAAAAGAAAATCGCATACATCATAGCCTATTTTCTAAAAAAATATATAAAAAAGAAATCGCACAGCACTTAGCTTTTTTGCACAATGTTTCTGAGACAGACCTTCTTCTTTGTTTGGCCTAAGAAGAGTGATTCTTGAACCCATTATATTAGAATAGAAATTCTTCCTGGGTTAAGTTTCAAGAAACAGGAAACAGTTCTGACGTTTGACACAGGTCCTATTTCATGAAGAGCAAATATTAGGAATTCTTTTGTATTCTTCATTAGAAGAGTTACATATCTCAGACGAGTAGCTCGGAAGAGAAACTTGTCTTAAGATTAATTTCAAATTTTATGAAATGGAGCCCAGGACAGTCAATTCTTGGGTACAATTTGTGTGCCATGGTTTTTAACCCTTTAAGCCCCGATCCCCATGAAATCCTATTGGAAAACTTCGCTGGCAGCTATGCTGTCAGTCTTTGCTGGGTGCTCACAGTGGGTGATAAATGTGCACGGAATTGTTAATGACGGGCATGTTACCCCCTAGTCGAGCAGACCATGCCCGGGACACCAAATTCCATGCGGGAGGACCCGGGATTGAATCCCGTTGGCAAGTCCTGTTTTTCCCGCTAAATTTCGCCCCATTTCCAGTGTCCACCCCCTGGATAGTTTCTTCAACATTTCCATCCCAAAAGTGTTAGGGTTAAAGAAAGATGTACAATGTATACACACACAGGATGAACAATCATAATTGAAAGAATCTTATGTCTTAAAATAAAAAACGAGAAGTATATATTTTGGAGACAAGACAGGTGTCTTTTCTTAGAAATTATGACATATAGACACCCTATAGAAGGCATAGTAGGTGCTCAAATTGTTGAATTATCTCTTATTTGGCAGCCAACTCAGGCCTAAAAAAAAGAAGTTTGATTGGCGTAATCCGACCGACCCTATTTTTACCGCCGACCCTAAACATTTTTGTGTGTGTGTGAGAAAAAGAAGAAGAAAAAAAAACACACAAAAAACATTATGTGTCAGAGAAACAGTGAAAATGTGTATTTGTGCCATTTGTTTATGTCTGTATGGTATGTGTGCTGGTTTATAAAATTTCATAGACGTTTTATAGATTTTAATTATTTTTTTTTAAAAATCTGATCTGACCTTCCTACCCTATTTTTCTTCTTCTATGTTACGCCAATCAAACTTCTTTTTTGTTTAGGCCTCACTAGACAAACTTTGCAGTATTTACATGATAATTCATAATTTATAAGACAATTGACCTAATTCACTCTAGATACAGAAGAGGCACTATAACCCATTAATATAGGCAGGCAGTTTATTAAAGGCATATTATGTGATCTTTTTCATGGGATGCCCTCTATCTGTGATTTTTTCATAGAAATGCATTTTTGTTGTCAAATTACATTCATAACCATGAAACTAAGATATCTTGTATACAGAGCAATACATTTCCTAATTACTTCAAAATCAGATTTGAAATAAGTTGTCCTGGTACCAGGACAGTTTATGTTCCAAGTGTTTTTTTGTTCTTAACTTAGAATTCCATGGTTTCACACTGTTTTCCACTGTTTTGACGCCGTTTACAGTGTTTCCGGTTACAACCGCAACTGTACACAAGTGAGCACACCCCTACAGAATGCTTTATTTTGAAAATCAAACAAATATGTTGACGCAGATTTCTATTATGATATGTAAT
Source organism: Ophiura sarsii (assembly GCA_035610835.1). Classification (NCBI taxonomy): domain Eukaryota; kingdom Metazoa; phylum Echinodermata; class Ophiuroidea; order Amphilepidida; family Ophiuridae; genus Ophiura; species Ophiura sarsii. The sequence goes on along the minus strand of CM069456.1, from coordinate 20,133,152 downwards.
GTGCTGTGATGGGGTTTTGAACGGGAAATACAGTCAAAGTAGATTTATGTGTTCAGGAAAGTCTTTCCTGATAGTCAAACTTCATTATAAGAGAGAAAAAAATATGTGATTTTTCCATGGGACGCCCTCAATCCTCGAAAAAAATTGGAAGCAGATTTCCTTGCAGATTTACTTTTCTGGTCATAAATCATAAATATATTCCAAGTTACAGAGCGATACGATTCCTAATAACCTCAAAATCATGGTTTAAAGAGTGAATTTAGAGTAATATTGGAAAAATAGATTGTACCGCTCGGTACAATCTATTTTTCAAACCATGATTTTGAAGTAATTGGGAATCGTATCGATCTGTAACTTAGAAGATCTTTATGATTTATGATCAAAAATGCAAATCTGAAAGAAAATCTGCTTTCATAGTAAAAATCAATGATAGAGGGCGCTACTTGGAAAAGATCACATATTATGCCTTTAAGACATCCGACTACTTGAGACAATTTAAGTTATACTCAGCGGAGAAGGAAGTAGGACCTACTCAATCCTCGATATGCATTATTAGCAGCGTGAATTTGTAAATCAATTTTGTTTACAAATGAATATATATATTAATAAACCTGCTTCATACATATGTAATTGCACTGCAACAGTTAAAGGTAAATGACCCGATCACATTTTCGTAACACAGAATTATTTCAAACATACGGAGATTATCATATCATATGAAAGCTCATATTTTTCTCATCATCATATTGAAATTTGACGGCCTAATTCGGTATAATGACAGAGAAATCGACGAAATAGCGTTGAATTCCCGCGAATGGTGGTTACCACCGATATAGTTTGTGTACTACTCAATGGGTACAGTTCACAGCATCTTGTGCGTCTAAAATAAGAACCATAATAGCTATGCATCTCAAATTTTGGGACACAACGTTTTTAAGGATGACCTCATGTAGAATAGAAAACTTCAAGTTGAAAATCGGAACATCTACCTTTAAGGCAAATGGTGACACTTTAACTGTGGAATCATAGGCCTAAAAAAAAAAAGTTGGATTGCCCTTTCACCTCAATTTTTTGGGGGGTCGGTAGGTCAATTTTTTTTTGATTCCAAAGAATGACCAAATCACACTGGAATGCACTGAGGTTTATAACTTAACTAAATTTTGATATTAAAAAGACAAAGTCTGTTGGCATGGATAATAAATATTTCAGAGTGGGGTCACATAGGGGTCAATTGATGTCATTTAGGTGACAAATGTGTAATTTCTATTTAAAAAAAGTTTAAAAAAAAACACATTTTGGGTTTTTTTCAAAAACTTATCCCCATTTTTGATATTTTGTATTGGTAAAGGCACACTTGTTTTATATTGGGAAAAAGTGTTTGGAACATGTTATACATTTTGGTCATTATGTGCAGAATTTATTTTTCTGATATTTATTTTGTTAAGAGCTGAAGAGGACATTTTAAACAACAATTGTCCTTTCCCCACACCCCATCAACCAATGTTGGGACACCTTGAATAACTGCTGTAAGCGTTTTTGGATTGATTCAAAAAATAAAAAGACCAAAGATATAACAACACTGCAAATTTCAAAATCATCATTTTGGACCAAATATTTGCATTCCCTAAAATGGTCTTGTAATGCTCATCTCCTCCTGTTCCTGCTCCCTCGCAAAGGGGGCAACTCCATATTTGCTATATAAGTAACATTATATCAAATACGGTCCGTGAAAAGATGATCACACGATACAAAACTGGTCAATAAAGAGGGCGCTCTTGCGGTTTGATGAACAGTGATTTATAAATACATTTTATTCTGTGACTGAGGTATAGTCAGACTGATAGAATCGTATAGGATGTGATGGTACACTGCTCATGCCAAAATGCAAACTGTTTAACGAGATATACTGGAAAACTACCAAACTAATTTTGAGTTCAATTCAGAGAATAAAGCACTTCTGTGCAGTATACATCCTCCTCATATTCCAAGAATCGACAAGCAGGCCAGCTTCACAAAGTAGGTTAAGCGATATCTTGGCAGCGAACCATCAGGGCTTTTAATCATAGCTGCTCTTTAGTTTTAGGCCATATAACAAAAATAATGTGTTTCACGTCTGGACTTTTTAAAAATCAGTGAGGGTGGCCCTTACCGTACTACATGTTATTTTTGGATTTTTTGTTATTTTTCAGAAGCCAAATTACAAGCTTTTTGCAAGAATTGTTTCGATATTCGTATCACTATCTATGCCAATGAGTGTTTCTCGCGTCTTTTTCATTGAAATATAGTTGAAAATGATGGACACACTCACGCACAATAAAGACATGTATGATTTTTGATTTTCTTCAAACATTTTTTGAAATTTTGAAGGAATTTTTGAACAAATAACAAAAATATTGGAGACAGAATTTTTGTTACTTGGCCTTAAACAATCCTATCCATCTGTGAGAAAACTAATTTTATACACTACTTTTCTAACATAAATCTCCCCCCCCCCCCCACCTCCCCCCCCCCCCCCCCACCTCCCCCCCCCCCCCCCTGATGCCCCCAAATGAAATGGTAAATCATATATTAACCAAAATTATAGTCGTTGTGACTCCTGGTCATAGACCTGCTTCCTTCTTGCCCCAAAATAAATAAACAAAAAATAAAATTAATGAAATGAAATAAATAAAATTGAAGACCTTATAGAGTTACGTCACTGAGTAGTAAGTCTTACATGATATAAAATTGATCTTTCAAAAAAAATTTGCCCTTGGAGGTGTGAAATCCTGACCCACTATTCGTGGTGTATTTACCCCGGGGAGGGGGGAGGGGGGGTGGTACTTAGTGGATATGAGGTTACGGGGATGTGCCGCCAAATAGGGTCTAAAATCCATAATATTGCTGTTTTTAACCGAGATTTTAGCAAAATCTGTCAAATATATAGGGAAATTATGGGTTTCCAGTAAACATATGGGTCCATTTCCCCCAAAAAATTGGTAAATGTTTGGGCCAATTTTCATTTTGCTGGCGGCACATCCCTACCACCAAAATAATATCGGAGTATATTTACCTAAAAAATGGCTTATTTGACACCCATGTTTAGGGTATTTCTACAAAAAGCAACCCATTAGAGCTACACATACCCTTATGTAAGTACCTCCCCCCCCCCCCCCCTGGCTTCAAGTTCTGTATGCACTGGAGCTCTGTTGAAAATGGTTGGATCAAAAATATTTTGTAAATAATGTACTTAAAACAGAGATGTTCTCAGCACGTCCCCGTATCGCCCAATTCTAACGAGTACTCCACCGGGAATGTATGCTTAACTTTGAGCACCCATCGTGTCAAAATGGTAAATGACGCATGCGACTTGTTTTTCTCCGTGGCGTGTGTCATGTTTTGTGAAGTAGCTCAACAACAACTAGACAAAATTGTGTGAAATCATAAAGCAGCTGTTGATGGCCTTGTGGCAGCTATCCTTTAGTGATACAATACACTTTAAGAAAAAGAAGGTTCATGTGTGCAAAACCAATACATCAGTATCAATCCAAGGGATGGGGGACACAGGAACATATTCCTCCTCCAATATTTAAGTGAAATAATAATTTGTTTTCTTTTTAACCAATCTGAAAGCCACCCCATTATGTTTCAAGATGGACTGACTCTTGCTATAGTCTATTTATCCATCAGGAGACAGTGACCTAACTGCCTATTCTACTAATTGCAGCACGTAAATGTGTAGGCGCTGGCGTATTCACACAAGCATAGAAAGACGGAAGATACACTGTTATTCTCATGTGTAAAAAACGTTGTGTAAAAATATTAAACAACCAAGTGTGACTATAGTATTTTGTGTAATCATATCCAATTGTGGTTGTGTAAAATGTAATTCGATTATATAAAATTGAATTGCCGGCGGTAACGGAATTTTAAACAACAGGTTTGTAGCCTTTGAAGCGCGTAATAAGAATTAACCAATCACAAATTACCCTTGTTGTGACCAAAATTACTGGAAACAAAATGGGGGCCGGTGTCGGTGTTGCTTGAGCGAGTGGGGTTTTGGAGAGTTGATTGAAGAGTTTCACGGTATAAGTATTATGTTTCACTTGAAATAGTTTAGTAACAAATATGAATACTTTTTACTACTTCAGCTGGCTTTTTTGGTAAATTAGTGCAAAATTATAATAACTAAACTTAAGCTTATAAGTTTACACACTTTACACTTCACAGTTACACGACGACGCCAACTGATAGAATCACACACACTGAATACTTTTTACTACTTACTATTTTTTACTGAAATATTTCAAGTGAAACATATACTTACCGTCAAATACCATCAACTCTCTAAAGCCCCGTGCACAACTATTGCGTAGAAAATTAACCAATTTCTGTGTTAACCATTAAAATGGCCATTCCACAACCCAATAGTAATGCACAACTATTGTGTAGAAAATTAACCATTTACACAACTTAATTGTGTAAATTAATGTTACACAATATATTTTAGAAATATTACCCAACTGTTGTGTAAATTGTTTACACAACAGTTACTAGGTCCCTATATTAAACAGCGGTTGTGTAACATTTTACACAACTTGTGTAAAATTTTACACAACCATAATAGGGGTGTACATACATGTGTGTAAATTCTGCGCCTGTAAAGTTACGTCATTGTCCAGAGAAAGAGAAATAGAGTACCTTTTTTAGTATAAGCAAATTTATGTCACGTTACGCCACCAAGGTGGTTGAACTGAATCAATAATAAGACTATCATATGTAATATATGCATATAGCAGCCTTTTATGTTGAACAAGGCAGCTATCGATTGCAGATCATCAGCAGGCTGCACAGACTCGCAGGTGAGTGCAGTATTTGTATGTTTGTGAGTGCTAGCGCATTTCCTATGGCTCCAAGCTATCAGACATACTGGCGTCTGCACTCAAGAATTGCATTATAACAAGACGCCACTCGCCTCTGCTTTTTCCTCCTCGCAAACGCGCACAGAATACCGTAATACTCGCAAAATAGAGTCTGGTATATCCCATGCGTGGATTACGGTCGAGGCGGGCACAAAATGAGGAACATTGGCATTACTATACGTACATATTTTCACACACATCTTTTTTCATGATCTGCTCATTTATTTTAAACTGTGTAGATAAATTTGTAATTTTGTGTTTCTTTATGTTATCTTATACGCTAATAATAAATATATTGGTGTTTATTGATTCGTGCTATATAAAGCCACACTGCACTCAAAAAGCGCGAAAATAAATGCAGCGCAAAGTGTTCACTTTCATCATACTCATGTAAAATGTGACAAATATAGACGGGCATGCGACGTTTAAGTGGTCAGTTGGGTCGGAGTGTTACTATGAATATATATCAAGTAGGATGTATAAAATCCAAAGTGCTGCGGCTATTATTATCATTTATACGAGAGAGAGGATGTGGTATACCGAATGGAATGGGGAGGGGGGGCAGGGGGTCTCAATTATTGTTGTGGAGGGACACCCGGGGGGGGGGTACTCGGATTTGGTTTGGTCGGGGACGTGCCGCTGGAGATTCAAAACCCCTACCCATTTCTAAGGGTGATTTTTCGGGGTTGTGATTTTTCGGGGTTTTGCTTCATTTTAGACCAAATTTTCGCGAAAATAGACGTAATTTTGGCAAAACGACCCACTGGAGCGGCACGTCCCCGTATGCCTTACATACGTCCCGGGAGGGACACAAATAAATGAAAGGACACATTCTCAGGGGCAAAATATCTAATTTCTATAGTATATGATACAAGTAAATTGCTCCATATTATAAGAAACTTTTATAAAATATTAAAATAATAAATAATAAAATGATGATGCCAATACTTGTATCATTTTTATGGGGGCGGGGTCTCTCTAGCACTGTGTTACCTTAATTGTTTTCCAAAATTTGGACCAATATATCTCCTTGAAAGAGTTTGGCTTGCGCTACCGATCTACATCTAGCGTTCCACACGGCTATTAATTTTACCATATATCAAACAGATTTTTCAGAAACCTTCCTCAACTTTCAAGGTCTATCTCAAGGATTACTGAACTAATACTAGGCATGTTTGTACTTATTTCAATGCATTTCTCATGGTGATTCCAAATATGATAACGGACATTCTTGAAACATTTTGTGACATTTTGGAATGTTGTCTGCAGACAACTGCCGCGTGAAAAGTGTTAAGAAAATTGTGCAAAAAAGGTGTACAATTTGAGAGAGACCCTTGTGTGCATCACAATATGCATACAGGGCATTCAAAACATGAGCGTGCATGAAACGCCCCAACAATTTGTGGGATGATTAGATGTTAACCCCCTGAGAACTACCGGCCGATTGGTTAAAAAGATGGATACATCATTTATTGCACCAATGAGAGACATTGTTAGAATAATTGTATCCCTGATAAAGATGGTAGTGAAACATTTTACAAGCTGCATTTGAATTGGCTATTCATATGAGTATTTCTTGCAATAAACCAATCAGAACCACTGTAAGATAGGCCGGTAGTGCCCAGGGGGTTAAAGGCTCATAAATTTAAAAAAAATTAGTGTGTTGCAGTGAAATTTGGTTGAAAGCTGCATTTTTTTATTTTTTTACAAACTTTAGTTAAGATGGTATATACTTTTTATTTCAATTTAAAAGTGATATAATGAGGATGCACACAATGACTTGACAGCAGTTTGCCTATTTGTCCCGTGGGTAGCGGGGGGGGGGGGTCGAACAAAAGTATTCATTGCTTTAAAACAGGGATGGGCAACCTACAGCCTGCAGGCCGCATGCGTCCCGTGAGTGTTTTTTTTGTGGCCCGCGAGATGTCTCAAAAAAAAGGAAAAAAATCAATCTATTTTACATCATCCAAAAAACTGAGCTAGCTGCTTAGCGTTTTTTGATGTTCCTCAACGTGCGTAAGTTTTTTCCCCATTAATCATCTGTATTGTATTGAGATTACGTTTTGTGAATTTTGTGTATTATTTATTAAGCACACACACCTATAATTGCTTGAAAGTCTTTGGAATCAAAGGTTTGAAATCAACAGCAGGTAATTGCTAGAAAATTTGATTAGGTGAGGGTCAGTCAATTTTCCACTCATTATATCTGGCCCATTCATTCAAAAAGGTTGCCCACCCCTGCTTTAAAACTACCTTATTTTCAATAAATATTTTTAATGTCGCTCATTTTGCTTACGGTAAGGGGGGAAAAATAAAATACTGCAAAAGCCAATATTTTTGCGTCAAGATATTTGCATGCATTTTTACATCATAGACATTTCGCGAATTGTTTTTTTTCGCAGGGCGACCTTCTGGATGCACTGCATGAATGTTGAAAACATGTAACAACTTATGCGTAGCGGTAATCAGAAATAGAAACAATACAGACGGCAAAATGCACGGTCGTTTCCCTGGCTTTTCGCTTGGCCCCATAACACAGCTTCCTATAAGGTTATTGACTAGTGCCGTCTATTCCCTGCCCATCGGCGAAAAACAATGCTGCGATAGCATACATGCACATTCATGTTCTGTCAAGCGCTATATTTTTCGCGGCATCAATTGTTTCGCTATTGCAGAAAAACAACATGTTTTTGTAACTTTGTTTATTTTTGCCAATTAACACAAATATTTTAATATTCAAACAGAAATTATAAACTTGGCAAGTGTTAAAGTTCCTTGATCCTTACCCATTCACAAAATTTGTGAAAATTTAACAAATGCAAAAAGTTGATGCTTAACAGTTAAGTGCTGGCACATTCTCATAATTTTTCTCTGTTTTTACGCATTCTGTTCTAGGTACTGGGCCCCAGTGTTAGCAGTGAGGATGCAGAAATTTATATACAGGAATGTGCGGTACCGTTCGGTTACTCTTTTGGCAAAAAATTGTTAGACATGGGGTTTTTTATATAAAGAGCAAATGTGAACAATATCCCAACATTATCATAACTTCCAAATGCAGCAATTTGTAGAAAATGCAAGAATAATGCATACATTATATGGGCGTGTCCATGGCACATAAAGTGTTACACATTAAAGAAGACAGAGCAGCCAGAGGATGGATCTCCAGTTGAAAAAAGTATCAACAATCATAGCCCCAAAAAGTGATCGGAACATATACCTCTAAAGGAGATCAGTACTGAAAACCAATCAAAGGCTAATAAAAATGTATGTATATTATACCGACCACATTCTTATATTAATGTTTTTGAAAGTGCCGCCCTATGACAAAATCTGCATTAGAATGAAAAAAAATCACCCGTATGGACGTTGCCATACTGATCGAATCTATGACGAAACAGATACGAGATTTCTGCATCTCTGTTTCGTGTACTGATATTTCCCGATTTATGCATTGAATTGCGGAGTGATTACGCTGCTGATGAGGTGGTTTTACTAGTAATGATGACAACACTATAATCGGGTATGGTTATCCCATCAGCACTTTCGACATAAACCAACAAGCGGGAATTTCAATTAATCATAGTTTGGAGATGTGCAGTTTAAATTTGTTTTACTGAATATTATAGTTCTGTGTCCAATGAAAATTGTAAATATACATTAAATAATTATTTTTGTACAATACAGGGTGAGTCAAAAAGACTGCAATAGTGGAAAGAAGCCATTTTGTTTTCAAAACAAAATGAATTTTAAAACTTTTTAAACGTTGCAAGAATTATGTATTTAATCCTAACTTTGCATGAAAAAATGAAGTCAATATCATTTTCCGTTTGCCTTTGGTGAACCTTTTGACCAGTGCACCCATTTCACACGTTTGTCCACGAGATACCCAAAATATGCATCAGATCACAAGATGTGCCTCTCATTCAAATTTGGAAACTTGAGTTCATTTGTGATGTTATTGGAATTTGATGCATCCTTTCTTGTTTACATGTAAGTTAGCATAATCAATTATAATCATACCCATGCTATGAAAGTGATAATGTTCTAAATTTTAAAAAAAAACCTGACATTTTCCATGTTTTTGTTAGCGGGAAATTCAAATATGAAATGCAATGTGTGCCATTTCAAATTAAAATCACTGTGCTCGTGGACAAACAGGTAAATTTGGTTGTGCAGCAAAGAGGGTCACCAAAGACAAACGAAAAATGCGATCGACTTCATTTTTTTCACACAAAGTTAGGATTGAATACATCATTCTTGCAACGTTTAAAAAGTTTTAAAATTCATTTTGTTTTTGAAAACAAAATGGCTTCTTTCCACTATTGCAGTCTTTTTGACTCACCCTGTATAATGCTTGGTTTCATAAATAATACTGTTCTTCTTTAAAGGGACATGAAGGATTGTTGAAGATTGTTTTATATAATTAATTTACTTCAGAATTCAAGATGAACATTAAAAATTACCATTATTGTTGTTTCTACTCACAAAAAACCAGCAACACTTGATTAAAACAATACCATTGCTATTTATTGAATCGCCCTCTATGTAAATATGGTTCGCGTTATTTATCATGCTTGCTGCAGGGGCGGGACACTGTCTACGGTAAAATGCTGATCGCGGCTCAATCAGCATTTTTGAATCTACGTTTTGTTGTACAAAGAGGGCTGATTTTTCTTACTCCTTATTAGGTGTAAGTTCATACATGTAATACAATTGTAAAAATATACTAATCCCAGTTTTTATCATAATTGAGGGTGCAGCCTCCAACACATCTCTGAGTGCCCCTTTAAGCTGCCACAGCAGTGAAAGTTGCTTCAAAATCAGAGAGCAATGTTCAAGTTGGTAAACCTAACCTTTAAACATTCTGAACATGACATAAAAGACTCCAATAGCAAAACACCAAGGCAGCTATGGTAAGCTTTCTGTGGTCAAATATCATCTTTTTTTGAAGCTCTATAATACTAACTTGAGTCAAGTCAAATCTTTCATGTGACTAAAGTCAATTCAAGCGTTTGCTTGAGACGCAGATATCCTACCTTACGTTTTTGCTTCAGAAAGTTCACCCAGTATCCAAGTTGGTTCACCTTCTCTGCAAAATGTCTAAAAGTGACACATAGGACTCCAGTAAGAAAACGTCAAGGCAGCTATCTCAATTGTAAGTAAGCATTATAAATCCAAAACACCACTCCACGGTAGAAGTCTTGAAGACAGTGCACAAGACCCTATTATACAAAACCTTCTTGACTTGAGGGCGGTACACTAGGGACTACCTATATCGTACGACATCATGTCTGGCTTTTCAGACCTCCGCATCGATTTATTTCCATCAGGTCCCATGAATGAGGACATTTTCGCACAATGTTTATTTTCGCGGTTTCAAATATTTGCATGAAAATTAAAATTCACAATGGAATTATTATGCATGCTTTGTCAAGGAACACACATTTGGAATTCACCAATTTTATCAATCCGGTTTAAAGGTAGATGTTCCGATTTTCAACTTGAAGTTTTCTATTCTACATGAAAGGTCATCCTTAAAAAAGTCGTGTTCCAAAGTTTGAGTTGCATAGCTCTAATGGTTCTTATTTTAGACGCACAAGATGCTGTGAACTGTACCCATTGAGTAGTACACAAACTATTTCGGTGGTTACCACCATTCGCGGTAATTCAACGTTATTTCATCGATTTCTCCGTAATTATACCGATTTAGGCCATCAAATTTCAGTATGATGATGAGAAAAATACGAGCTTTCATATGATATGAAAATCTCCGTATGTTAAAATAATTCTGTGTTACGAAAATGTGATCGGGTCATCTACCTTTAAATTGGCAAAACATGAACAATTATATGCACAAAATAACAATTTTTCACACCCTGTATGGTACACAATGTTAAAGTGATTTTGAAGTGCGATATTAAATTTCACATTTTCTGTGTATCATAGGGTTGAGAAGGCCGTAACTCAATTTTTGGGTAAATTGATATTTTGGTACAAAATAATCCATATAACCTAGATTTTCAGAACCATAAAGAGATAACTCATAAATACTGTTAATTTGACTACAATTGGAGTTATAAGTTGGGTGCTACAGTGTATTGTAATGAGTACCAAATATTTGAAAGTCGATTATCTCAAAATGGCATTTCTTGAGTTACGGCCTTCTGGCGATCAACCCTCGATAAGAAAATGAGAAATTGCACAAATGTTTCCTATGTATGCACAAAGGTTACATTTTAAGTTTAAAAATAGGCCTTGGTTGGTAAAATAAACAATAAGCTTTGTATAAACATACAAATTGATTGGATTTGAAAAACTATTAAATATAAGTATACAAAACTAATCAATTTTACAGTATAAGGCGCACCCTGTGTAATTTGTTCTCAATATGATAATTTTCGCACAATAAATTTGTAAGCATAAGCCGATAGGTCTATGCAATCCAACACACTAAGGCCAAAAACAAAATTGTTGTTGTCCTCGACCGCCCGCTCGTCAGATTTAGGGCCGCTCCGATATTTTTGGTTTTTATTTCCGTTTTTTTTTACTAATTTTTTTTTTCTTCCCGTTTTTCTTTTTTAAATTAGATTTTTTTTTTTTTTTTCAATTTTTTTTTCAATTTTTTTTTTTCAGATTTTTTTTTAAACAGTTTTAAATGGCGTTGAATATTAAATTAAGTGTTTATAACGACTCTTAGAGTGATTTCAACTTCTTGTTGGCTGAACTTTGAACTTCCGCTGGTAAAAGAAAATTAAAAAAACAAAACAAAAACAACAAATCCGCCCACTATACTCTCTAAAAGCTGTGGAGGACAACAGAACAAATTTTTTTGGGGGGCCTAAGTCATGAACGTAGACAACATGTGCAATTGATTACATTTGACAGAACAGGAAAGAATAAATCTCACACACACGAATATTCTCAACTTTTGAACACCCTGTATGGCACATATACGCAGCATGGAACGGCATGTCAAATAGGGATTTAGAACATGACGCATTGCCAAAATAAAACACATAAAAGAGTTGAGAATGAGTGGAAACTAGGGAATGGGGAGAAACCCCCAGAGGCATTTATGTTACATACCGGGCAGAAGGTGGAAATAACCAGCCTGCATCAAAACAACTTCGGTTAACACTTTGCATGCGACCATGCACAGCGCCTCCCACAGACCAACTACTGGCTTGACTTACCACTATCAATTGGCAAAAATAGGGATAGACATTAGCACCCACCCGCCAGCCCGCCTAACCATGTCGGATACATTTTGCACCAGGCGGGCAAAAGTGCCAATAGTGGCATGTACCATACCCTAACTATCATTTGGGGAATCGAACCCATTCAGGGGAATTTAAAGGTTTTACTCATTTCTATCCAATTTCAAGAAGCTAGTTCGGGGAAATCAAACCAAATGAGTGTAAGTAAATTGAGAGCGCTGTGCATGCATAGACCTATGTCCAATAATATCATTTTAAAAGCATGTCTAAAACGAAAATGTTAATTATGGCCAGATTCGTGTTAATAGGTTAAAAAATTACATGTTACGCGTGCATGTTTTCAGGAATAGATAATCAGCCACAATGATGTAAAGTCATTAGGGGAATGGAGAGCCTGGCCCTCCCCAACCACACCACCAGAGAGTGCCAAAGTACATGTACGACTAGCAGGTAACTTTTTGGTTATAATATTTTAATTTTTAATATGCGTGTATTTATGTATTGATTCATTAGTTTATTGATTCATTTATTTTCGATTAAAAATGTAATTTTCGATTTATATTATTATTTATTAACAAAATGATTCAACTATTTATTTAAAAGTATTTTAAAAAAACCTCATTTATTTATTTCTACATTTATTTATGTATTGATCAAATAAATTGAATACATATGACATATATTTAAAACTTAAATTGTTATTATTTACTTAAATTGAATGTTAAAACCGTGTTTATTACTAAACTATGGCTGTACTTTATATTGCTTTCTAGTAATGCCTTGCAAGAATCTTGCACAATTATCATCTATGCGCTTGTTTCTTCTGCCACATAATTTTAGCAACTAAAAGCCGTATTTACAAATGTTGCTATTTTTGCTCTTTCTATTTGCCTTATATCGCAATTTCCTTTTGACCGCCAACTTTCCATTTTAATGGAATTTTTATTCCAAACTCGACATGTTAGTTAATTCTGGTACCAAAACAAGATTAGGATCAGGCAATAACCACTCAATCTATACCAGTCCTTCGCAATTGGGTCAACATTTTTTCAAGGGCAAGGATAGTGGAAAGATGGCAAGGAGCAAATTGAGGGCTTGGTGCCACAATGTCCTTTCTGTGATAGCTGCCACTTGTAATATATAGAGTTGATCATATAGTGAGCAATTGGTATTAACTAAATGCAACTCGGAGCAGCTATTGCAGATATGGTCTTTTTTGTGAGATATCTAGTGATGTGAAAAGTCACTATCTGTAATAGCTGACATATGTTATACACTTATGGTGCTATAATGGGCACCGTTGTGAAAATGCAATCTTACACATGGCAGCCATAGATCAGTGTGGCTCCAAACCCTTGAAATGCCTTTGCAAGAAGGAAGCTTAATCATGTAAACATTATAACTCACTCTATACAATACTCTCCATAATTCCCCTTACAATTACTCATTCAACAACTCTCTCGTTAACTCGCCACAGCACCACTCACCCATTCACAACTCACCCTTTTGCCATTTCCCAATCAGCTTAGTTGCTCCACTTATCTCTGGTTTGTGTTTACCAAATAATAATACTGGATTGTAAAATGGAGGAGAGAGTTGGTGATTTTTGCAATCTGGTTTGTTCAATATTTCTGTTATGCACTTATCAATTGCATCCCCGGCCCCGGGGGACCCAGGGATAGCGGGGATTAGGGCCGGGACGTACAAATTGCCCATGTGACATCCCGGGTACAATCCTGTACGGTCCCCACAGGGCCGGGCACCATTTTTTGTACATCCCCGCTACAGTCCCGGCCCCCCTTGGCCGGGACAAAGTGTACAGTCCCGGCCAACCATTTCCCAGGACAAAGTATTCACCCGGCTACAGTCCCAAGGTCGCTTATTTCTTTCTGCAACCATAACGGAATGCATTTCTATGTGTTCCCTATCTGTTACTAGGCTTATTCCGTCAAGCGCATCGCATATCTAGCTTATTTATAGCAAGCGCCCGGGGTGTACATTTGTGTACCTTAGAGTACGTCCCCGCTACACGCCCCGGCTAGCGGGGGTACTACAGTTTGTACATCCGTGTACACTCCCCCCCCCCCCCCATAGCCAGGCATCATTTTTGGTACACTCGTGTACGGTCCCCGCATGGTCCCCGCCATGCCCCGGGTCCCCAGGGGCCGGCTTGCAATTGATAAGTGCATTATCATGTACCAAGGAATCGCTCTGCAATCTGGATCATTCAAATGGTATGTTGCTAAATGCGAAAGGATCACTCGGCAAAATGGTTCGTTCAATAAGGCATATTAATATATGCAAAGAAATGGCTCTAATCGCTAGACAAACTGGTTCATTTAATGTCAAGTAATGGCTTTAACAATTCTTAAATGCTGGTTCATTCAATAACTTGTCATTATATCATATCATATGAAAGATGTATTTTCATAACTAATTTCACGGCAATATGGTTCGTTCAATATGACAAAACTAAAGAAAAGGCTCTAATTATTTGGCAACTGGTTCATTCAATGAGATACGTTCCCATACTAAAATATGGCTCTTATTGATTATAAAACTAATTCAAATTGAAGAAAAAAATACTCAGCAAACTGGTTCAAATGAATGCCAAGAAATCCATTTTAAAAGGAATGGCACTCACAACGTATCAAACTGGTTCATTCAACCAAAGACTGCATAAAGATTGTACATTCTTTGATTCAACAAGATATGCTATATATATCGTATATATGCAAATGAATAAATCTAATAATTTGGCAAATTAGTTCATTTAATATGATATTTTATATAAAAATATAGTTCTAATTAAACCAAAAAAACACAAGTTTGTTTCCGATAGGTGGTCAACCAAGATGCGAGATGTGTTTTTTTAATTTTATTTATTTGAGGGGGAGAAGTGCGTTGGGATAACTTTCCAAAGGCAATTTTCGCAATTTTCGCAATTTACCATAGGCCGAATACACAAATATACACAGCCACTCAGCCAGTATCCTACTGCGCCCCATCTCATAGTTACTGGGCTTCCTAGAGCAGTAAGATTCACTTGTTTGTGCAAAATGTTTATCTTTTCTACAGTAATTTGTATTTAAATCGCGATTTTATTTTTTCAAAAATGAGAAGAAAAAAATGTAATGCGGTAATTTATGTCGCCAAAACGAAATGCGTGCGGCCGACTGGAAACAAACTTGTTTGTTTTTTGTGCTTAATTAAACCCAAAACTAATTTATCAGTTTTGTTCCACAAGATTATGTTATATCATACCAGTGTACAAAGAAACAACTCTATTAATATTTAATAGTAATTTCGTCAAACTGGTTCATTCAATATGACATGTTTGAATAATACAAAAATTAATCTAATTATTTAGCAAAGTGGTTCATTCAAAAGAATTTGGTATAGTGATTTGTTCATTATAAATGGTGTTGCATAAAAAAGAAATGGCTCTACAGCAAGCTGAATTGTTCAACATTACCTATACAACAAAACACACACACACAAATTCTTTTTAACCATAACCCTAACCCCGGTTTAGGGTTTTTGACCGGGATCACAATTTTCGAGGAAAAAACACCAACTAAATCTCCGGGAACCTGCCGGGATTCGATCCGGGGACCCTCTGTTCTCAAGCCCCAAGTCCCAACCATAAAGCCACGGCCCTCAGCTACACATTCGCGCAGTATACCGCGCTCACTATATAGGCTCGGTTAACTACGTCATCGAAAACCGAAAGCGCATGCATTTGGAGAGGGATTTTGGATTAGCATTTTTTAGCACTCATGGGGGGTTAGGGTTAATACATTTGACAAAACTAGGGTCTAATGAGAGAAGCGTTAAGCCTCTTTAAATTTTGACAACAAACTCACAAAGTCACGAACTCGTCCCAAAAATCCGGCGGTTGTGTTTGCAACGCACGAACTCAAGAAGTCACGAACTCATGCTGAAAATCTGGCGGCTTGTGTTGACAACACACAAACTCACAGTCACGAACTCGTGCCAAAAATCAGGCGGTTGTGTTTGCAACGCACGAACTCACAAACTTGTGCTGAAAACCTGGCGGCTCTGTGTTGACAACACACAAACTCACAAAGTCATGAACTCGTGCCAAAAATCAGGCGGTTGTGTTTGCAACACACAAACTTACGAAGTCACAAACTCGTGCCAAAAATCAGGCGGTTGTGTTATGCAGCATATGAACACCCCAACTCACAAACACACGATATCCACAAAATCAGGCGATTGTGTTTGCATCATACGAACTCACGAACTCACGAACTCAGGATATTTCCAGGAAAAGAGGCGGTTGGGTTTGTTTGATAAAACTAACCAACTCGCTAGAAGTGAAAAAAAATTCATGGTTTCATGAGTTCGTGACTTGGAGCCAACATTTCTTTACTATTTCTTTATTTTCAAAGTGTACAAGTCATGAACTCGGGATTGTTGGCACGAGTTCGTGCGTTCATAACCCTAACCGTCTGGCATTAAATCTCTTCCGTATAAACATTTGCAGATGAGGTTGTGCAAAGAGTCCAAAACATTGTCTACTGTTTTATTGCGATTTGCTGACACAGTGTCAACTATCCTATAGTTTGATCAGTTCCAAATTGGCGAAGCCTCATTACAGCAGCGAATGAATACAGAAGGATGCAGCCGCACTTGAGCAGCAACAAGCGCACTTGTGCATCATGCGTGCATGGGGCCAAAACCTTGTGCGTGTGGCCACACACACATACTTTTGGATAACTTTTGCGCGCGGAGAGATAAAAATCAAACATTTTTCGCCAATTTGGAACTGATTAAACTATAATCCTATCTATTACTTTAAAAAATGAGGAATGGGTATTATAAGTGGTTACAGAAAAGAAGTTGCATACAATTAAGGTAGTTATTTCTTCAAAATTGGGAATTTTATGAGTGCATGCGGTTTTAAATCAGTGCCAATGTAGACCTAATATTCTAATCTTGACGTCATATCGTCTTCCTGCCAATTATTTCAAAGCATTAAATTTCGAAACCAAATTCAAACCATACTGGTAGTTGTCACATCTAATTTCTTCAAATGTCCATCTTGTTTTGTTTATAGCTATTTACTTCTTTACGCTATAAAGCTTTTTTTCTACCTTAACCTTTGAGATCTTCGAATAAGGACTGAGTTCGAAAGGTAAAAGAATGAACAGATTTTGATAAGGTTACAATCTTGTTTAAATTTCCGTTCCGTCAGGAAATCTTTCAATTCATACCAGTTGGATGACAACCTGAAATATACTACTATACTACTACTAAGCCGATTCACGAATGTTATACTCAAATAGGTTTTGTACAGCTTGTTCCAACAATTTGGAGCCAAAAATTGTAAAGCTACACTCTTATAAAATGGGGTCAAATTGACTAAGGGATGGTGTCAAATATGCACATAACCTAAAAACAGGGTCAAATGTTGACCCCTTTTATAAGGTGTGTTAATAATATGACGGCATTGTTTTAAGAGTGTAATAACCTAGCCGTCTTTATACCATCCTCAAACCAGGCTCTCACCGTTCGCCGCCGCTTTTACTCACCCTGCAGGAGTTTTGAGAACGGTCAAAATTCCTGCCGGACGCGGATGGCCGGCAATGTCCCCGGCAACGTGTTCAACAGATGGGAAACGACCCACCGTGTGTCCTCACCGTGTGCCACCGTCTGCACCAATTTGTCACACGGTAAAGGCCGGCCAGCTCATACGGATACATGTGACTAATACAGAGATTCCTGGAATGTGAATGAAGCGGCAAGCTTGAGCGCTCAGCTCATAAAGTGCGGTTTGATGACGTTATCAAGGCGTTTTGGCCGGTGAGGACCTGGTGAAGAGCCTAAGAGGTGATATGAGCCCGGTTCCAGGCAGATGAGGACCCGGTATAGATGGTGTGACCGGTGACGTAGTGCACTACGTCACCGGCGGTTTGCGTGCGCACCTACAGGGAACGGTGCTTTAATTCACACTTGATTGATCATTACTTACCATGCTTACGGTGTAATAGTGCAGTAGTCATGGTATGCATCCCTAAGCACAATGAGAGACCAGGTACTAAATCTCGTTGCCCGGCGGTTTGCGTGCGCACCATAAGGGCATGTGCTTTTAAAATTGGCGCTCAGTGATGTGTGTTTTGCTTTCATATAGTAATGTATGCAGTAGTCATGGACTAGTACCTCTAGCATGTCTTTAGACCAGGCGCTAATCAATTTGTAAACACTACTGATGTAAACAACGGTCACCTCATCTATAGAACAGTATGAACCTGGTGACAAGTCGTCTATCATGTAAAATGTCACAATTTGGTAATTTCGATGTATAGATCACACATTGTACAGGTTGTGCGTTTTCTTAATTTTTAGTTTTTGATTTAAATTTTTAATTTATTGATTTTATCTTTGTGCGGCGCATTGAGTTTCCTTGCGTTCTGAAATGCGTCTTTTAAATGCCTGTTTATTATTATTATTATAGAAATTATCAGCATCACTCCCCACATAAACTGGCTTCAACAAATTTCAATCTAGCGCCATTATTGAACTGCTTTCCCATAAATCATTGTGACTTCAGGGTTCCTACGTACCTTATCTATTGAAACAATTCCTTTTTCCAAATTTCATTTTTCTCAGCAATCTCTCAATGCCCCTTTAACCTCTTGATTCACAAAAATAGAAACTTGCAGGGAGCACAAAGGAGGGGTAATAAATCCATTACCATGTAGGCTAACATAGCAATTTTGTCCTGTAACAAATTATTTTGTATTAGCTACAATTTTGCGTTGGTCACATTTTGTGACATGATCAATTTGCCTGTACAACATTACCATATAACATAAGAAAACATTATCTAGTTCCCTGGGTAGACTAGAATGTTTAACTTATTTATTTTAGTTATGATATGACCTCTTTGGATTCACAGGAATAGAAACTGTCAGGAAGGGGTAATAAACCAATAAACACATTGTAATAGAAACATTGCTCTAACTGAAACATGATGCGATGTGGGAAAACCTGTCGGATGTCGCCAGATGGGAATTGGATTTTCTATTGTAGCCAATGTACCTTGATTTGCATATCAATGCAAAACAGCTGGCGCGTGTTTTGAGCATAGCTTGTATCGGGAGGATACAGCAACTGACCGTTTCGTACCGCACACACGAGGACGTGTTGCTTTTTCGCTCCCTTCATCTTCGCAACGTGGTATTTCGGCAGATTTTTGATATTTCAAATTGCTTTTGGAATACTTTCTACACAAGAATGATGTCAGGAGAAGAAGAAAATTCTCAAAGTGCAGAAGTTCCTCTGACGAAGAAACAAGCTTCTAATCTTTTCAGAGGTATAGTCGGGGATATGAAGGACTATTTTCACGTCGTTTTGGATCAACACAAGCAAGAAACTGAGAAGGTAATTCTGACCACCTCTGAGCAAGTTCAGAAGTGGAAGCGGGACTCGCAACTTAGCTTCAGATTCAAGGGGAATAAGGCGCAGTTCGAGTTTAATTCTGACTTACAAGGCACTATCGAGAAGTCGCTCGAGAAATTAGGCGAGGGTCACTCCCAAGCTGCTACGGAGGTGTTGGATCAGACGATCGTGGACATCAAGAAGCGTCAGAAATTGATCA
This sequence comes from Ophiura sarsii, assembly GCA_035610835.1. Lineage (NCBI taxonomy): Eukaryota > Metazoa > Echinodermata > Ophiuroidea > Amphilepidida > Ophiuridae > Ophiura > Ophiura sarsii. The sequence goes on along the minus strand of CM069456.1, from coordinate 20,113,407 downwards.
GACTGGCAGACCGGTCTGAAGCTGGTTGGTCAGCCGTTTCAGAGTACCTCAGCGACGAGTTAGCTAGCGATGCAGAGGATGCTAAGCGCATCTCCGGCGCCCAATCCCGGGCTGCAGCCAAGAAGAAACGAGCTAAGGGTTCTCGCAAACCATATCCTGTTAGACGCCCTAACGAGTCTCCTGCTGCGCCTCCTGCTGCTTTTGATAACAACAGCTTTTTTCGCCGCTCTGGAGCAACGGGTAGATACGACGCTGGGCATAACCGTTCCGAGTTCTTCAGATCTGGACCGAAGCCCTCTGACCAATGCTTCGCGTGTACCAAGTTTGGGCACTGGAGACGTAATTGTCCCAACACAAACAAACAAGCATCAGTCTACAAAGATGGCGGCCCCAAGTAATGGTAAGCGAAAGTAAATTACGTAAATATTTGGCAGATTTTGCTTACTCTGTATAGTTTTTAGTTTTATCGGGTTGAAGTTTCGTGCTTGCGATATTTAACTTCATCCATCTGTTGCTTCTAGAGCTATACGAGTTGCTTATACGAGTAGAATTCCGTGCTAATTGGTAGCTACTTTTCGATACATACAATTCATGAATTAAAAACATAACAATAACAAGCACGTCGGTAATCATATGATTATGTCATGTTGTTTACATCCAGTGTCATATACGAGATACGGTATTGCCATCGCAGATATGTGCTAGTTTTAATATCTGATACGCGTGACAATTTGCATGTTTTGTCATGACAGTCAATAGTCATGTTATTGTTTGTTGTTTTGACTAAATTGTTGTTTATTTACATAAATAATTATACCAGCTGATAAATAATTATTTATACAGCACTCAGATGATCTGTCTTCTATTCGCATTAATTTTAGTAAGGACGGGTTGTGCATGATGATACTCTAATCGGATATTTATAATATTTGCTAACACAGTTTCTTTATTTACTTTATAGATAAAGCATCCACATTTTCACATGGAAGAGCTGGATTCAGCCGATCCCCAGATTTGGAAGAACGGTACGATTATATTTCTAACTATTATGAATATGAGCAAGGTCTTTCAGAACCCATGGTTCGTGGCCGGATTAAAGCGTCGATTGACTTTTGGCTTTCTATTGGAGCCAACACCGCAGTTATTGACATTTTTCGTTCCGGTTATAAGTTACCATTGATAGATACTCCACCGCCGGCAGTATTTAAGAACAATAAATCTGCGAGAGATAATCCTGACTTTGTCACTGAGGCTATTAACGACCTCATCAACAAGAAATTAATTCATGAGTGTTCATATAGGCCTTATATTGTCAATCCTCTCTCCGTGGCCGTACAGAGCTCAGGCAAAAAGCGTCTAATCTTGGACCTGAGATATGTCAATCAATTTATTTGGAAAGACAAAATTAGTTTTGACGACTGGAAGGTTGCTTTAGAGTTTTTTCAGAAGCATGATTTTATGATATCCTTTGATTTAAAGTCTGGTTATCACCACTTTGACATTTTCCCTGATCATACCAAATATCTCAGCTTCAGTTGGGTCATGAATGGGAATATGAAGTATTTTTCTTTCCTGGTTCTTCCTTTTGGATTATCCTCGGCACCATACATTTTTACCAAATGCCTCCGTCCATTAGTAGCACATTGGCGGAAGCAAGGTATTTTCGTAGTTCTGTATTTAGATGATGGTTGGATCAGAGAATCCTCTGAGAGTAAGTGTATGGATGTGGCCAAGCGTGTAAAGCAGGATCTGATTGCTGCTGGATTGGTCCCTAATCGAGAAAAATCCGTATGGGTGCCTACTCGTAAGTTAGATTGGCTCGGGTTAACTTGGGACGCATCTGACGGAACCATTAAAGTTACTGAGCGAAGGGTCTCTGATATCCTTACATGTATTTCTAATGTTCAGGCTTCTTTGTCACACATTACGGCCAGGAAGTTAGCTACCTTAGCTGGTAAGATTATTTCTCTTAGCCCTGTTGTCGGAGTAGTAGCTCAGCTGAAAACTAGATTTCTATACTTGGAAATAGAAAAACGCATCCATTGGGACAAAGTGTTCCACATTCCTAGTGATAGTAGAGTAATTGAAGAGATTATGTTTTGGAGTAACGAGTTGGTGAATTTGAATAACAGATTTTTGTTTGATTATTCCTTGCCACAGATATTGGTTTTTACAGACGCTAGTGACACAGGCTGTGGCGCATGCTCAGTTCAGTGCGGAAACATGGAATTCCACCAGTATTGGACCAGACTAGAGTCAGGTAAAAGCTCCACTTGGAGAGAATTAAAAGGGGTATCCCTAGCATTGCAAGCATTTGCATCAGAATTGAATGAGAAATCTGTAAAGTTTTTCACTGACAACAAAGGTGTTGTTTCTATTGTTGAAAAGGGAAGTATGAAGCAAGATTTGCAGACTTTGAGTGTGGATATTTTTGAATTTTGTAAGAAGAAGAACATCGAATTGAGCATTCAGTGGGTTCCAAGGGAGGACAATACGCAAGCGGATGCTTTGAGTCGCACAGACGATTTTGATGATTGGGGTGTATCACAGACATTTTTTCAATTCATTGATAATCAATGGGGCCCCCACACTGTGGATAGATTTGCCGACGATTATAATACCAAAATCCCTGTGTTCAACTCCAAATTCTGGTGTCCAGGAACAGCACATGTGGACGCTTTCTCTTTGGATTGGGGAAGTGATAATAACTGGTTGGTTCCCCCCATTGCACTTATTGGACGTTCTTTGGAGCATGTACGAGTTTGTAAAGCGAAAGCCACCCTCGTGGTACCCCTATGGCCATCTGCTTCATTCTGGCCATTACTATTTTCAGAGAGAAGTGAGTTTTGTAAGATTGTGGTTTCTGTCACTAGGTTCAATGACCCACTTAACATTTTTAAGAAGGGACGTAATCCATACACCATTTTTGGTTCGCATAAGATGAAGAGCGAGGTGATATGTGTGAGACTAGATGGTGATCTTTGCTCAGGATAGGTTAATTTTGAAGCATTTCACAATATGATATGACAGGAGTGGTTAAATCCGTATGGTACACACTGTATAATTTGACATTGTTCAATATTTGCCTCCAATGGGAGCCATACAGCATTGTAAGACATGTGTTCTTTACATTTATATTTACAGATTCAAGAATAAAGCTTCCCTACAAGAAGTATTAACAGCTTCCAGAGCCTCTAGCACTACTGCAAAATATAATAAAGCGTTTGCCGCATGGCATGCCTGGGCTGGGCATAATGGCATTTCTGAATTTACGGAAAATCATGAACACTTGGCAAGGTATTTTATGCATCTATACAACACAGATGCACCTTACTCTAGGATAGAGACTACATTCTACGCCATAAAATGGAGATTTGACTGTACACCCGTTTTAAATAACCCTTGTGATTTAAGATTTTTGCAACTACTCTTGGCTGGGCTCAAGCGATTATTGTGTAAGCCTATTGTTAAAAAGGAGCCGATTACACCTGAGATATTGCAGAGAGTAGTTATGGAAATTGGTCTAAATAACAATTTAATGCATTGCAGGACATGTGCCATGATCCTCATCTCGTATGCTGGTTTTCTTAGATATGACGAACTTTCCAACATTAGGTTATGTGATTTGGAGGTCCATTCATCCCATATTAAGATTTTCATAATTAAGAGTAAGACCGATCAGTATCGGGAAGGAGCATGGGTCATAGTTGGTGCAACAGGGCGGATTACATGCCCAGTTGCGATGCTTTTGAAATACATCCATTTAGCCAATATTCATGATTATACCATTAATGAGGATTTTCTGTTCAGACCAGTCTCTTTCCTCAAGTCGTCTAATAAGTACATACTCAGGGGAGGGAAATTGTCGTACTCCCGTTGTAGGGAGATATTTAAAGATGCACTTAGTAGGGTGGGGTTAGATCCAAAATTATTTGGTTTGCACAGTTTGAGATCAGGTGGAGCTTCAGCCGCGGCTGCAGTAGGAGTCCCTGACAGGCTTTTCAAGAAACATGGCAGGTGGAAGTCAGACACTGCAAAGGATGGATATGTGAAGGAAAGCACCACTAACATGATGAGTGTATCCTTGAGTTTGGGTTTATAATACTAATAACATATTGCTATATTATTTATTTCTCAGTCCATGTTTAGACACACAGAATTGGCTTGAGTATAACGCTTTATTATAATGTAATAACCAATATCGTTGGATTCCTGATAATGTAAAATGTGAATTTGTGTATCGCAGCACTGATAATGATGATAAAGAATAAAATAAAGGATGTCTAGAGTATACAACATTGTTCTTGCCCGTTCTTTAAACCTGACAAGGGGAAAGGAGTTTTCCAGTCCGCAGTGTGCCTACGAACACGGTGATTCCCAAAGGTAATACAGTGTAATATGAATGTTTTTCTTTCAGGACAGGGGCAAGGCGAAATAGAAAAGTATTTATTTACGGCTGAGCCGGGCGAAAGAGTAAATAATTGGATTTTCTATTGTAGCCAATGTACCTTGATTTGCATATCAATGCAAAACAGCTGGCGCGTGTTTTGAGCATAGCTTGTATCGGGAGGATACAGCAACTGACCGTTTCGTACCGCACACACGAGGACGTGTTGCTTTTTAAAAAATGTTGATAACATTTTTTCAGTTTTAAGGTAGATCTTTTTCAGATTCACATCGATAGGACTTGTAGCAGAAGAAGCCAGTGTAAAGGATGATTGGAACCAAGTAGAGACCGTAAGCAAATATGATAGCTGGTGATATAGAGACAGACCTGGTGGTGTTGTAACAAAGAAAGAGTAAGGACCCATCGGCAGGAAGGAAGAAAATGGTTGGTATCAACGCTGGGGTATGTAGACCATAATTTTCTTATCTGCCCACTCGGGCCATAACTTTTCCAGTCCGCAGTGTGCCTACGAACACGGTGATTCCCAAAGGTAATACAGTGTAATATGAATGTTTTTCTTTCAGGACAGGGGCAAGGCGAAATAGAAAAGTATTTATTTACGGCTGAGCCGGGCGAAAGAGTAAATAAATAGGGATAAGGCGCGCGCGGGCGAGGAAAAAGAAAACCCTGTTTTACGGGCCTGATTGACCCAATTTTTGCATTATTCAAGATTTTGTAAAAAAAATTAGAAACTTTTTTCTCAAATTATGTAAAATCATGTTGAAAAAATGGAAACTTTTTTTGTTGGCACTTTATAGTCAAAAATATTAGATTAGGTTAAAAAACCAATTGTCCCTAAATTAGTGTCTTTACATCATCATCAAGTGAATTGGATATGTTTTACTCAAAAATATTTTTGTTAGCTTTGTTCAAAAAATTTGGGTCAAAATAGTGATTTTTTGTGATTTTCTAAAAAAAGAAAATCTAAAATTCCCCATTTTAGATTCTCTGATCCATTTCCTTTCCAAATACTCTGCCGAGAAAAATGTACACTCCCTGCGGAAAAGATTGGGTCATATTTTCCACAGAGGGGTGTATGGATTTTAACTGGAATATGCTCTACCTTATTGGAATCTTACCCTTTTTTTCCTAGAAATAATTGTCCTCATTTTGGTCAAACTTTTTGCTCCATATTTTCCAACTCTTTTGTGATACAGACACGAATCCACAATTTATGCACATACACACATATCGAATGGGCTATTCCATTTGCAATTTATCACCCCTATGTAAGACATTACTGTACTTTTCCACACTAGCACTATACAATTACATATGGCTCCTTTTCATACAGATACACACAGGACGGACAATTTTGCGCAGAACAAACTATAGTTGGAGCCCTTGATGGATCAATGCATCATTTTGCAGTATATTTACATTAAATATTGACAATGTTTTGTCCTATAATTGTACTATAAACATTTACCTGAAATAGTGATGGATCAGCGGCGCCACAGATAATGAAAAGGATGTAAAATAGTAAAATTAAACCAAATTTAATTTCAATTTGTGAATTAAATTGGATGGCTCAACATGTAATGTTCCTTGAGATCAATTAACATTAAACATTGATGCCGGGCATTGTTCCTGAAATGTTTTTTCAGCTCTTTCCTGACCGACCCAATTTTTTCAAAATCTTGGATCAGGGATTTTCTCTTTTTACGAGTATAACAGACGATAGAAACTTAGCAAAAATATCAGGAGAAATCATGTATTGCTCAGTAAAATGTTAACATTTGATCAAATTTTTAATAATTTTGTGCTGAAACCAACCTGATTTTCTATATTTTTTATCCTTATATTCTGCTTATGGTGTTTGCCGACAACTGGTCAGTTTTGATGTAGTGGGTCACAATTTAGGGGGATGCAAAGCAGTGGTATACTCAGGATCAGGGTTGTAGCTAGGCCAACGTTTGTGCCAGGTGGCAAAAATAGCGACCGGACGGGCTCACTATTTCGCTATTTGGTTACATAACTCTCGCGGCTCAGGGGCCGGGATGTTTTTAGGCTTTTTTAATGCACTTTGAGGGTTCCTGCCACACCATTTCTTGTTTTATGAGGCAGTTTAATGATTTTATCCACAAATAGTTATAAAAATTTATATATATTATTTTTGTATTTATTTTTTTAATATTTTTTTTAGAGTGCCTGGCGTAGCTACAACCCTGCTCACGATTGTTGTACTTGCAAAGTAGACTCGAACCAGCTACCGCAAATATCACAACACACAAATATATTTCTTTTGCCTATAGGTCTATGTGATGAACTACAAATTTAAACAAAATAGAGGACTTAAGTTGATGAGGGAGGATATTGTACAAAAGCATTTTTTTAGCAAGATGGATGGGAGGAATTGGTACATGGCTGTTTGACTGTCGTCGCTTTATAATTAAAATTATGGGATAAAAAAAGATTACATACAGGGTGAGTCAAAAAAAGTGTACTCAACTTCAGCGATTTATTTTAGAAAAAGTATTCATTTGTTTTCAAAACAATATACTACGGTATAAAGACAAATCAATTAGCTTTAATACGAATTTTATCTGGTTTAGATTGGTTGAGGGAAACTTATTTTACGCTGTTTTGAATAAAGGTGACCAATTTAACGTCCGAACACGCTTTCCAGATCTTGACCATTATATTTCATAAGATACGACCAATACAAAATTACAATACCGACAGCGAAAGGATCAATTCCTTTGTTATGAAATGATTAAAGTGTGGTAATTGTGTCATAAATAGGCCTTAAAGCTGTCTATTGTTTTAATCTATTAGGAGACAATTTTGAACAAGTGTATTGTCTACTTAATTCTTTTAATAAACAAGATGTGTAATGCTTTACATCATAATCCTAGTAAACATTATTAAGCTCGTTAAGCTTGAAATTAAAAACCGTGTTTTAGGTGAAAAAACAGCTCCTGTACAGAAATAGTCATATTTCCTCAACGGTATCATCAAATAGCGTGATTTTTTTCCAGATGGTAGCAAAGAAATGGCGCAATCATTTTAAGTTTTGTTTGCCTTGATTTTGTGGTCATTTTTTTTTTTCTTCTTCTTTCTTTCAATTAGGGTACACTTTTTTTTGACTCACCCTGTAGTGGCCCCTTTATGGGTTGACCTGATTTATGTAGCGCTAATGAGTACGAGTATGGGGTGAAAATTTCAAGAAAATTGTTAGAGCCCTTTTTGAATTATCTGCCTTTTCTACTTGACACACATTTTACATGTAACTCTATGGGAGAATGTAGTAAATAATAAATATTCAAAGCTCTATTTCTCAGAACTGGCACCAACAAATGTTCTGAAATTTCTACAAAAGATGGCCAGTATATTCAGGTACTTGAATAAGTTGAAACCAGAACCGGGCCAGCAAGTTACGGTGTTCTTAGAATAAAATGAACAAATTATGTGGGATCAAACAGCCGTGGGTATAATTCTGGAATACACTCCGCATCCATATAATACACCTTTTTCTATAACACGTAGCATGTGAAGGGTATAATGTGAAGCCTATTTACATAGTTATTCAGAATTTCCCCTTTTTGGTTCCATTTTACTATAAAGCAAGGTATAGCTAACTAAAATTCTCCAATATGGTGACAGCGCTGTCTAGGACTCAATATGAAATAGCCCAAAATGTATGTGAGCCCACAGAAATACATAAGTAACCCAATTTGAAGGAAAGTAGGGCACCAATTTATTTATTTATACATTTATTTATTTATTTATGAACATGTATATACAAAGTTTGCACTTGAGTACCCAATTCCACAGATAAACTAGAATGTTGGCTCTATAAAAGGATTTTAGCAGCAAGACACGCATCCAATACGGTATCCGGTATCGATGGCAACAACAGAAGAGATGGATCATTGAACATGAGTAGGGCATTAATAACATTATGGTTAATTGACAACAACAATCAACGAGGTTTGTCTCATTAAACTCGTTATTATTTGGAGGGGAGGAGAACTCAATTATGACTTGCACATTAATAGAGATTGATTGATGGCATGGTAGATAGAAAATGATGATTTATTTGTCTCAGTCATTGCACTCTTAACACTTTCCACGCGGCAGGCGGCTGCACACGACATTCCAAAATTTCACAAAATGTTTAAAAAATGTCAAAATTATTGAATTTCATTGACATATTCAGAATCAACATGAGAAATGCATTGCCATAAGTACAAACATGGCTAGTATTTGGTCAGTAATCCTTGAGATAGGCTTTGAAAATTGTGAAAGGTTTCTGAAAAATCTGTTTTGTGTATGGTAAAAATAATAGCCGCGTGGAAAGTGTTAAGGTTGAAAATATTTTAATTGAAATGAACCATTTTTAGAAAGAAAATCAACATTATAGTGGTAACTTGGATGTCCAAAAGGCAACATCTATTACTGATATTGTGCTATAATTATAGTGGTGAATTTGTATAGTTCACTATCCTTATTATAGTTTGTACCACTTTTGTTTTTGTATTTTGTCCCTGACAATGCCTGATGAAGGGTGGTATCCACTTGAAATGTCGGTCCTTATTGTTTCGTTATAATTTGTGTTGTTTTATTGCACAGCAATTTGTATTGCTTGTCCCAGTGCATTCCCATGTGGTATTGTTTCTGTGCGCAGCAATTCTCATTGCTTGCCCTAGTATTTTCCCTGTTTTATTGCATCATTTTCCCTTTTTATTCATTGTTTCCCCAAACCCAGTTGGTATATTTTGCTTTTATTCTTTATATTATTAGCTGTCTTCAGACATGGGCATTTTTCTCCTATTGCCGCAGGCAAATTTATATTTGGGTCATGAACGTTAATACCTACCCGCGTCTGGAGACATGCTTTTTAATCCGACCATGCTCCGACTAAACAGTTCGCTTTCCTTCAATCTTCGCAGCGGGCTCGGAGTAGCTCGGAGTATCGTCCGGAAATAAGAGCCCTCCTGCCCCTGATGTAGCCATGCGATCATGTGTGGCCTTATATAGTTTCTTAACCTTTACATATTTGATTAGGCTATATTAAAAATATCATTAGTCTCAAAGCTCCCGCGTGCGTTAGTTAACTAATGCACGTTAGAAAAACAAAATCTTATTTTTTAAATTTTTTTTTAAAAATAAAATATATAAAAAAATCCCAAAATTTCACAGATTTTTCAGATTTTCATTGATCACATCATTTTAAATACAAAAGGTCACTTTTACAAGGATTTCAATATTTTATATTTAAATTTAAAAAACAACAACCGCATTCCGCATTAGGTTTTGAAAAACTGAAGAGCTTTGAGACAAAAGATTTTTTTTAATATAGCCTTACTAAAAAATGTTCTCGCAGGGAATCTGACAACATGAAGTCTGAGGGCAATCTATTCCCACTCTTTTCTTGTTGCTGGTTTTATATATTATTATGTAGATGTATAGATAAATAGTTTTATTACACCGGAGTACCAAATTCCAAAGATAAACCAGAATGTTGGCTCTGTAAACAGTGGCGGTGCCTCAGTTGGAGGGGGGGGGGGGGGGAGGATTTTAGAATTTTAGCATGAAACAGCTAAATTTTGCGCACAACCACACACATTCATACCAAATTAGTAACAATAAAACCAAATTTGACAAATTTAGAGTAAAATGGCAAAAAAGTGTGCACGCTTCATGCATCTTCTTTTCTTCATACCCCCCTAAATTTTTTTATTGCCCTCCTTCTGCACCCCCAAAATTATGACGCTAGTGCCGCCACTGTCTGTAAAAGGGTTTTAGCAGCTAGACATGTCCGTACAAAGAAACCAATATGGTATCCACGGAAACAACAGAAGAGATGGATCATTGAACATGAGTAGCGCATTAATAATATTATTGTTAAGACATCCACAATTAATGAGGTTTTGACTCATTAAACTCGTTATTATTCGGAGAAGGGGAACAATATATGGGGAGGAGAATTCACTTATGACTTGCACATTATAAGAGATTGATCGATGGCATAGATAGAAAATGAGCACTAAACAGTGGGACATATTTGAATAGAATTGAGCGATTTCTAGATAGACAACAACATTTAAACAAATATGTGGGCCCCAAATTTACACACATACAATTTTAGAAGTCAAATTAGCCATTTATGATAGTCAGTCTTTTTGTGTCAAAAAAATGTTTTAGCAAGGGCTTGGTGGATTTTACCTAACGAATACCTTATGCACTTATCAATTGCATCCCCGGCCCCGGGAGACCCAGGGATAGCGAGGATTAGGGCCTCCCCGGCTAGAGGGGGCACAGTTTGTACGTCCGCGTACATTCCCCCGCATAGCCGGGCATCATTTTTTGTACACTCGTGTACGGTCCCCGCATGGTCCCAGCCATGCCCCGGGTCCACGGGGGCTGGGCTTGTAATTGATAAATGCATTACTGATATGCGGTAGTTTTACTGTCAACATTAGGGTACAAAATCCTTTTGATTTCATTGAATAAAAATACAGAAAACAATATCTGCCAAAGTACAATTTTTAGCATTTAGAAAGTCACTTACTTGTTTTCCTTTCCCAGATCTGGATATGGGGAGAAATATTCACAAAGTTTTGTCTAATGCAAAACTATATGATAAACAATTTTAACAAAATCTATGATTTCAGGAGTGCTGAGGATTGGCATAGGTTCTCCATTTTACTTAGCAGTTATGAACAGGAACGAATACTGACAACAATGAATACTGCAAAAATTTCAGTTTTCCCTCAAATCATGAAAATATGATGCCCCTGAAAAGTTTAACAAATTAATTTCAATTAGAGTTTATTTTTTGTACATGCTTTAGGCAATATGATACCATCTAAAAGACTTCCACCAGAGGGCTGCATCACTGGAAACACAATTTGTCAATTATCTCTTTCACAAATTGCTGGGTCGGTCCATTTTACATAATAACCAAAACATTGTTCATTATTGCTTGACCAATGGGTTGTGTCAGAGTCTAGTGCGGTCATCTATCAAGTGCAACACATCTTTCAAGGTCATTGACTTCTGCCTTAATAGAAAATGTCAAACGAATTAAAATGCAATGCTGCCCTATGAAGGGACACTAGTCACATATCGGTTATATTGATTTTAAGATACAGATAAAAAGAGGCGGAACAATCTTATGTTTTACATTGTTTTTACAATTGGTAAATTGTTTGTAACTAGGTAACCAATATTTCATTTTCATTGGGGATTACATCATATTGTGGAATTCTTAAATTGAATTCAAATAAACCACAAAAATCAAAATTGAAAATTTGCGACATGAGACTCATTTTACCTCCAATAACAAAAATGTCTTGAGTATTAAAATGACCACTGGACTGGCAGTAAGTCTCGCTTGGGACTGGTCAGTGTTGGTCAGTAGATGGATGGACTGTCCAGGGGTCAATTTCCTTAGAGGCATTTCCCTTTCAGCTTCAGCTGTACTTTGACCATTTTGTTTTCATCATGTTGTCAAGCAAAACATTGTCACCACTGCCATGGTCAAAGGCATTGACCTATTAATAGACTTTTAAGGTAACTAGTAATTAGTCTTATTAAATATAGATAGATATAATTCATTTTTTGGCTAATGAATGAACGAGTTAGTAAATTGCTGTCATTTCCGGGAGAGAGTAGGAACATCCATCATCCAAACCAAAAGTGTATATCGAGTAATTTTTATCTTAAAGGTATATTATGTGATCTTTCCAGGGAATGCCCTCAACATCAAAAACAAAATTGAAAGCAGATTTTCTTGCAGATTTACATTTCTGATCATAAATCATGCATACATTCCAAGTTACAGGGCGATACGATTCTTAATTACTTCAAAATCATGGTTTTAGAGTGAAAATAAACTGTCGGGATTCCGACAGTTTATATTTTTCACTCTAAATTCACTCTAAAACCATGATTTTGAGGTAATTAGAAATCGTATCGCTCTGTAACTTGGAGTGTATGTATGATTTATGATCGGAAATGTAAATCTGCAAGAAAATCTACTTTCTAAAAAAAATCTTGACTAGAGGGCGCTCTCTAGAAAAGATCACATAATATGCCTTTAAGGAAGGTTTTTTAGAATGGAGTCCTAAAACTATTTTGTCCTGACCAACCATTACCACCATTACCATGGATACTGTAAAACAAGTATTTCAACAAGCTGTACCTCCCATTTTTTTGTCAGCAGATTATCAGACATGTGTCTAGCTGGTTTGTTTTAAGAAATCCTTACATTTGAAATATAACAACTGTTATCTGAAATATAGTACTGTGATCTAAATTGGCAATGTCTACATTAAAGGGGCATTGAGAGATTGTCAAGAAAAATGAAGTTTGGAAATAATGAATTGTTTCAATATATAAGGTACGTGGGTTGGGTACGTAAGGAACCCTGAAGTATAATCATTTATGGGAAAAGGGTTGAATGGTGGCACTAGATAGAATTTTTGGTTGAAGCAATTTATGTGGCGAGTGGTGCTGATAATTTTGATGTGATCTACATCGAGGTGACCAAATTGTGAAATTTTACATGATGCATACGTATTTCTCAGTGCCCCTTTAATGCCTGTAACAGAATAAGCTTATAGCTTCATTCATTACATTTATATACAGTGCACACATTTGATCCATAGAATAAAGCTACATTACACAATTCACAAGGTAGATAGATAACACCAATTTACTCAACTAAATTGGGATTGAGACAGGCCATGTACACCCTACTGGGTAATCAAAAAAAGAACGCAATTCAAATGACGCAAATAATCAACTGAAATTAAGAATCAATTACAATTAATATTAAATGCATTGGAATTATCACGAAGTGAAATAATTGACCATCTTGCAAAGAAGATTTTACGGTCTTCCCACAATGCATTGCACGAACGCCAGCAAACTACGGCTTTTTTCACACGATGCATTTGTCGAGCTCTCAAGTTTTAGATATAAGAAAAAAGAATACTGATAACTAATTTATTCATTGATGTAAACTAGAATCTAAGAGCTTCAACGTTGAAGGTGCTATGAAGCCATGATTGTGTGCATATGTCTGCAGGGAACCGAGACGAATTGGAGACCAGATTTAGAGCATTTTGCATAAACGCAATGCATTGTGGTGGTGTCTTTGAAATCTTCTTTGACCATCCTGGAACCCATGGATACAAACGTGCGATTGACCACCAAATACTGCTGATATTCGTGTTTACATGATGATTAATAAATGATTAATTGTAATTCTATGTTGTTATTGAAATTGGGAGGGATCTTTTGATATCCATGGGTTATGACATTTGAAACAATAACAAAGTCATTCCATCCAAATAAATAAAATAAAATAAAATTTAAATGGGAGATGAACAAATCAAACAAAACAGCATCTCAAAAATAAACACCGTGTTTAAATAAAGATCACTAAGGGTGATTTTGGAGAAAAACGGTACCCATTTCTAAGGATTTTGCTTCATTTATAGACCCAATTTTCGCAATTAATTGGGAAAATAGACCTATTTTTTGCAGATTTTCGTGAAAAATAGACCCATCTGTAAAAAGTGGGGCAATTTTTAGGGAATTTCCAGCACAAAAATCATACCCCATGTTTAGGGATTTTTTTAGGGTGTGCCCAGCAGGCTATGCCCCCCACCATTAACAAAAGAGTTTTGAAAAAAAGGAAGAATACAACATTTGCCCCCCCACCCCCCCCCCCCCCCCCCCCCCCCCTGCAAGCAAGCCAATCTATTTATATTTTTGGAAAGCAACCACATCACTGCCCACAGTCCAGAGTTAATGTTTGTGTCTTTACGCGCCATTCATATCGCATCTAACAGAAGGACATTATGATAAAAATTAAAATATGGAAGGAAGTGCGTGTATGTTTCAACAGAAACGGGTAACCAACATTTCCCAACAAATGTAATGTTATGAATCTTATGATACCACATTGTACTAAATGTGATATTGTAAAGGTGTCAATTTTTCGCGCTTTGCACATTTTTAACTGTTTTGCGTGTTTTTAAATTTTGCGATTTGTAGCTTCATCACATAGACCTATATGCATAAAAAACACTTTCTTGTGTTATTTTTTTTGTGGAAGCCGATTCGAGCGAAAAATGCGTGAAAATACATGTGATATAAATTTCCACTTTTACACTTTATAGTTAACCCTTTCCATGCGGCAGGCGTCTGCAGACGACATTCCAAAATGTCTCAAATTGTTTAAAAAATGTCAAAATTTTAAAATTTCATAACCATATTTGGAATCCCCATGTGAAATGCATTGAAATAAGTACAAACATGCCTCGTATTAGTTCAGTAATCCTTGAGATAGACTTTGAAAATTGGGAAAGGTTTCTGAAAATCTGTTTTTTATATGGTAAAACCAATAGCCGCGTGGAAAGTGTTATTAGTAAAAGGCAAAGCAGACATTGTTCTTTAGTTCAGACCGCAAACACGCTACCATCCAACCAGACCATTGATGCAAAATGCAGATATAGTATTCCAATTCTGCTAAAAATGTGTCCAAATGATATTTTTATAAGCAAAAGTGAACTTTTTTCTGTTCAAAAACGGCATATTACGCAATATTTTTCATTTTCTATCTTTGAGTTTTCCCTCTAAATACATTTTTTTGAGTCCAGGAATTCAAACAGAGAAAAAAATATGAGTACAAGTTTGAAAAAGATCACATCATAAATATGGACTTAAAATATAAAAGAAACAAAAAAAGCGAAGGGGTTGTAAGTTTGAACTGCAACCGGCAGCCAATATTGCCCATGTTGAGAAACTTACTATTGTATAATACCATGATGCACCTGATGTTGTAAGGCATAGCGGGCATTGCTCTTTAGATCAGACCGCACGCACGCGACCAGCCCGGTCAGGCAACCCTGGCATAACCATGCAACCCTGGCATAATCCGATAATTATATGCATAAAGTATGTTTAAAACTGTCAATTTGGTGTGCAAAATGCCTATTTCAGTTCAAAAATTCTTAAAAGAGATTAGGGGAA
This sequence comes from Ophiura sarsii, assembly GCA_035610835.1. Taxonomy (NCBI): domain Eukaryota; kingdom Metazoa; phylum Echinodermata; class Ophiuroidea; order Amphilepidida; family Ophiuridae; genus Ophiura; species Ophiura sarsii. The sequence goes on along the minus strand of CM069456.1, from coordinate 20,097,968 downwards.
ATAGGTTGGAAGTTACAACTTTGGACTGCAACAAAGTAAGTAATATTGCTTACAAAAATGTAATGTTTGTAATCATCGTCATAACTGTACAATGTTGCACCTGACGATTGCTCAGGGCATAGCGGACATTGCCCTTTTCAATCAGACCGCCGCCGCGTATATGGCCAGTCAAAACCGGCCATGCAAAAGGCTGGCAGACTGCATGATCCAATTCTCCCTGACAAAGACAGATGTATTCAACCGCTATACTTTATCCATAACGGATATGATAAATTTAGGACACCTATTTCCTTTAAGCTATGATCCTGATAGGTTGTCATATGCTGTCAGAATCAAACCCACAAATAGGGACGTACCATTTAACTTCCAGGGATGATCGTTGAAGTCTGATGCTTCATGGTTATTAAATATTCCGTCCCATGAAGTAAAACATACTCCTCTAGTAATATTATTAATTTGAATGAAGGAAATATACAAATGAGCAACAACAAAATCAAGCTTTACTTCAAATTCAAGCGGAAAGAGTTGAAAACAGTTTTGATATCCCCTCCCCCACATAGATAATGGTATATCCCATGTAAATCAATCAAGTAGCCATCAGACAATATTTTAGCCATAAGGCATTTGTACATCTCAATTGAATGATAAAAACTATTTGACAGCATTTGACTGACCCATATTTCAAATATTTTGACTTTTGATATATCTAGAATTATGAGCCAATATGTGTCGCAGCAAAATGGGCAGTTGTCGGTAAAATGCATTTTATAAAGGCAATTTTCAATAAATTTTCATCAGAAAATCAGAAAACAGTATCCAATCTTAACCACAAAATGTGTCATTTTGAAGCATTCATAAAGGTCCTTTTGTTATTGTTAAAGGGGCATTGAGAGATGTATCGATATACTAAATGAGCAAATAATGTAAAGATAATCATCAACATAGCCCAAATCTAAAATGTCATACAATTCCGACAGCGCCTTCACGCTAAATAAGCAAATAACGGCACTTCCGGGTTGAGATTTGCCGCGAAAGTCTGCACGTAAAACGATAGCATAACTTCTGAATTCAGCACCTAGTTTTGATATAATCATATCGAAACTAAGAAAATCATGACATTTTATTTGATAAACGGCGAATGTTGGTAAACCGTTTCAGATGGTAGTTAGTATATGCCTAAGTATCACTTTAATGCAAAAAAACTGGTTTCCGGGATAATTGAGGGCGCACTCCCATACGTATCTCTCAATGCCCCTTTAAGATCTCAACTTTTTCTTTGAGAGACAACTGCATCCTTTTGCTGCGACAGTACATAATATGAGACAATCATACAGCAGACACTAGTTGGACATCCTATTTCTGTCTATTCTGATCAAATGTCTCTCAAAATGACTGATACTGTATTAAAAAGCAATTTGGTCAATATTTTCTTCACAAGTCTAAAAAAACTGTTAAAAAAACCACAAAAAAACATTTTGATCAGGTGATGGGAAAAAAATCCAACAAATATTTTTTGATTTAAAAAATATATATATAAATGAATATACCAACCAATATTGCAGACATTTGTGGGGAGAAGAGGGGACTTCAGTTCAAACTCTACCCCATTTTGTCAGAAAACAATTGAAAATGTTGACTTTAAATATCAAAATTACCTGAAATTAGCTTAAAATTGGTCTGACGACCAACTTTGCAAGCTTTGCGCAACTTGTCCCCAAAAATGCTTTCTCTTGCCCCCTCCCCCAGATTGTTCTTGCCCTTTGTTTTGATGCTGGCACGTATGGCATTGTTTATTACGAAAAGTCTTATGATTGAAAAACAATGTTTATCGCCGATAAATCCTGTTTTTTGATTAACTATGCTTATCAACTTGAAAAACACTGTTTATCGGCTGAAATTGAGTGAAATACATACAGTTAATCTAGTGTAGCATAGTGGCCATGCACTGGGGCTCCGACGCAGGAATCCAGGGTTCAAATCTTCAACCAACCTATATTATTATACATTTCTGTTTTTTGTAATATACACGTTCCTGCAGCGTTCATAGTTCACCTCACCGGTTAAGAACAAAAGAAAAGACCCTATCTAGTGTATATTTTGTAGTATAATGGGATAAACTCTTAGGCTCCTGTGAACTAAATACAAGCATCTAAGTCAATGTTAATGGAGGACTAAAGGATGCTTGTTTATGATCACAATGTGGATCAGCGCTTAATGTATCAAAATCAACAATTATAACCAGTAGAGTGTCTTTCTTTCAATTCGTCGCTGTTCTGACATACCGGCACATCACAACAGAAATAAGTGAAGAGATGTGTCGGTATGTCAGAACAGCGACGAATTTAAACAGAGCCTGTACTATCTAGAGTGGTTTCATTTGACCACTTGTTTTGTTTTAAAAATGATATACAAACTGCAAGAAATCAATTACGAAAAACACTCACCAACATTTGAATAATCAATTGTTTGTAGTACAAACAGCTCGAATATATAAACTTGCATCAAAATAAAACCCAATCACCTCAATTTAAATAACCAATTGTTTGTAGTACAAACAGCTTATATATTATAAACTTGCATCAACAAACAAAAATCACTTACCAATATTTAGATAAATCAATCACAGTTGTTCATAAGAAAATAAACACTCATTCTCGAGAGCATATGTGATGCGATCTGTGAAAAACCGTCGGATGTGGCAAAATGTGAACTAGGGACTATGGGTAAAATTTATATAAAAAAATAAAAAAATGTTTTGATTAAAATTGTTTTGATTTTTTTAAAGAAAATTAAATTCCAATACTTTTTGTCATCATCTTTCATAAAATTTCACCTTCAAAAACTTACTTAAGTCACTTTTATTATTAACATTATAATGTTATTCTATTGAATTATGTATCTTTTTTGGCCTGTTTTCATGATTTTTTGTTTTGTTGCTTTTTATGACATCACAATCATCATTCACTCATAACCTTTTTTGTAGTGATCGTAGAAAAATGATCGAAACAGTTCTGTAATCAGGACAGATTTAGCTTTCTTATGATATAAATATCTCCAATATGAAAAATGCCACCATGTGGCAGGTTTTCACAGATCGCATCACATATCGTCAGCCTGCTTCGATAATTGCCTAACTCACTTTTCAGCAAAATTGAGTTTTTTGCATAAATCATGACTTCATTACATTATGCACATGCTGTTATAATACCTAAGTCATTGACCAATCAAAAGTGTTGATAAATGAAGAGCTTTGTTGCAAAAGGGCCACCAGACCACTCCAACATGTTACTCATTTTGCATTATTGAATTTGCATTGACAAATCCATGGAATTAATCAAGTTATTGTATGGTTGTGTTCATCTGTTTCTATATGACTTGGATTAGTGCATCCATGCACGCCAATTGAGGCATCAACAATACAAGTCACATTCCACATAATGAATATCCATCCATCAATAATGCAAAATGTGTAACAGGTACACAGATAACAGGTTTCATACTTTTGTTGTTTTCTAAGAACTAGAAAAAATGAGTTAGGCAATTATCGAAGCAGGCTGACGATATATGATGTAATCAAGCAAAATGAGTCGGAAGTCGCAATTGATTTTGACATAATCAGGGATATGTTAATTTTGGGATAGGAAACTCCTATACTGCGCACGATTTTAGTAAAAAAATGCACAGATTTGACTAAATAAACCCATGTCAAGTGAATATCCACTATAAATTTATGTTAAATAAGATTGATTTAGATGACAAGTTTGATTTTTTTAGTAAGCTTATTATTATTTTATATTATTTTATTCACTCTTTAATATTTAGGTCCCTGACTAGACATTTTGGGTGGGAGTTAGGCTTGAGTTTGTGCTTAATATTTAGCCATTATGTCTCATTTAAAAGCTTTGCTTTATTCTCTTAAAATGCTGAAAGCTTAATTTTTGTGAAAAGGGGCCAATTAGCTATCTTTTAGATCAAAAATGTATGAGGGAAAAGAAGAAAAAAGTCTACCTACCGACCCATCTAAACAAAAAAATTCACTTGAGGGCAAAACAACAACAAATATCCTTATCTTTTTGTATAGTAGTATTTTGAACCGTAGAGAGCACTGATATCAAGCTAAGTCGCAGGTATGATCATTGATCTAGAGGGTGTCCTATGGTGTTGATGGTGTTTCTCACTTCAGTCACATTTATACCCATTGCTCTAGAGGGCGACATTGCATTTCTAGTAACGTAACCAGATGAAATCGGTCACAGTTTTGACTAAGGGGGTCTTGCCCTTTTACAGATAGAGGAAAGCTCGAGGAAAGAGCGGGGAAAGCGCACTCTTTTTTTCTATATTGTTAAAAGGAATGAAAAAGGATTGGTGATAAAACACCTCACTGAATGGATACTTCAACTTGAATGGTTTTGACGTTTTATAACAGAGTACAGCTTGTGATAAACAATATAGAAAAAAGGAGCGCGCTTCCCCCGCTCTTTCCTCTAGCTTTCCTCTATCTGTAAAAGGGCAAAAGCCCTAAAATGTCATTTTGATATATTTGTGTTTAAATAATACATTTGTAACATCAAATCTTACAGGTTTTCAAAAATAATGCTTAAACCTTCAAGCCAGTGTGTACACACTGGCCAGACTTGGAGAGTGGAAATGAAGAATTTCATCACACTTGTGATGTGATCTGTGAAAACCCGCCACATGGTGGTATTTCTCGTATTGGATTAGAGATATTTATATCATAAGAAAGCTGAAACTGTGCTGATTACAGAACTGTTTTGATCATTTTTCTACGAATACTACACAAACAGTTATGAGTGAATGATTGTGATGTCATAAAAGCTACATAACAAGAAATAAGGAAAACAGGCCAAAAAGATACATAACTCAATAAAATAACATTGTAAAGTTAATTAGAAAAGTGACTTAAGTTTATGAAGGTGAAATTTCATGAAAGATGATGACACATAGTATTGGAAATTTAAAAAAATGTTTAAAAAGATTATTAACAAAATTATATTTTACCCATAATCCCTAGTTCACATCTGGCGACATCCTACGGGTTTTAACAGATCACATCACAATTATGTTGCGTCCATTTTCCCAACGTAAAATTGTCAAATAAGAGTGCTCAAAAATTAGAAGAAATTTGACAATTTATAAAGAAAGTTTATACACTACTTTTAATAATATTTTTAAAAGATGACCATTTGATTGAAAGGTGTAATTTAAAAGATAATTTTATGCTAAAATAGTTAACTTTAAACGTGTCTCTTATTGTTGTATTTCCGATGCATTTTTTCCTAATAATAGATAAATTCTTGATTTTTAACTGTAATACATGAAATCATAGCTTTTGAATTTATGTATTTATGTATGTATTTTCTCTTCTGTGCCTCGGAATAGTTCATCCAGATTGATGGCGCATTACAAATGCCTTATTATTATTACTATCATTATAACATTGAGAGCCTAAGGACATTTAGAGCATGGGAACTTTTTTTGAAACACAAAATCATGAACATTATTAATGTAAATGCAAATATAAAATACCGATAGGAAAATATAATTGTCATGGACACGGGTCAATGATCGATGTTATAAAAACCTATGTTATAAAACATCGTAATGAATTATAAATTTGAGACAACTTTAACACTTTCCACACGGCTAGTATTACTAGATTTTTCAGAAACCTCTCGCAAATTTTGAAGTCTATCTCAAGGATTACTGCACTAATACTAGGCATGTTTGTGCTTTTTTAATGCATTTCTCATGGTGATTCCAAATATGATGATAAAATACAATAATTTTGACATTTTTGACACATGTGAAATTTGTGTGGAAAGTGTTAACTAAGAATGATGAGATCATCTAAATATTTAGGCACTTTGAGAATTTTAGGAACATTTTAGTAAGGAAAACTGATGCTTGAGAATCCTACAGCAGCACAGCAAGAGGGGGGGGGGGGGGGGGGTCCCTGCAATATTTGAGTCTGTTGGTTGAGATTGTAACTGTTGGTTAATTTGACAAGGGGAATCATGGAATTATGACGGTCAAATTAGTACAAAGATAGCATTTGTTTGTAAAAAAAAAATCTTAGCATGTTAGAAGCTTGTTTAGGGAACAAAAACAGGGTCACTATGGACCCGGGGTTGGGGGGGGGGGGGGGCATGCACTGATTTTTGTTTTGTTTTTGGTAGGGGTGTGCCGCCCAGGGTCTCAAAAAGGTGGGAAAATGGGGAATTCAGAACTGAACAGAGAGAATTGTATGACGAAAAATGTGGGTTTTAGAACGCATATTTTTCAAAAAAATTGGGGCTTTTGAAATGAGATAATTTTCGCGGTTTTTGAATTTTCAATAAAATGGGTGTCTTAAAAGCTGATGCAGGCTCAAAAGGGAGTGGTCTTAACCCTTTGAACCCTGACCGCGCCAGGCAATGTGTACCGCTGACCCTGGCCATTCCGGGGGTAACGCACAAAATATTGATTTTTGCAGGAAATGGATAAAACAATACTAAACTTGTTCCGAATCATCTGTAATATTATACAATCATATAAAAACAATAACAGTTTACTTGGATTGTGCTTTCAGGACAAAAATAAATAAAAATGGCGATATTTTGGACCCCAAAACCCACCCGTACACCGATACTGATACTGATACATTACCGCAAATACATGAAAAGCTTATGATTTCCATCAATGCCCATTCAATGCCCGGGTCTCAAAATCATCTGAAATGCCAGAACTATCATCTAAACAAATCCTAAGCAGTATCACTATCGTCCATCATGTCCAAAACACGCCACATTTCAATGTAATTTTGATGCGAAAAGACACGAAAAACAGCAAGCAAAATGCGCTGATAGAAACACTCGTTATTTGATAACAACAAGCCTCTGAACTTTGACCCGGCAATTTTTAGATGCGCAGTAGTCTTATCTATGTAATCAAACCACTTTGGACATCCTACACTGAGCCTATAGTCCATATTATATGGTTGATTGCATACACACCTGTAAGCCGCTCCAGCGTCTCACCGGGTATACGGTACACATACGCGTAAGCCGCTCTAGCGGCTCGTCGGGTTCAAAGGGTTAAGAGCTAGAAGAAGTGGGTAAAAAGGAGGTGCTCAGAATGGCATATTCCAATGTCCCCCCACCCCCTCCCCGGGTACAGATAGGATAAACTTGGTTACTATCAGGCTAATAGGGCTAAATAATATAATAACAAATTAAACCCTATGTGTTAGGGATGTGAAAGGGCTAATTTGTCTCAAGCAAGGAGCATCTGTCTGGTACACATGTAACCAGACTTTTATTTTGATGTATTTTATTTCCGGGTTTGATAATTTCGGGGGGTAATCTGACTCTTGTGTATGTTTGTGATTCATTCCCTGTGTCATTTATAATTGTCATTTATAATTACTGTTTTTTAATTTTTTATATGTTACCCACAGTGTAATATTAGCTATATTTAGGCGACTTAGCAATTTTTTATATGTTACCCACAGTGCAATATTAGCTATATTTAGGCAACTTAGCATGTACAACCTTTAATTATCTATGTATTTTTGATACCTTTTAATCTCTTTTAGCATTCTAATTTTCAATTTTGATGTTATCTTTGTATACATTTCTATGTGCAATTTGATGTTTTTATACCAATGTAATAACCATGTAATTCAGCTTATAGCTGCGATTTGGTGACAATAAACTATAACTAATATAACTAATATAACTAAAACTAAATGATGCACATTGAGGGCCATATGAATATTGAGTTATTTATATCATGATAATATGTGTAAGTTAAGGGTACCAAAGTCAATATTATGTCACATTCCTAAAACCAAAGGTACAGATTATTGAAAATCACTTAACAAATCAATGGAGTAAATAAAAATTAAATACCTCAAAATGTAGTATAACTAATTATTTTCATGAATTGTTCATGAATTTTCATGAATTGCAAGATGTATCAGAACTTTTTATGAATTTGACATTTTTGACCTTGTACCACATTTTCGCTAGGCGAGGAAAAAAACACCCAGTTTTACCCCCGACCGACCCACTTTTTGCATTTTTTGAAGATTTTTATTTTAATAATTTTTTTATAATTTTTTTATCTCAAATCATTTCAAATCAGCCGTTTTTTGGCAGAAAATCTGTTGAATTTTTTTTTTTCACAATTTTTGCAGATTTTGGTGACATTTTTGGTGAGGTAAATTTAAAAGAAACAACCACAGACAGAGCCCACTTAACAGATCCGTCCGCTCAGCTCGTAAAACAGGGTGTGTGTTTTTCATCGCCTTAGCCACTGCCGCATTGTGCCTCATTTACTCGTGTTGGATGGTCACAAATAATTTTTTTACAAATATGTTCTCAGATTTATATTGCAAATAATTTTACCAGCGATATAAAACTTTACAAAAGTATCAACACTAACTTTTAGGACACCCTGTTCCTTATGTCTCTCTAAATGTAAAACGAGTGGAAAGAGTGGAAAAAGGGAGCGAAGTGCAGGACAACCCGTTTTAGAGTCGAAAATTTCCACTCTAAAATGTGTGTGAAAGTTAATTTGTCACTCTCAGGAACATTGTCATATAAAATACCCTTTCACTCCTTTTAGTGTGTTTTTCCACTCAAAAATGTGTTGTCCAGCGTGAAAGAGTGGAAAACCACTGAATGAACTAAGCAAAAGTAGTAGAAATATACATTGTTTTTACTAATTTACAAGTTAGTATAGACACCTATCAAATTAGTCGAGACACCTTACAAATTAGGCCTAAAAAAAAAAGTTTCATTGGCGTAACATAGAAAAAAAATAGGGTAGGTAGGTCGGATTTTTATTTTTTTTAAATTTTTTTTTTTAAATCTGTAAAACGTCTATGAAATTTTATATACCAGCACACATATACCATACAGACATAAACAAATGGCACAAATACACATTTTCACTGTCTTTATTTCTTTTTCTCACACACAATTTTTTTTTTTTTTTTTTATTTAAAAAAAAAAAAAAAAATGTTAAGGGTCGGGGGTTAAAATAGGGTCGGTCGGGTTACGCCAATCAATCCTTTTTTTCTTCTTTAGGCCTTAGTAGAGCAAATTAGTAAAACACAGCCTACTAATTGATAAGTTAGTTAAAGAATACTTAAACTAATCTTTAGTTGGTAGACGTGCATATCAAATCTAGTTCTCATGTTCGCAATCTTGGTGTTGAATTTGATAGTTCTCTGAAAATGTCCCAGCATGTGTCCATATTGTGTCGCAGTTTGAATTTCCATCTGAGAAATTTATCCCATGTTCGGATGTTTATTGATAAAAACACATGTCACCATGCAGTTAGGGCTCTTATTACATCATGCCTTGATTATTCAAATTCTCTTTTATTTGTTACAACCGCAAAAGAAATTAACATCTTCAGAATCACGCTGCCAAACTTATTTTCAAAGCCTCTAAATATGATCATGCATCTCCATACTTCCTGTGATGGAACGGATTGAATTCAGAATTCTATTTTTTGTTTTTAAATGTTTCACTCACTGTGCTCCACCATACATTGAGTAAATTCTTTAACTTATATGCCTGGCAAGAGTGGGCTTCGCTCGAGCTCTGACACTAGACTTCTTAGTATACCTAAAACATGCCTTGATTCCGCAAGTAAAGGTTTCTCTGCCGCTACTCCTATGCTCTGGAACAAGCTCCCACATAATATCCGTCATGCTTCTTCTGTTACCCAGTCCAGAAAACTATTATTTAGTATTTAAAACACATCTTTTCTTGCGTAATTTGTAATCTGTTTGGTTGTTCTTCTCATCAACTTGTTTTAAAATGTGTTTATATTTTAAAGCAAAATTATCTTGTGTATGTATTTTTACCTTTTACCAAGTATGTACTTTTACCTTTTACCGTGTATGTATTTTTACCTTTTACCGTGTATATGTATTTAATTCTATATGTATTTCATTCTGTAAAGCGCCGTGGTACCTCATTGTGTAAGAGTGCTATATAAATGCCCTGTATAATGATAATAATAATAGAAACAGACATTGTTTTTACTAACTTCTTTTAGTACAGAAAACTAACAAATGTTTTCAGTGATGAGCTGCTGTGCTTGATAGCTATACCTGTCAAAAACAATTATCTTATTATGAATGCGGAATCTATTCACCAAAAAGAAAAGCACTCATCAGTTTTTACGTGCCATGAATGGATTATAAAATATATATGAGGTATGATATAAAATGAAATTTTAATTTGTTAGCAACACACTCACAATGCATGTGTCACTTTGAAAATTAATGTACTTCATAAATCTGGGTATTAATCCCGCTATTAAACCACGTTTTAGTCACAGACAAGTATGTTTTAATGTTGTAATTTTGAGTGCAATCTGTTCGCGCTCGAAGCCACTTAAATGCCATAAATCATGCATGATTGATACCGGGAATGAAGGGGATCTATTGGAGCTTTAATACAATAATTCAATTCATTAATGCATCCCGGTAGGCACATTATGTAAGAGCGAAGAGCGATTAGTTTCTAGGGGGCTGTGTGGCGCTTTCATTTCACTTTTTAAGCATAGCATACTCACAAATTATTTGATAATCTAGTATAAAAAACGCCCGAAGAGAAATAAAACGATAACATTATGTTTCGTAGTGTACAAACCAGACAATACATCATTTTGTGAATCCTTGTTAAGGGTCTGTCACGGACATTCTAGTATACCTTTAAAGCCAACAGAGTGGCCATGACTTAATATCTGTTTAGGCCAAGAAAATAAATCTGTCTCTCATACCTCACATGCATAAATAGGTGGAGTAATTTTTTGCTGCATAACCCTATGCGATGAGCCCAATTGTTGGCGTTTTTTTAATTTTTTTTGGGATAAAATTAAAACAAAAATTGGCTCCAAAAAGGGGGGGGGGGGAGAAGGGCCAAAAATACAATAAAAAAGAATTTCTGCATTAAGCGTAGCATTCTTTTAATTTTTTTATTTTCAATCCCATATCACGTAGCTATTTACCCATATGCATGTGTGAGACAGACCTTTTTTGTGGGGTGGGGGGTCCTTACATACATTGTGCCAGCTATAGTTGGGCGGTAACATCAGTGCGTAAACTAGTAATCGCATCATAATGTCATGCACGTAACTTCAACGTGATGGCACTTTTGCGTTCGCGCAATCAATAAAAATGTCAGTCTTGGTACAGAAATGCTCGGCCTACCACCAAGAATACAAGCTGATGTCATCTCCCAACTTGAGGTGGACAATAGGCCTGTTCAGAAAGCCACTAAAACTATTCTCGAGCTTAATTCTTTTTTATGCTAACCTAGAGTGCCTGTCCAGATGGCAAACTTAACCTCGAGTATAGCGATACTACTGCGGTAGCTTCGAGGTTAACTCAAGGTCATGCGACTCTTCATTTTGGGTCCTGGGTCACAGGTCATAAATCTCACTCGCGGTTAGCATTACGGATGGATTCACACGACGCATACTCTCTCAGTTAATGCTTCCGGGTTAATTAACCGTAAGATCTTTTAGGGTTAACATTCCAGCTTTATACTCGGGGATAGTTAACCATGACCGATTCACACGGCAGTTACCCAAGAGTTTAACCTCTAGGTTAGCGAATTTGCCCTAACCTATAGGTTAGTGTCCCTCATCGGAACGCTCCTATAGAGTGTATTACCAGACACCTGTTTCTCCCTAACTCCTCTTTAATCACCACAAGATGGGCCAACAAGGGATGGCAAAAACACCCCATGCAAGTGTGTAATATCACTACATTGAGCCAATAAGGCCTAAAAAAGAATTGTAACCCGACCGACCCTATTTTTACCGCCGACCCTAAACAATTTTTCTTTTTTTAAAACTTTTTTTGTGTGTGAGAAAAAGAAAAAAAACCACCCAAAAAACAAATATGTGTCAGAGAAACAGTGCAAATGTGTATTTGTGCCATTTGTTTATGTCTGTATGGTATATGTGTGCTGGTATATAAAATTTTATAGACATTTTATAGATTTAATCTCTTTTTTTTAAATCCGACCTACCTACCATATTTTTTTCTATGTTACGCCAATCAAACTTCTTCTTTTTTTAGGCCTAACTTATAACTATACAATGGGAATCAAAACATATTAAAGGAAACAGGCTGGGATGCTATATGCTAAACATGAGTGGTTTTTTTTAAACATTTGGCTTAAAGCTAGGGCTTTTATCCTCACTGATCCCAAGTTTGTTCAATGTAATCCAACTCTTAATATCACTGATGCACTAGAGTTGTGAAATCACTCTTTCTAGGTCACCCAAGATTTTGGGATCATAAGGATGTGGTGACGTGAGAAGAACAATGAATGAAGGCGCTCAATAACTCCAACGCAGGAAGGTCGGGATAATAAAATCCATATGACTTATTTCCTTAATAAATTGGAAATTTCATGGTTACACTTTTTATGGTGCTGAGGAGTTGGTCTTGGTCATCACAAAATGTGGGCGCAACTGCGTCATGCAACATACATCCTAGACTAGATATAAATCTTGCTTAAATAGTGTTACTACACGTTATTCCATTGTGGACTTGATTAAAGTCTAGCATCGTTCCCATGGTGTATGTTGGATTCAACAGTCACCATAACATTTGTTTCAAATATTTATAAGTAAAAAGCAAAGCTGTTAAACCCCTAAGCAAAAGTCATGACAACATTAAAGAAAGTAAACTTCAAGGAGACTCAAAAGAACTAAAGGAAATGGGCTGGGATGCTAAACATGTATATTTTTATATTCGGCCAAAAGCTAGGGTTTTACCATCACTGATCCCAAGTTTGTTCAATACCATCCAACTCTTAATATCATTGATGCGCTAGAGCTGTGAAATCGCTTTTTCTAGGTCACCCAAGATTTTGGGATCATGAGAGCTCATGAGGATATATAACGTTAAGTGTCATTGACATTATTATATGGTAAGAAATTCCACAAAGGCGTACAATATCTCTCTCCTACCCAGGAACTTGGAGATATTAAAATCTATACGACTTAATTCAGATCTTCAAAAATAAATCGGAAGAACATTTCCAGTCATAAATATGCAGACATCATATATAACCGGATATGTTGTTATTGCTTATTGATTGAACGAGGTATTAGCCCACATAATTTCTGTATTCATGACATTGTTTTTGTGTCATTTTCGTCGTCTGGTTTTAACACATTGTCTAAAAGATGATATTGTGGTTTGATTTATTTTTGCATTATTTAAATCCACAGCAGATAGAAATATAAATCCCATCATCAGTTCTAACCTAGAAAAGTACAGATGGGCTGTGAAAGTAGATCAATAAGACAGTGACACCTTTATGAACCATACACACTTAAAATGCCAATGTAGTTATTTACATTTCTCATAGGTGAGAAATTTATGACAGTATAAAACAGCTTGTCATCTGCGTTTTTGTATTAAAATATTGTCTTAAACATATCCCAGCAATGAAGATCTATTTTGTTTAGTTAGATGCTTTTCTGTCTTTGTTGGTTTGAGAAAGCATATGTCAAAATGCATCAAAACAGAGTCAACTAGCATGACAAATAAGAGTGATAAAGTATTTAATTTGACTGAAGGGACTCATGTTGTTGTTGAGACTTACTAGAATATTTCTATCTTTCAAATACAGCAATGCAAGTATTGGTTTTATTATGCTATCTACTGAAGATAGCAATGCGCTATCTACTGAAGATAGCAATGCAAAGTAGGAGTGGGCTACCAATGGGTCATTTTTGTTTTGCTTTAATAGGGAACAGGTTTCTGTATTCCATTTGACCTATCTCAACATGAAATTACAATATTTTCAGTCAGCGCCCTCTTGTATTATCATAATTGATCTTTGTGGAGGGAGTGAATTAGAGAACAAAATCCTTCAAATTACTTCTTTTCTGGCATTGTGCTGTGCATTTGGTGTACAGATAAATGTAAATGCAGTTAAAATACATTTTTTTGAATATTGGATGAAAAGTGGACATTGTGTTTTCATAAGAATTGACATTTGGGTCCAAATTGATCACGAGGGTGCTTTTCAAGATTTTTCGTATGTTGTCTTCCATTCGCTCTAAAAACTGACAATGTTTAGTACTTTTGACCACAACATTGCATTGTTCTCAAATACTCTTGCTTACACATAGTTGGTAATTTTATGACAGTATGAAATATCTTGTCAACTGCTTTTTGTATTATTATGTAGAGACCTGCATTATTTGGCATTTCATAAAATATGACAAATCCGCTGATCGGTCCGACCTAGAAACGTGCAGAAAAGGCTGAAGCAGTAGATTGATAACAATAAATCCATTTATTATGGACTCATATGTCTACAGGAACATTGTATGCATCTTCTGGACTGTTTAGAAAAAGCCCAGAAGTTTGCATAAGTATGTATACATATGTGACGCGATCAAGAGGAATGAGTCGGATGTCGACCCAGGTCGAAAATGAGTTTTTAATACAGTTTTAAAGAAGACACCCAGAGCTTTCAGAAACTGAAAACCCCATGTCGATACGACGTTTTGTTCCAAATTTATGTCAAATTGTATACATGAATTTCCATCAAAACTTATGTAAGCCGCCATTTTGAATTGGCCATATCTCAATTTGGGATTGTTCGACATCCGACTCATTCCTCTTGATCGCGTCACATATTTGTACACAATGAAGTGATATTTTCACCAAAAGCCCAGAAATGTGCATAAGTATGTATACATATTTGTACATGATGAAGTGATATTTTCACCAAAAGCCCAGAAGTGTGCATAAGTATGTATACATATTTGTACATGATGAAGTGATATTTTCACCAAAAGCCCAGAAGTGTGCATAAGTATGTATACATATTTGTACATGATGAAGTGATATTTTCACCAAAAGCCCAGAAGTTTGCATAAGTATGAATACATATTTGTACATGATGAAGTGATATTTTCACCAAAAGCCCAGAAGTTTGCATAAGTATGAATACATATTTGTACACAATGAAGTGATATTTTCACCAAAAGCCCAGAAGTGTGCATAAGTTTGTATACATATTTGTACATGATGAAGTGATATTTTCACCAAAAGCCCAGAAGTTTGCATAAGTTTGTATACATATTTGTACACGATGAAATGATATTTTCACCAAAAGCCCAGATGTTTGCATAAGTATGTATACATATTTGTACATGATGAGGTGATATTTTCACCAAATCGCATTGCAGTATTATGAAGAAATGCGTATGATTTTACAATTCTTGGGAAATACTTTCGACCGTTCTTCCTGTCTGTGTTCCTCACTTCATCCTTTATTTTATCATCCACCTGTCTTTTTACCCCATTTATCTCCCAACACTTCCCCCTTCCTAGATTTATACCTTGCTCAACCATACATTCCAGTTTTAGAAAGGCGTGCACCTTTAATAAACCTCTCCATCCTCAAACCAGGTATTTGAAACTTGACAACATTATGCCGCCGACCATCGTGCGTACGTACAACCGCTGTCTGTTGCATCTATTATACACGCAATGATTTTAGTCCTGTACTGTATAATTTGCCTTATTTAAAAGTCGTATCACCGGTCGACTAAATAGGATACTGGGTAAATGGATACATAAACTAGAATGATGAACTAGCATGTCTGACGATATCCTCTCTACATAATGGAGAGGATCTTAACTGGAAATGTGGGTATTTTTCCCAGGCACTTAATTTTCAAGATCTGTCGACAGAGAGTAGGGAAGGTGGGGTGATTGCGGCACTGGGCTGGAGTAACAGCAGTTTAATTTACACTCTTAAAACAATTAACCCTGTTTTAGGTTGCATGCATATTTGACAGAGTCCTTAGCAATTTGACCCAGAGTCTTAAAGAGTGTATCCATATATTAATTTCATCAGACCGTCCATTTTAAAGAGGCTCTATTAATTGTCAAGAAAAGGTGTACTGAAAACAGGATGGCAACACTAGACAAGACAACAAAAGGATAAAAATAGCAGAAAACTGATTGAGCATTTCATCTCTACGCCCATGGTTTTGATAAGCCCATACAAGATGGAGTTATCACGATCCGTTGCCCGTATGGACTTGTCATATGCTGTCTGTGAACCCCAGCTATAAATAGGGGAATACCCCTCTCCCATAATATTCCCCATACAGTAATGAGATTATAGGATGAACGATATCGCAGGTCATGCTGTAAAAACACCATACATATCTCTATAGTAGACGGAGTTAGAGACAGAGACTACTATAGAGACGATCTAGACAAAATATTGCATGGGTAAAGAGTGCATTGACCTCATTCAATAAGCTCCGAGACATTGATTTATCATGACGACGACTGGCTAGACAAATATGTACAGGGTGTCCCCAAAATACACATTATACAGCATTTTTCCAAACCTTAGAACTGGGGTTAGCAAAAACAAAATACGCGAAAATGTATAATTTTGTATTATGCATAGATGAAATCAAGAAGGAAAATCATCCAAAAATAGAGAATGTCTTGACAAGCCAGTGAATGTCTTGACAAGCCAGTGTAAGATGATGAGACTGTATTGAGCATTCCTCCTATCTCTATACTCTTATACTAGGGTTATCTGAGGCTGCCAATAGTGACATGTCATGTGCTAGAGTCTCCGAACCCGGCTTCTATAGGGGAAATCTCTCCCCTATAATTCCCTATACAGTTATAAGATTTAATACGATGAACCATTTCTCAGGTCATGCATAAGAGATGTGTCTCATCTCCTGTATATAGAAGACGGAGACGGAAACTACACATAGTGATGGTAATACAGACGATCTAGACAAAATATTGCATAGTGAATAAAGAGTGCATTGACCTCGTGCAATGGCCCCTCAAGAGATATGATGTCTGAAGACTGGCAAAATATATAGGGTGGCCCAAATAACTTGACTCTTTAAAACATCATTTACAAATACAAAAAATTGTATTGTAAAAGTGAAATACAAAAAACACTTGGATAGTTGTCAATTTAGGCTGGTTTTAATTTGAAATGATATATATGTTCATGATAGAAAAACCGCTATCGCTAAATTCTTTGCATGAAAACATTTTACTCACTGCATTTAATAAAAATATGATTTCAAAGTTTGGAGCTACATTTCCTTTATACTCTTGTTGAAACAACCAATATATATGTCTGAATTGTGAGCTTGGTATCATCATAATTGTTCAAGTGTTTCTATCCACACAAAAAAATCATTTTGACAATGCATTTGATTGAACTGGAGATATGATATGAAGTTTAAAAAAGCTATATATTTATTTTGTAATACCCTGTTACTTCAAAAGCCAATCTGCATAATACTTCAAATGCAGTTGGAATGGGAAGGGAGACGGGGATACTTATGGGCCATTATCATTCAAGGGTGCTGTACCTCAGACAAAAACATAACAAACATGAACAATTAATGTGTATGCAATTTGCATACGAAAGACCACGAGTAGAGGCAATTGCATTGAAAAGTTGTATTATCATGATTATTGTGTGCCATCTTGAAGATACCCTTGTTAGTTCTTTTAAAATCCTCTTTTGTCCAACTTGCTTCAGTTTTTTAAGGTGGACGACCTGATGAATTTAGCTTTTTATATTATATTAGAAAAACTGGAAATATAATTGGTTTAAAAACGCTATATAATTTATGTTGTCATATCCTGGCAGTGTTCCTTCAAAAGCCAATCTGCATAATACTTCAAATGCAGTTGGAATGGGAAGGGAGACTGGGATAATTATGGGCCATTATCATTCAAGGGTGCTGTAGCTCAAACAAAAACATAACAAACATGAACAATTAATGTGTATGCAATTTGCATACGAAAGACCAAGAGTAGAGGCAATTGCATTGAAAGTTGTATTATCATGATTATTGTGTGCCATCTTGAAGATACCCTTGTTAGTTCTTTTGAGATCCTCTTTTGTCCAACTTGCTTCAGTTCTTTTAAGGTGGACGACCTGATGAATTTAGCTTTTTCCCATCAAAATGTTTAAAAATTATATTAGAAGAACGCCCATATTTTAAGCAAAAAAGTAGTAATTATCCTCAAAAGTGGTAAACCAGCCAAAACCTACCATGAGAACAACTGCAGTAATTCAATTCAAATGTTGGGAAGATTGTTTTCATAATGTGCCTTCATGTACTATAGACAACACAACACACCTTTAAGACCTTCATTTCCCCCTCCATCCAAAAGTTATAACTTGCATTATAAATTCTAAATCTCGAAAAAGCAAGAAATTGCTTTCTAAAAAAATGTTCATGGTTGGATTCATCGAACCCTTTTCTTTAAGGAAATGTATACCTTTACATAGATTAAATGAATAATGAAGGAGTTCCAGCAGTTTTACGGAGGCTATACTCCACACTCCCCTAAAAGCTATTCAGCCTCTATTTCCCCACAAATATCACTTCCCAAGCTCCCTGCGTTGTTACTCCTCTTGTACAGAGAGGAAGGGAAGACTCATTGGACTATTCCATTTGAAATACACACCCCCTTAAGAAGACCTGACCTTAATTTTCCACACAGGGAGTAAAGATTTCAAATGGAATCAACCAAGCAGGTATATAAACCTATTTGAAATTCACCTCCCTGTGGGGAATATTGAGGTTATGTCTTCCATAGGGGGTCTTTGAATAATTTCATCAGGATTGTAGATTGAAATGATAAAAATGTTATGTTGCACAAATCCAATTATGTACTCACATGCTAGACAGTTTCGTCTTCCCGTTCGGAAGACTTCTTCGGTAGTGACTTGATCCACTTGTTTTTCCTGTGAGAAATAGGGGGGTGTATGGATTTCAAATGGATTGGCTTTTTACCTTTACGGACTGCACATGGGATGGTAATCAAAAGACATACAAACATTGACTTCATAATCCTTTAAAGATAATTGAAATTATGATGCAAGTGAATGTTGCACGAACATGTCAACAAAATTCAAACGGCACTGTATCGGGCATTTAATTAACCTAACCGAAGTTCAAACCCGACAGACATGAATAGGAATTTAGCCAAATTATGATGAGAGACTAAAATTGTTGAGTATGTGGCCAACACCAATACTTGATTGAATGCATGTATGTGCAACATGAAATAAGCTTATCATAACCCCCTAAGGTGATGATAAAAACTACATCTTGTTTTGATGCTGGTGAAGGACAGACTAACCTCTAAAGTGGGATTAGTCTGGGGTTTGTTTTTATTTTTTTATGTTTTATTTTTCTACACACTTTCCATTATATTAAAAAGTTACAAATTTTGAAGAAAAATGCTTGAAAGAGCATTTCAAATTTCGAAATATTTTAACAATGTAAACAATTATTCAGACATATCAAATTTTACAAATCTCAAATTTACAAATTCTTGGTCGGTTTGGCCATTGGAACATGGTTTTATCTCTGTTGCCTAGAGGGGTGATATATTAAGATGTGCCAATGGTTTAATCAGAAAATGTGATCAGAATCTCCCTTGCATCAACTCATTTGATTTTTAATCTTAAGGCCCAAGGGGTATTGTTTTTATTAATTGAAAATAAGCAACGATTTTGAATCTGTTAATTGTGACATCAAACCCCCCTTTGCCCTCATTATGACACAATTGTATGCTGTGTTCTTTGTGCTGTTGAAGAAGAAGAAAGTTGCCACAGCCTACACAAAATTGGGCTCCTGATGCATTTTCTATGGGCTCAACGAAAATTGGGCTACTTTTTGTTGTGAGCTTCAGCCTAGACAACACTTGCAAGACGGTTTGGGAGAAATTACAATTGACAAAACTGACCAAGATAGATTGTTCAAGCAGCATCATACATTTCAGCACACCCCAACTCAAGTTGAACACCAATCAAATGGATCATTTATATCGTTAAAATCAATCAAGGAATTAACAATGGATTTAACTCATTTGTATTCACATTTAGGTGTTATAAATCATTGCTATCTTAAGTAGATAGCACACAAATAACTGTCAACAAAGCATTTTCATGGTTAAAATGGCTATGATACCACAAATGACTATATGAATGATTCTATGATAATATTCACAAAAACCTAGGAAACCATTGCAGTATAAGGTTTTTAAAACCTGAGATGCCGAAGAGGGATTTACCTGCTTCAGATGTCATGTATGCAACCATCTTAACACATGTCTCCCAAATTTCCTGATAAATTCCTGTCAAAATACTAATTTGGCAGTATTCAAAGTGTAATAGTTTATGCAATCGCTAAGACGTCATAGTTTATACTTAGAAATCCAAAAGTGAATTATTTGAAAGACAAAGGTTCATGATTTATAATAAGCTTAATTTGCTCTGAATTAGACATTTTAGACCAATTTTAAGTAATTTTGACACTAAAACTCAACATTTTTGGTTGTTTGAGAGACAAAAAGGGGTTGGGCTTGAGCTGACTTGCGGGCAAACTGGGGGAAAAGGTCGTGACTGAGGGAACCCCCCCCCCCCCCCCCCCTCCTAGTGCCGCCAGTGGCCTCTCCTGCAATACCTTGGGTTCCTTGAATAGAAACTATCAGGCAACACTAGACAAGATAGCGTGTCATTGCATCTCCTCAGGCAACAACTGGGGAACTGACCCCTTAGTAGGGTGGTCTGTCAGGCGTCTATTTCAAACATTTGTCAACATTTCTGTTAATTTTCAAACATATCTGTAAGATTTCAAATGTTTCTTTAACATTTTTAAAGTCTCTCAAAAAGCTTCAATTTCTTTTTAAAATTCACTTTAAAAATACTTGAATCCCAAAAATATGGCTGGTAGGGCCTGTAAAACAAGTTGTTTTCTCCCTTGGTCTTGTAGTCTCTTATAATTACTCGCCATATATCTTGAATACCTTGGCCCATGTTTTCTAATTACTAGCCTTGTTGTAGATAAGCAAATTGCTGTGAATTGCACATATCATCTCAACTGATACCAAAGAAGATTTATTCTACATGTATGGCCGTAAAAATTATTATAAAGAATGTATTTTCTTATAAAGAAAACATATTTGTAAATTTAGTTTTTTCTTTGATTTTTTCTCTTGTTATTGTAATCAAATTTTAGTTTTTGTTGATAGAAAAATAATAATGCACAAATCTGAGCTCATTTGCATCACTCTGTACCCTACCCTGACACCCCTCCCCCATCCCAACCTAAAAAAGGCCATCCCCTCAAAAAGGACATACACATCTTATTCCATTTTGACATATTTTTTCTTCTTTCAATGGCCTTAGGAATCCATCTGTGGTGGGAACAATGGTGAGTTTCTCGAGAAAGCTGGGTGAATAATCTCTGGTACGCTAGATTAATGTTTCATTGGGAGTATTACGACGGAGGTAAATGAACTAAAGGACATGTCAGCACCGCCGAGGATGTTATTCTTACGCAGTGAAAGATGTTCTTCACTATTCCTGGCGTTAAATAACTGATCATGAATAAATTGTGGTCAATTTGGATGAACATGATGATGATTTTGCTAGGATAATTTGTTGAAATTGTTAAAAAAGGATTATGTTCAGTTTGTACAGACAGTGTTGCCAACCATGTGGCAAAATCAAAGAATTGGGTTACTTTTGTCCTGGGAATTATCTTATACATACAGATATGTGCCGCTCTAATGGGTCACCTTTTTGCCAAAATTCCTTATAAAATGGGGTATGATTTGTGCTGGTAAACCCTGAACATGGGTCCCAAATTGTGTAAAACTCCCAAACATGGGTCCCAGATTGCAAAAACAGTCAAAACGGCCATTATTTTTTGAGGTAAAAAAACACCCCTAAAAGTTGTTCAGGATTTCAAACCTCCAGCGGCACACCTATCAAAATTATTTGAATACCCCCCCCCCCAGGCCACGTGTAGACAAATGGATGCTGCGGTTTGCATGAAGCTGGACTATACTCATGTAATACCCCTGATGTATGCAGTGATCCATACAAAGAACTTTTGTGGAATAGTGACTTCCTTGCATCTCAAACCTTATATTCGCCAAAGAAATGAGCAATGTATGAAGTTGTCATTTTTGCAGTAACTTTATATACCAACACTATTTACAAGTCAACAAGACAACTTAACACTATGTGTAAGCAAGAGTGTTTGAGAATAATGCAATTTTGTTGTCACAACTGATAAACATTGTGAGTTTTTAAAGCGAATGGAAGACAACCTGCGAAAAATATTGAAAAGCACCCTCGTGATCAATTTGGACCCAAAATGTCAATTCTTAAGAAAACACAATGTCTAATTTTCATCCAATATTCAAATAAATGTATTTTAACTGCATTAACATATAATTTGGACACCAAATTCACGGCACAATGCCAGAAAAGGAGTCATTTGCAGGATTTTGTTCTCTAATTCACTCCCTCCACAAAGATCAGTTATGGTGACACAAGAGGGCGCTGTACAATTTTTTTCTCGGTCACTGACTGAAAAAGTTGTCATTTCATATTGAGAAAGGTCAAATGGAATACAGAAAAATCTGTTCCCTAAGCAAAACAAAATAACCCATTTATAGCCCACTCCTCCTTGCATTGCTAT
Source organism: Ophiura sarsii (assembly GCA_035610835.1). Lineage (NCBI taxonomy): Eukaryota > Metazoa > Echinodermata > Ophiuroidea > Amphilepidida > Ophiuridae > Ophiura > Ophiura sarsii. The sequence continues at coordinate 20,075,393 of CM069456.1, read as the reverse complement.
CTTCAGAAGATAGCATTATAAAACTAATACTTGCATTTTGCTAGTCTGAACAACAAAATTAGTCCCTTCACTTAAATTAAGTACTTTATCACTCTTATTTGTCATGCTGTTTTGATGCATTTTAACATATCGTCAGCCTGCTTCGATAATTGCCTAACTCACTTTTCAGCGAAATTGAGTTTTGTGCATAAATCATGACTTCATTACATCATGCACATGCTGTTATAATACCTAAGTCATTGACCAATCAAAAGTGTTGATAAATGCACAATTGCAATTCTGCCTAAGTCAGCATTGTGAGTTAGGCAGATTATACTAATTATGAAAATTGTTTAAAATGGGTCATATTAACTCGTATAAGGCATCCCCAACCTAATTCTTTCCAACAGTTACTGCTCTTGTTGGAATTCACCTGCACTATTCATGCTGCTATTCAACATATCGTCAGCCTGCTTCGATAATTGCCTAACTAGCTTTTCATAATTTTGTTGTTTTCTAAGAACTAGAAAAAATGAGTTAGGCAATTATCGAAGCAGGCGGATGATATGCTTTCTCAGACCAACAAAGACAGAAAAGCATCTAACTAAGCATAATAGACCTTCATTGCTGGGATATGTTTAAGACATTATTTTAAAGGAAGGGTCCTGCAAGCACAACATTGAGCATTATTTGTTAGAAAATAATAATCAGGCAGAAATTACGGAATTATATAGAACAAAACACCATACTAGTCACAAAAAAGAATAACAACTCCCATCACTCAACATGCATTTTTTTTAAATTGCGGTGATCGAAAGTCCCGGTGTCGATGACGTCATGGGTATCGGTGCTCAAATTTGCGCATGTGCATTGTATATAAACTATGACATCAGCGACACTGGGACTTTTGATCGCTGCGAATTTTAAAAAGTGCATGTTGAGAGATTGCGGTATTAATTTGTTTTTGTCATGAGTGTGGTGTTTTGTTCAATTTAATTACAAAAGATGGGCTCTATAGTTATTTTATAATGCACACTTTTATGCTTGCGGGACACCTTTAATACAAATAAGCAGATGACAAGCTGTTTTATACTGTCATAAATTTCTCATCTATGAAAAATGTAAATAACTACACCGGCATTTTAAGTGTGTATGGTTCATAAAGGTGTCACTGTCTGATTGATCTACTTTCACAGCCCATCTGTACTTTTCTAGGTTAGAACTGATGATGGGATTTATTATTCGATCTGCTGTGGATTTAAGTAATGCCAAAATAAATCAAACCATCATATCTTCTTTTAGGCAATGTGTAAAAAGCAGATTACAAAAATGAAACAAAAACAATGTCATGAATACAGAATTTATGTGGGCTAATACCTCGTTCAATCAATAAGCAATAACAACACATCCGGTTATATTATATGATGTCTGCATATTTATGACTGGAAATGTTCTTCAGACTTATTTTTAAAGATCTGAATTATTAGTCGTATAGATTTTAATGTCTCCAAGTTCCTGCATAGGACAGAGATATTGTGCGCCTTCGTGGCATTTCTTACCATATAATAATGTCGATGACACTAAATGTTATATATCCTCATGAGCTCTCATGATTTCAAAATCTTGGGTGACCTAAAAAAAGCGATTTCACAACTCTAGTGCATCAATGCCATCCAACTCTTAAAAGTGTTGGATGGCATTGAACAAACTTGGGATCAGTGATGGTAAAACCCTAGCTTTAGGCCAAATAAAAAAATAAACATGTTGAGCATCCCAGCCCATTTCCTTTATTTTGAGTCTTCTTGAAGTTTACTTTCTTTAATGTTGTCATGACTCTTTGCTTTGTTTAACAGCTTTGCTTTTTACTTATAAATATACATCATGGGATAGATGCTAGACTTTAATCAAGTCCACAACGGAATAAAGTGTAGCAACCCTATTCAAGCCAGATTTGTTACCATTGACCAGCCAATCTATTTGATTGGATCAAAATTGCCAACCTCTTCCTCTCAACCAATCATCACGAGACTTATGTCATAAGAAAAGGTAGTTCCCGTAGATTTTTCAGCCATCCAAAGATTTTTAATATGACAAACCAGGAAATTTTGCTGTTTAGTTAAGGCCGTAACCCCGCCGGAATTGTTTTGACATTGGAACCCGACAATTTCTTGACAAAATTGCCAACCCTATTCGTTGAACAAATAATGTTTAATTAGGCTCATTTGAAAGAGGAAACAATAATCTAAATGGAATCAAGCGAAGAGGTTAAGAAAATTAATTAGCCAGCCCCGACAATAAAAAGTTTGGGCCTGGTAGAAACTATCACCGATGGATTCCCGTGTTTAACGAGGTGTGAATAGGTGAGCGTTGTGTGAATATTTGACACAGTCTGTAGTCAATTTGACCCTGTTTTTTAAAGAGTGTATCCATATATTTATTTCATGACCATCCATTTTAAAGAGTGCTCTATCAATTGACAAAGGTGTACTGAAAACAGGATGGCAACACTAGGCAAGACAACAAAAGGATAAATTGGCAGAAAACGGATTGTGCATTTCATCTCTACGCCTATGGTTATGATAAGCCCAGTTGGAGTTATCACAATCCACTGCCCGTATAGACTTGTCATATGCTGTCTGCGAACCCCAGCTATTAATAGGGGAATACCCCTCTCCCATTATTCCCCATACAGTAATGAGATTAATAGGATAAATGATATCGCAGGTCATGCAGAAAAAAACAACATACATCCCTATAGAAGACAGAGTTAGAGACAGAGACTACTACATGTATACGATCTAGACAAAATGGGTAAAGAGTGCATTGACCTCATTCAATAAGCTCCGAGACATTGATTTATCACGACTGGCTAGACATCATATGTACAGGGTGTCCCTAAAATACACATTATACAGCATTTTTCTAAACCTTAGAACTGGGGTAATCACTATCCTGCAAAAACAAAATAAGCGAAAATGTATCATTTTGTATTATGCATTGATAAACTCAAGAAGGATAAATTATCCAAAAATAGAGAATGTCTTGACAAGCCAGTGTAAGATGATAAGACTGTTTTGAGCATTCCTCCTATCTCTCTACTCTAATACTAGGGGTTATATGAGGTTGCCAATAGTGACATGTCATGTGCTAGAGTCTCCGAACCCGGCTTCTATAGGGAAATCTCTCCTCTATAATTCCCTATACAGTTATAAGATTTAATACGATGAACCATTTCTCAGGTCATGCATAAGAGATGTGTCTCATCCCCTGTATATAGAAGATGGAGACGGAAGCTATACATAGTGATGGCAATACAGACGATCTAGACAAAATATTGCATAGTGAATAAAGAGTGCACTGACCTCGTGCAATGGCCCCTCAAGAGATATGAGGTCCGAAGACTTGCAAAATATATAGGGTGGCCCAAGTTACTTTAATCTTTAAAACATCATTTACAAGTGAAAAATTGTATTGTAAAAATGAAGAAGAAAAAACACTTGGATAGTTGTCACTTTATAGGCTGGTTTTAATTTGAAATGATATCTTCATGATAGAGAAACCTTTTTCTCTAAATTCTTTGCATGAGAACATTTTACTCTGCATACTCTCCACACAGTTATTTCACTGCATATGTGATTTCAAAGTTTAGAGCAACATTTCCTTTATACTGTTGTTGAAACAAACAATAACGATGGCTATAATTGGTACCGTCATAATTGTACAATGTGTCTCTATTTAAATTTCTTTTCATTTTAACAATGCATTTGATTGAACTGGAGATATGAAGTTTAAAAACACTATATAGTTTATTTTGTCATACCCTGGCAGTGTTCCTTCAAAAGCCAATCTGCATAATACTTCAAATGCAGTTGGAATGGGAAGGAAGACGGGGATACTTATGGGCCATTATCATTCAAGGGTGCTGTACCTCAGACAAAAACATAACAAACATGAACAATTAATGTGTATGCAATTTGCATACGAAAGACCAGGAGTAGAGGCAATTGCATTGAAAAGTTGTATTATCATGATTATTGTGTGCCATCTTGAAGATACCCTTGTTAGTTATTTTAAGACCCTCTTTTGTCCAACTTGCTTCAGTTTTTTTTAAGGTGGACGACCTGATGAATTTAGCTTTTTATATTATATTAGAAGAAAGCCCATATTCTAAGCAAAAAAGGAGTAATTATCCTCAAAAGTGGTAAACCACCCACAACCTACCATGAGAACAACTGCAGGAATTCAATTCAAATTTTGGGAAGATTGTTTTCATAATGTGCCTTCATGTAGTATAGACAACACAATACGCCTTTAAGACCTTTATTTTCCCCTACAAAAGTTATAACTTGCATTATAAATTCTAAATCTCGAAAAAGAAAGAAATTGCTTTCTAAACAAATGTTCATGGTTGGATTCATTGAACCCTTTTCTTCAAGAAAATGTATACTTTTATATAGATCAAATGAATGAGTTACAGCAGTTTTACGGAGGCTATGCTGAGGGTCCATACCCCCTTAAAGCTATGCAACCTCTATTTCCCCACGAATATCACTTCCCAAACTCCCAATTTTGTTACTCCTCTTGTACAGAGAGCAAGGGAAGACTCATTGGGCTATTCCATTGGAAATACACACACCCTAAAGGAAGACTTTAATCTTCCACACAGGGAGTAAATATTTCAAATGGAATCACCCATGCAGGTATATAAACCCATTTGAAATTTACCTCCCTGTGGGGAAGATTGAGGTAATGTCTTCCATAGGGGGTGTATGGGTTTTAAATGGAATAGCCTATTATCTTTATGGACTGCAAATGGGATAAATGACAGGTAATCAAACGACATTGACAAACATTGACTTCATAATCCTTTTAAGATAATTAAAATTGTGATGCAAGTGAATGTTGCACGAACATGTGAACAAAATTCAAACTGCACTGTATCGGGCGTTTAATTAACCTGACCGAAGTTCAAAGCCGACAGACATGAATAGGAATTAAGCCAAATTATGATGAGAGACTAAAATGGTGGAGTATGTGGCCAACACCTTATACATGAATGAATGCATGTATGTGCAACATGAAATAAGCTCATATCATAACCCCCTAAGGCGATGATAAAAAAACACATCCCGTTTGAAGGACAGACTAACCTCTAAAGTGGGATTAGTCTGGAGTTTATTTTAAATTTTTCTACATACTTTCCATGATATCAAAAAGATACAAGTTTTGAAGAAAAATGCTTGAAAGAGCGTTTCAAATTTTCAAATATTTTAACAATGTAAACAATTATTCAGACATCTCAAATTTTACAAATCTCAAATTTACAAATTCTTGGTCGGTCGGGCCATTGGAACAAGGTTTTGTCTCTGTTGCCTATAGGGGTGATATACTAAGATGTGCCAATGGTTTAATCAGAAAATGTCATCAGAATCTCTCTTGCATCAAATCATTTGATTTTTAATCTTAAGGCCCAAGGGGTATTGTTTTTATTAATTAAAAATAAGCAACGATTTTGAATCTGTTAATTGTGACATCAAACCCAGTACCAAGATAATGATGCTCACTTCACCTGAAAATAGTAGTAAGACCCAGCAAATACTATTTCATGTCACAATATTCAGCCCCACAGCCCTTTACCCTCATTATGACACAATTGTATGCTGTATTCTTTGTGCTGCTGAAGAAGAAGAAAGTTGCCACAGCCTACACAAAATTAGGCTACTGATACATTTTCTATGGGCTCAAAGAAAATTGTGCTACTTTTTGTCTTGAGCTACAGCCTAGACAACACTTGCCCGACGGTTTGGGAGAAATTACAATTAGCAAAACTGAGCAAGATAGATTGTTCAAGCAGCATCATACATTTCAGCACACCCAACTCAAATTGAACAACAAATCAAATGGATCATTTAAGTCATTAAAATCAATCAATGAATTTACAATGGATATAACTCATTAGTATTCACATTTAGGTGTTATAAATAATTGCTATCATCAGTAGACAGTACACAAATAGCTGTCAACAAAGCATTTTTCACGGTTAAAATGGCTATGATACCACAAATGACTATATGAATGATTCTATGATAATATTCACAAAAAGCTAGGAAACCATTGCAGTATAAGGTTTTTAAAACCTGAGATGCTGAAGAGGGATTTACCTGCTTCAGATGTCATGTATGCAACCATCTTAACACATGTCTCCCAAATTTCCTGACAAAATACTAATTTGGCAGTATTCAAAGTGTACTAGTTTATGCAATGCTAAGACGTCATAGTTTATACTTAGAAATCCAAGAGTGAATTATTTGAAAGACAAACGGCCGAGTGCACCAATGACAGGTAGCTGAAGAATAGCGCTACCTCGCTAGTAACTGAGGCGTAACCCAACATTTTGAGAGCGCCAATGCGGGGTAAGCTACTAGGCTAGTAACTGGCGGGTAATTTACGCTAAATGTTATACCTGACCGGACCCAAGAGTAAGTTGGGGCATAACATTTTATGCCACAAGTCAGTCGATTCTAGCAGTAGCGTAAATGTGTTTTGAACATTGGAGAGAATGATCAACTGATGCTGAAGGACCAATTGCGCTTGCATGACCAGGGGGTGTATATTTGAAGTGGAATGTGACCCCTCATAAGCTGAAAGATTTTATATTTTTGAAAATCCATTCAAGCAATTTTGTGATTTTTTAGTCAAAATTTAGATTAACTCCTTTTGCCCATTCAAACACTAATCGCACCGACTTGTGGTCATAGTTTGACCAATTGTCCAAGGATCTTAAATAATGATAAATAAATAAACTTATTATTGTTTTTATTAATTAAAAACTGATAAAGCCAAGTTTAAACATTATTGTGAGTGGAAAGGTAGAACTAGAAGAACGAGAAGAAAAAAAAGCATATCGTGCCGTGCGTGGTCTGGGGATCGAACCGGGGTTCTGCGGTTCACAAGCGAAGGACAAGGTATCCACGCCACGGAAGTATTTGTGTTAAGAGATGTGTTATAATTGTATATAATTGTTTCCATCGGGTGCTTGTGTTTATCATTAAAATTGTGCTTTTTGGTGCAATGTTTGTATGTACCCCTGGCCCAAATATGTTTGTAATGTCATGATAGTCCTTATTTTTGAAAAAGCGGTAAACAAACTTCGAAATTTTTGGCCATAAAATGGCATCATTTTTGTCTGGATCGCAGGCCGACTCCACGTGATTCTTGATTTACACTCACCTATGACCTAGCGAGTGACAACACGTTTTTAATATTACAGAGAACCATTCACGTCAGAATGTTACAGTAAACTATAGGTTAACACTTGGCATATGCGTCAATTAATTTTAAAAGGGGACGATGCTCATTAATGTGGATATTAAAAGCTTCTCAAAGATTCTGCTAGAATCATGCTTATAGGCCATTATAAATTGTTAATATTTACTCATGTATTTCGGCTGCTAGAGGCTCTCAACAAAGGCTTTGCATACATAAGTACTCGTTAGTCTTGTATCTATGTAAGCACAGTCCCTGTGGTTTCTCCTAGTGGATTCTCCTATCGCCGCGAAAGCGAGAGGGACCGGGTTCGAGACAGTGTATTATTAAGGTCTTTGTTAATTTAATTCACGCCAGTTTGTCCGAGTCATTACATTATTTTATTTTGTAATATTTAACAAATAAGTGAGTAATTGACAATTTGCGCACACATCGACAGGCAAGCTTCTTGGCTGCTGTGACATTACAGGTGACATCATCTACAGATCTCTACATGAATTTTATTGTTGTTGAAAAAATGGTTACGTTGATAGCTCAGTATGTGCACATGTGGCTGACAATTAATTTTGAAATATCTTTGTCATAAAGCTAACCAACTAGCCCAAACAGAAAATACCGGGGAGGAATAATCTTTAAGGATTAAACTTTGACATTCTCATTTAGCTTGTACTGCTATCTTCTGTAGATAGCATTATCAGAGTGCTATGCAAAAAGTAAACATGTATTTTATAGCTTGCATTGCTATCTTCAGTAGACAGCATCATCTGAATGTAACTTGACCACAAAGAATCAATTCTATTCAATGATATTAACACAGTATCCACCTTTGTGTTAAGTGCCTCCCCCGGTGGGTCACAAGCATCAACGTTTTTTCTGGGAGGGGGGGGGGGGGCAAACCGGAGGCAAGACAAATCTGGGGGTCCAAAATAAATTGTGGGGGGGGGATGTGCGGAAGTGTTCAAAAATTGTGGCTGTTAATGTAAAAAATGCCTGAAATTAGCTTAATTTGTTCTGAATTAGACATTTTAGACCAATTTTAAGTAATTTTGACACTAAAACTCAACATTTTTGATTGTTTGAGAGACAAAAAGGGGTTGGGCTTGAGCTGACTTGGGGGCAAACTGGGGGAAAGGTCGTGACTAAGGGAATTCCCCCCTCCTAGTGCCGCCAGTGGCCTCTCCTGCAATACCTTAGGTTCCTTGGATAGAAACTATCAGGCAACACTAGACAAGATAGCTTGTCATTGCATCTCCTCAGGCAACAACTGGGGGACTGAACCCTAGGGTGGTCTGTCAGGCGTCTATTTTCAAACAGTTGTCAACATTTCTGTAAATTTTCAAACATATCCGTAAGATTTCAAATGTTTCTTTAACATTTTTTAAGTCTCTCAAAAAGTTTCAAATTTCTTTTTAAAAAAAAATAACTAGAAATAGATTTTTGTTTTGATCCCCTAAAATATGGCTGGTTAGGCCTGTAAAACAAGTTGTTTTCTCCCTTGGCCTTGTTGTCTCTTATAATTACTCGCCATATATCGGTGTCCTTGAATACCTTGACCCATGTTTTCTAAGGGACGCACCATTTGATTTTCAGGGGGGGGCATGGAAGTTGGGGTCGGGCGGATTTCTTTTTTTTGCCACCGAAGTAGGCTTCTTCTTTTTTAGGCAAAGGCGGCAAAGTGGGTTTTTTTAGGTTTTACTGTTTTTCTTTACATTGAGTTAGGCCTTTTGGGTGAGTCATATTTCTTTTTTTTTACTCAGCAGTGGGTCATTTTTTTTCTTCCTGGTTGATGGGCAAAGTTTTGGTTTTTTTCCTGGATAGTGGGCAAAGTTTTTGGGTTTTTTTAAAACTTCCATGCCCCCTCCCCCCTGAGTATCTAATGGTGCGTCCCTAATTACTAGCCTTGTTGTAGATAAGCAAATCGCTATGAATTGCAAATATCATCTCAACTGATACAAAAGAAGATTTATTCTACACGTATGGCCGTAAAAAATATTATAAAGAATGCATTTTCTTATAAAGAAAACATATTTGCAAATTTAGTTTTTTCTTTGATTTTTTCTCTTGTTGTTGTAATAAAATTTGAGTTTTTGTTGGTAGAAAAGTAATAATGCACAAATCTTAGCTCATTTGCATCACTCTATACCCTACTACATCTCCCTGACACCCCCTCCCCAATCCCCACCTAAAAAAGGACATCCCCTCAAAAGGACATCTTATTCCATGTTAGACATTATTTCTTTCAATGGCCTTAGGAATCCATCAGTGGTGGGAACAACGGTGAGTTTCTCAAGAAAGCTGGGTGAACAGTCTTGGCAGGCACGCTAGATTAATGTTTCATTGGGAGTTTTATGACGGAGGTAAATGAACTGAAGGACATGTCACACCGCCGAGGATGTTATTCTTACGCAGTGAAAGATGTTCTTCACTCTTTCTGGCGTTAAATAGCTGATCATGAATAAATTGTGGTCAATTTGGATGAACTTGATGATGCTTTTGCTAGGATAATTTGTTGAAATTGTAAAAAAAGGATTATGTTCAGTTTGTACAGACAGTGTTGCCAACTTATGTGGCAAAATCAAAGAATTGGGTTACTTTTGTCCTGGGAATTATCTTATACATACTGATATGTGCCGCTCTAATGGGTTGCTTTTTTGCAAAAATTCCCTATAAAATGGGGTATAATTTGTGCTGGTAAACCCTGAACATGGGTCCCAAATTGTATAAAACTCCCAAAATGGGTCCCAGATTGCACAAAAATAGTCAAATCGACCATTATTTTTTTAGGTAAAAAAACACCCCTAAAAGTCGTTCAGGATTTCAGAACTCCAGCGGCACACCCCATCAAAAATAATTTGAGTGACCCCCCCCCCCCCCCCCCGGCCATGTGTGTAGAAAAATGGATGCTGCGGTTTGCATGAAGCTGGGCTATACTTACGTAATACCAATGATGTGTGCAGTGATCCATACAAGGACCTAGTGTGAAATAGTGACTTCCTTGGATGAAATGTAGCTACAAATACCATCACAAACCTTATATTCGCCAGAGAAATGAGCAATGTATGAAGTTGTCATTGTCACAGTAGTTTACCAACACTATTTACAAGTCAATAAGTCAATCAAACACTATGTGTAAGCAAGAGTGTTTGAGAACATTGCAATTTTGTGGACAAAATTACTAAACATTGTGAGTTTTTAGAGCGAATGGAAGAAAACTTACGTAAGATCTTGAAAAGCGCCCTCGGGATCAATTTAGACCCAAAATGTCAATTTTTTAAGAAATCACAATGTCCAATTTTCATCCAATATTCAAAAAAATTATTTTAACCGCATTTACATATATCTGGATACCAAATTCACAGCACAATGTCAGAAAAGGAATCATTTGCCGGATTTGTTCTCTAATTCACTCCCTCCACAAAGATTAGTTATGGTGACGCACCATTGTTTTTTCGGATACTGACTGAAAATGATGTCATTTCATATTGAGATAGGTCAAATGGAATACAGAAAACTGTTCCCTAAGCAAAACAAAAATGACCCATTTGTAGCCCACTCCTATTTGCATTGCTATCTTCAGAAGATAGCATTATAAAACTAACACTTGCATTGGGTTTTATTTGAAAGATAGCAATATTCTAGTACTGTAAAAGCTGAAATTTTCGCGAAACTTATAATACACGAAAACATTGTTTTCAACATTCATGCAGTGCATCTGGAAGGTCGAAAAAAACAATTCGTGAAATATCTATGATATCAAAATGCGAGAAAATATATTTACCCAAAAATATTGGCTTTTACAATAAGTCTCAACAACAAAATGAGTCATTTCAGTCAAACAAAGTACTTACTTTATCAGGTTCTTATTTGTCATGTTTAGTTGACTATGTTTTGATGCATTTTAACATATGCCTTTCAGACCAACAAAGACAGACAAGCATCTAACTAAACATAATAGACCTTTATTGCTGGGATATGTTTAAGACATTATTTTAATACATAACAGCAGATGACAACCTGTTTTATACTGTCATACATTTCTCACCTATGAAAAATGTAAATAACTACACTGACATTTTAAGTGTGTATGGTTCAAATAGGTGTCACTGTCTTATTGATCTACTTCCAAAGCCTGCCTGTACTTTTCTAGGTTAGAACTGATGATGGGATTTATTATTCTATCTGCTGTGGATTTAAGTAATGCCAAAACAAATCAAACCATCATATCAATGTGTAAAAAGCAGACCACAAAATGAAACAAAAACAATGTCATGAATACAGAAATTATGTGGGCTAATACCTCGTCCAATCAATAAGCAATAACAACATATCCGGTTATATTATATGATGGCTGCATATTTATGACTGAAAATGTTCTTCCGATTTATTTTTGAAGATCTGAATTAAGTGGTATCGATTTTAATATCGCCAGCTTCCTGCATAAGAGAGAGATATTGTGCGCCTTCGTGGCATTTCTTACCATATAATAATGTAGATGACACTAAACGTTAATTATCCTCATGAGCTCTCATGATCCAAAAATCTTGGGTGACCTAGAAAAAGCGATTTCACAACTCTAGTGCATCAATGATATTAAGAGTTGGATGGCATTGAACAAACTTGGGATCAGTGATGGTAAAACCCTAGCTTTAGGCCAAATAAAAAAATAAACATGTTTAGCATCCCAGCCCATTTCCTTTCTTTTGAGTCTCCTTGAAGTTTACTTTCTTTAATGTTGTCATGACTTTTTGCTTAGTAGGGGTTTAACAGCTTAATTTTTTACTTATAAATATTTTAAACAAATGTTATGGTGACTGTTGAATCCAACATACATCATGGGATAGATGCTAGACTTTAATCAAGTCCACAACGGAATAATGAGTAGCAACACTATTTAAGCAAGATTTGTTACTATTGACCAGCCAATCAATTTTCTGACCTCACGTTTCTGGGATATTGACTACGAATGAAAGAACACATTTGATTGGATCAAAATTGCCAACCTCTTTTCCTCTCAACCAATCATCTCGAGACTGATGTCATAAGAAAGTGTAGTTTCCATCGATTTTTCAGCCATCCGAAGATTTTTAATACGACAAACCAGCAAATGTTGCTGTTTAATTTAAAGCCGTAACCATGCCGGAAATAGTTTTGGCATCATTGGAACGCGACGATTTCTTGACAAAAAACCCTATTGACAAAAACTCTATTCATTGAAAAAACAATGTTTAATTTAGGCTCATTTGAAAAAAGGAAACAATAATCTAAATGGAATCGAGCGAAGAGGTTAAGAAAATTAATTAGCCAGCCCCCGACAATAAAAAGTTTGGGCCTGGTAGAAATTATCACGAGCAGATGAGTCATATTTTTCTATATGAGGTTGTGTGTATATTTGACCCTGTTTTTTAAAGAGTGTATCCATATACTTATTTCATTACCATCCATTTTAAAGAGCGCTCTATCAATGGACCTACGGCACATAATCTCCTGGCCACAGTTCGACATACGTGGGCGCACTTCGATCAGGCTGCGCACGCATGCTTGAACTCACAAAATACTGCCAACCAACAACACCAAAGCACCTGATTGGTCAAATTTAAACTGAAGCCTTTTTAACGATCGTCACGCTGCGCGGTATCCACCAATGCAGTGCTCCCGCTGCGCCATAACCACCGACGCAGCGGGGCGCGATGGCGCGTGGAAAAGCTAATGAGATTTTCAGTTCTCACGTTTGAGCACCAACCAATCAGAGCCTTGAGGTCGAGATGACGTAGTGCGCACAACAGAGAACCACAGGACCGTTTTGGGGTGAGGTTGAGCAGGCGTACTTTACGCGAGCTCAACCTCATGTGACGTGGGCCCATTGTCAAGAAAAGGTGAGCTGAAAACAGGATGGCAACACTAGGCAAGACAACAAAACGATAAATTGGCAGAAAACTGATTGAGCATTTCATCTCTACGCCCATGGTTATCACAAGCCCATACAAGATGGAGTTATCATGATCCACTGCCCGTATGGACTTGTCATATGCAGTCTGCGAACCCCAGCTATTATTAGGGGAAAACCCCTCTCCCATTATTCCCCATACAGTAATGAGATTAATAGGATGAACGATATCGCAGGTCAGGCAGAAAAAACACACATACATATCCCTATCGAAGACGGAGTAAGAGACAGAGACTACTATTATAGAGAAGATCTAGACAAAATATTGCGTGGGTAAAGAGTGCATTGACCTCATTCAATAAGCGCTGAGACATTGATTTATCACGACTGGCTAGACAATATATGTACAGGGTGTCCCTAAAATACACATTTTACAGCATTTTTCCAAACCTTAGAACTGGGGTTATTACTATACTGCAAAAACAAAATACGCGAAAATGTATCATTTTGTATTATGCATAGATGAAACAAGGAAAAATCATCTTAAAATAGAGAATGTCTTGACAAGCCAGTGAATGTCTTGACAAGCCAGTGTAAGATAATGAGACTGTATAGAGCATTCCTCCTATCTCTACTCTAATACTAGGGTTTATCTGAGGCTGCCAATAGTGACCTGTCATGTGCTACATGTCTCCTAACCCCAGCTGCTATAGGGGAAATCTCTCCTCTATAATTCCCTATACAGTTATAAGATTTAATACGATGAACCATTTCTCAGGTTATGCATAAGAGATGTGTCTCATCTCCTGTATATAGAAGACGGAGACGGAAACTACACATAGTGATGGCAATACAGACAATCTAGACAAAATATTGCATAGTGAATAAAGAGTGCACTGACCTCGTGCAATGGCCCCTCAAGAGATATGATGTCTGAAGACTGGCAAAATAATATATAGGGTGACCCAAGTTACTTTACCCTTTTAAAACATCATTTACAAATACGAAAAATAGTATTGTAAAAATGAAAAAACAAAAAACACTTGGATAGTTGTCACTTTAGGCTGGTTAGACTGCTATTGCTAAATTCTTTGCATGAGAACATGTTACTCTGCATACTCTCCACACAGTTATTTCACTGCATTTAATAAACATGAGATTTCAAAGTTTGGAGCTACATTTCTTACACTCTTGTTGAAACAACCAATAAAGATGTCTGAATTGTGAGCTTGGTATCATCATAATTGTTCAAGTGTTTCTATCCACAAAAAAAAAATCATTTTGACAATGCATTTGATATGATATGAAGTTTAAAAAAGCTATATATTTATTTTGTAATACCCTGTTACTTCAAAAGCCAATCTGCATAATAAATCAAATGCAGTTGGAATGGGAAGGAAGACGGGGAAAATTATGGGCCATTATTATTCAAGGGTGCTGTAGCTCAGACAAAAACATAACTAACATGAACAATTAATGTGTATGCAATTTGCATACGAAAGACCAAGAGTAGAGGCAATTGCATTGAAAAGTTGTATTATCATGATTATTGTGTGCCATCTTGAAGATACCCTTGTTAGTTCTTTTAAGACCCTCTTTTTCCAACTTGCTTCCTTTTTATTTTTAAGGTGGACGACCTGATAAATTTATTTTTTTCCCATCAATATGTAAACAAATTATATTAGAAGAAAGCCCATAATGTTAAGCAAAAAAGTAGTAATTATCCTCAAAAGTAGTAAACCACCCGAAACCTACCATGAGAACAACTGCGGTAATTCAATTCAAATTTTGGGAAGATTGTTTTCATGATGTGGTAACACAATACAACTTTAAGACTTTCATTTTTCCCTCCAAAAGTTGTAACTTGCATTATAAATTCTAAATCTCGAAAAAGCAAGAAATTGCTTTCTAAAAAAATGTTCATGGTTGGATTCATTGAACCCTTTTCTTTAAGGAAATGTTACTTTTATATAGATTAAATGAATAATGAAGGAGTTACAGCAGTTTTATGGAGGCTATGCTGAGGGTCCACACCCCTTAAAGCTATTCAGCCTCTATTTCCCCACAAATATCTCTTCCCAAACTCCCAATTTTGTTACTCCTCTTGTACAGAGAGGAAGGGAAGACTCATTGGGCTATTCCATTGGAAATACACACCCCCTAAAGAAGACCTGACCTCAATCTTCCACACAGGGAGTAAAGATTTCAAATGGAATCACCCATGCAGGTATATAAACCCATTTGAAATGCACACTCCCTGTGGAGAAGATTGAAGTAATGTCTTCCAAAGGGGGTGTATGGATTTCAAATGTAATAGCCTATTATCTTGGACTGCACATGGAATGAATGACGGGTAAGCAAAAGACATACAAGCATTGACTTCATAATATTTTAAAGATAATTAAAATTGTGATACAAGTGAATGTTGCACGAACATTTCAACAAAATTCAAACTGCACTGTATACGGCGTTTAATTAACCTAACCAAAGTTCAAAGCCGACAGACATGAATAGGAATTAAGCCAAATTATGATGAAAGACTAAAATGGGGGAGTATGTGGCCAACACCTATACATAATGAATGCATGTATGTGCACCATGAAATAAGCTTATCATAACCCCCTAAAGTGATGATAAAAAACAATATCTTGTTTTGATGCTAGTGAAGGACAGACTTACCTCTAAAGTGGGATTAGTCTGGGGTTAATTTTTATGTTTTATTTTTCTACACACTTTCCATGATATTATGAAGTTACACATTTTGAAGAATTTCATGCATTTCAAATTTTGAAATATTTTAACAATGTAAACAATTATTCAGACATCTCAAATTTTACAAAATCTCAAATTTTACAAAATCTCAAATTTGGCAAATTCTTGGTCGGTCGGGCCATTGGAACAAGGTTTTATCTCTGTTGCCTAGAGGGGTGATATATTAAGATGTGCCTATGGTTTAATCAGAAAATGTCATCAGAATCTCCCTTGCATCAAATCATTTGATTTTTAATCTTAAGACCCAAGGGGTATTGTTTTTATTAATTAAAAATAAGCACAGTTTTGAATCTGTTAATTGTGACATCAAACCCAGTACTGTGATCATGATGCTCACTTCACCTGAAAATGGTAGTAAGGCCCAGTAAATACTATTTTATGTCAAAATATTCAGCCCCACAGCCCTTTGCCCTCTTAAGACACAATTGTATACTGTATTCTTTGTGCTGCTGAAGAAGAAGAAAGTTGCCACAGCCTACACAAAATTGGGCTACTTTTTGTCGTGAGCTCCAGCCTAGACAACACTTGCAAGACTTGCAAGCACTTTTCCCAATCAAACTAAAAAACCATTGGAGTATAAGGTTTTAAAACATGAGATGCGGAACCTGCTGTGTCTCACAAAACATTTAACATTTCCTGATAAATTCCTGTCAAAATACTAATTTGGCAGTATTCAAAGTGTACTAGTTTTTGCAATGCTAAGACGTCATAGTTTATACTTAGAAATCCAAGAGTGAATTATTTGAAAGACAAAGGTTCATGATTTATAATGAAGCTAAAAAAAAGTTAACTTGCCCTACATCTGGATGTCAGTCTGAACTTGTATATCTTTCTTCTTTCCTAAAAATTCTTAACATTTGATATTTAAATATTAACCATTTACAATGGCCTATAAGCATGATTCTGGCAGAATCTATGACAAGCGAAACTCATTAAAATACATGCGAGGATCAAGCAAATGATATACCAGCCCAGTAAGTGAAATGAATAAATAATATCTTTGACAAACTGGTATGAATTAAATTAAAAATACCTTAAATATAGGCCTACACTGTCTCGAACCCGGTCTCTCTCGCATTCGCGGCGATAGGAACATTATAATTGAGTTTCGTTTGTCATTTTATTGAGTTTTGCTTGTCATAGATTATGCTAGAATCGTGCTTATAGGCCATTATAAATTGTTAATATTTACTCATGTATTTTGGCTGCTAGAGGCTCTCAACAAAGGCTTTGCATACATAAGTGCTTGTTTGTCTTGTATCCATGTAAACACAGTCCCTGTGGTCTAGTGGATTCTCCTGTCGTCGCGAATGCGAGAGGGACAGGGTTCTAGACCGTGTATTTTTAAGGTCTTTGTTAATTTAATTCATGCCAGTTTGTCCGAGTCAATACATTATTTTACTTGGCTGCTGTGACATTACAGGTGACATCATCTATAGATCTCTACATGAATTGTATTGTTGGTGAAAAAATGGTTACGTTGAATAGCTCAGTATGTGCACATGTGGCTGACAATTAATTTAGAAATATCTTTGTCATAAAGCTAACCAACTAGCCCAAACAGAAAATATTGGGGAGGGATTATCTTAAGGATAAAACTTTGACATTCTCATTTAGCTTGTACTGCTATCTTCTGTAGATAGCATTATCAGAGTGCTATGCAAAAGTAAACATGTATTTTATAGCTTGCTTTGCTATCTTCAGTAGACAGCATCATCTGAATGTAACTTGAACACAAGAAATTAATTCTATTCAATGATATTTACACGGTATCCACTTATGTGTTAAGTGCCTCCCCCAGTGGGACACAAGCATCGACATATTTTCTGATGGGGGGGGGGGGGGGGGGGGGCAAACCGGAGGCAAGAAAAATCTGGGGTCCAAAATAAATTGGTGGGGGTGGGGGTGGGGGGTGTGTGGAAGTGTTCAAAAATTGTGGCTTTTAATGTAAAAAATGCCTGAAATTAGCTTAATTTGCTCTGAATTAGACATTTTAGACCAATTTTGAGTAATTTTGACACTAAAACTCAACATTTTTGGTTGTTTAAGAGACAAAAAGGGGTTGGGCTTGAGCTGACTTGCGGGCAAACTGGGGGAAAAGGTCGTGACTGAGGGAATCCCCCTCCTAGTGCCGCCAGTGGCCTCTCCTGCAATACCTTGGGTTCCTTGAATAGAAACTATCAGGCAACACTAGACAAGATAGCGTGTCATTGCATCTCCTCAGGCAACAACTGGGGAACTGACCCCTTAGGGTGGGTCTGTCAGGCGTCTATTTTCAAACATTTGTCAACATTTCTGTAAATTTTCAAACATATCCGTAAGATTTCAAATGTTTCTTTAACATTTTTAAAGTCTCTCAAAAAACTTCAATTTCTTTTTGAAAATTCACTTAAAAAATACTTGAATCCCCAAAATATGGCTGGTTGGGCCTGTAAAACAAGTTGTTTTCTCCCTAATTGGCCTTGTAGTCTCTTATAATTACTCGCCATATATATGTATCCTTGAATACCTTGACCCATGTTTTCTAATTACTAGCCTTGTTGCTGATAAGCAAATCTCTATGAATTGCACATATCATCTCAACTGATACAAAAGAAGATTTATTCTACATGTATGGCCAAAAAAATATTATAAAGAATGTGTTTTCTTATAAAGAAAACATATTTGCAAATTTAGTTTTTTCTTTGATTTTTTCTATTATTATTGTAATCAAATTTGAGTTTTTGTTGATAGAAAAGTAATAATGCACAAATCGTAGCTCATTTGCATCACTCTATACCCTCCTACATCTCCCTGACACCCCTCCCCCCCCCCCACCTAAAAAAGGACATCCCCTCAAAAAGGACATACACATCTTATTCCATGTCAGACATTTTTTCTTTCAATGGCCTTAGGAATCCATCGGTGGTGGGAACAACGGTGAGTTTCTCGAGAAAGCTGGGTGAATAGTGTCGGCAGGCACGCTAGATTAATGTTTCATTGGGAGTTTTATGACGGAGGTAAATGAACTGAAGAACATGTCAGCACTGCCGAGGATGTTATTCTTACGCAGTGAAAGATGTTCTTCACTCTTTCTGGCGTTAAATAACTGATCATGAATAAATTGTGGTCAATTTGGATGAATATGATGATGCTTTTGCTAGGATAATTTGTTGAAATTGTAAAAAAAATGATTATGTTCAGTTTGTACAGACAGTGTTGCCAACTCTGTGGCAAAATCAAAGAATTGGGTTACTTTTGTCCTGGGAATTATCTTATACATACAGATATGTGCCGCTCTAATGGGTTGCCTTTATGCAAAAATTCCATATAAAATGGGGTATGATTTGTGCTGGTAAACCCTGAACATGGGTCCCAAATTGTGTAAAACTCCCAAACATTGGTCCCAGATTGCACAAAATCAGTCAAATCAACTATTATTTTTTTAGGTAAAAAAACACCCCTAAAAGTCGTTCAGGATTTCAAACATCCAGTAGCACACCCCATCAACAAATAATATGAGTACCCCCACCCCCTCCCTCTCCCGGCCATGTGTGTAGAAAAATAGATGCTGCGGTTTGCATGAAGTTGGGCTATACTTATGTAATACCAATAAATGTGTGTAGTGATCCTAGGAACTTTTCTGAAATAGTAACTTCCTTGCATGAAGCTACAAATACCATCACAAACCTTATATACGCTAGAGAAATGAACAATGTATGAAGTTGTCATTTTCGCAGTAGGTTTATATACCAACACTATTTACTAGTCAAAAAGTCAATCTAACACATATGTGTTAGCAAGAGTATTTGAGAACAATGGAAATTTTTGGTCAAAACTACTAAACATTGTGAGTTTTTAGAACAAATGGAAGGCAATTTGCGAAATATCTTGAAAAGCACCCTCGTGATCAATTTGGACCTAAAATGTCAATTCTTAAGAAAACACAATGTCTAATTTTCATCCAATATTCATAAAAATGTATTTTAACCACATTAACATATAATCTGGACACCTAATTTACAGCACAATGCCAGAAAAGGAGTCATTTGGAGGATTTCGTTCTCTTATTCACTCCCTCCACAAAGATAAGTTATGGTGACACAAGAGGGCGCTGTACAAATTTTTTCTCGGACACTGACTGAAAATGTTGTCATTTCATATTGAGATAGGTCAAATGGAATACAAAAATGACCGATTTATAGCCCACTCCTACTTGCATTGCTATCTTCAGAAGATAGCATTATAAAACTAATACTTGCATTTTGCTGTATTTGAAAGATAGCAATATTCTAGTCTCAACAACAAAATTAGTCCCTTCACTTAAATTAAGTACTTTATCACTCTTATTTGTCATGCTAGTTGACTCTGTTTGATGCATTTTAACATATGCTTTCTCAGACCAACAAAGACAGAAAAGCATCTCACTTAACATAATAGACCTTCATTGCTGGGATTATTTTACAGGAAGGGTCCTGCAAGCACAACATTGAGCATTATTTATTAGAAAAATAATTATCGAGCCGTAATTACGGAATTATATAGAACAAAACACCATACTAGTCACAAAAATGAATAAAAATTGCTATCACTCAACATGCATTTTTTTTAATTTGCGGTGGTCGAAAGTCCGGTGTCGATGACGTCATGGGTATCGGTGCTCAAATTTGCGCATGTGCATTGTATAACTATGACATCATCGACAGTGGGACTTTTGATCTCCCCGAATTTTAAAAAGTGCATGTTGAGAGATTGCGGTATTAATTTGTTTTTGTCATAAGTGTGGTGTTTTGTTCTATTTAATTACAAAAGTTGGGCTCTATAGTTATTTTTCTAACATATAATGCACACTTTAATGCTTGCGGGACACCTCCTTTAATACAAATAAGCAGATGACAAGCTGTTTTATACTACTCTCATAAATTTCTTACCTATGAAAAATGTAAATAACTACCCTAGCATTTTAAGTGTGTATGGTTCAAATTGGTGTCACTGTCTTATTGATCTACTTCCAAAGCCCATCTGTACTTTTCTAGGTTAGAACTGATGATGGGATTTATTATTTGATCTGCTGTGGATTTAAGTAATGCCAAAATAAATCAAACCATCATATCAATGTGTAAAAAGCAGACCACAAAAATGAAACAAAAACAATGTCATGAATACAGAAATTATGTGGGCTAATACCTCGTCCAATCAATAAGCAATAACAACATATCCGGTTATATTATATGATGTCTGCATATTTATGACTGGAAATGTTCTTCAGATTTAATTTGAAAGATCTGAATTAAGTCGTATAGATTTTAATATCGCCAGGTTCCTGCATAGGAGAGAGATATTGTGCGCCTTCTTGGCATTTCTTACCATATAATAATGTCAATGACACTTAACGTTAAATATCCTCATGAGCTCTCATGATCCAAAAATCTTGGGTGACCTAGAAAAAGCGATTTCACAACTCTAGTGCATCAATGATATTAAGAGTTGGATGGCATTAAACAAACTTGGGATCAGTGATGGTAAAAACCCTAGCTTTAGGCCATATAAAAAAAAAACATGTTTAGCATCCCAGCCCTTTCTTTTGAATCTCCTTGAAGTTTAATTTCTTTAACGTTGTCATGACTTTTTGCTTAGTAGGGTTTAACAGCTTAAATGTTTTATAAATATTTTAAACAAATGTTATGGTGACTGTTGAATCCAACATACATCATGGGAACGATGCTAGACTTTAATCATGTACACAATGGAATAAAGTGTAGCAACACTATTCAAGCCAGATTTGTTACTAATACTATTGACCAGCCAATCGATTTCTGACCTCGCGTTTCTGGGATATTGACTACAAATGAAAGAACACATTTGATTGGATCAAAATTGCCAACCTCTTCCTCTCAACCATTCATCTCGAGACTGATGTCATAAGAAAACGTAGTTCCCGTAGATTTTTCAGCCATTCGAAGAATATACAACATACAACAAACCACCAAATTTTGCTGATTAATTTAAAGCCGTATCCCAGCTGGAAATGGTTTTGGCATCATTGGAACGCGACGATTTCTTGACAAAATTTGGATATTGAAACAAAATTGCCAACCCTATTCATTGAACAAATAATGTTTAATCTAGGCTCATTTGAATGAGTAAACAATATTCTAAATGGAATCGAGCGAAGAGGTTAAGAAAATTAATTAGCCAGCCCCGACAATAAAAAGTTTGGGCCTGGTAGAAATTATCACCGATGGATTCCCGTGTTTAACGAGGTGGAAAGGTGAGCGTTGAGCAGATGCGCGATATTTTTCGATATGAGGTTGTGTGCATATTTGACACAGTCTGTAGTCAATTGGACCCTGTTTTTTAAAAGAGTGTATCCATATATTTATTTCATGACCATCCATTTTTTTTGTATATAAAGAGCAAATGTGAACAATAGCCCAACAGACATTAACAAAGTTAATGAACTGAGTGATTACAAATCAAACGGGTAACTCTCAACAGAGAGCTCTGATGGGCCAGTCAATTGGTTCACTGCAACTCAGAAAATAATCAAAAATACAAGTAAACACAATTGGGCTAGTAAAAAAAGCCAATGAAAGTGGCATGAGACAGGAATAGGATAAACACCCAAACATAGAGAATAACATCAACAAATAAGAAGAAAATAATATCTGGAGGTCATTGATACATCGAGAGAGCTTAGCCAGCATACTCTGAAGAGTTGGAGAGAAAGTGTCTGTGAACACGACATTTAAAAGATTGTAGTCTTTCCTCTTGGATGTTGCCAACAACATTGACTGGAAGACTGTTCCACAGTTGAACAGCTGTATGGATGAAACTTCTGTCTAAGCAGCAAGTTCTGGCAGGCGGCAGTGAAAGGGCATGATCTGGCATTGCAACACTTGAACGCGTAGCACGATGATGAACATATGGTGTGGGGAGCAGTGCTGCTAAATCTTGTGGGCAGTGGTTGGTGTGCATTTTATACAAGACCGTGGCTGCTGCTACCTGTCGCCGGTGAAGTAGGCTTGTGATGCTGAGATGCGATAGACCAGTAGCGTCATCAGCTCCAATGATCTTGAGTGCCTTCCTTTGGATGTTGTCAAGCTGGCTTAGGATAGTAGGTGATGCGCTAGACCAGCCTAGTGAAGCACTCCTTTAAAGAGTGCTCTATCAATTGACAAGAAAAGGTGTACTGAAAACAGGATGGCAACACAAGGCAAGACAACAAAACGATAAATTGGCAGAAAACAGATTGAGCATTTCATCTCTACGCCCATGGTTTTGATAAGCCCATACAGGATGTAGTTATCATGATCCGCTGCAGTATGGACTTGTCATTTGCTGTCTGCGAACCCCAGCTGTTAATAGGGGAATACCCTTCTCCTATTATTCCCCATACAGTAATGAGATTAATAGGATGAACCATATCGCAGGTCAGGCAGAAAAAAACACACATTCTTTAGAGACAGAGACTGCTAAAGCGTGGATAGACAACATATTGCATGAGTAAAGAGTGCATGGACCTCATTCAATAAGCTCCAAGACATTGATTTATCACGACTGGCTAGACATATGTACCGGTACAGAGTGTCTCCAAAATACACATTATACCGCATTTTTCCAAACCTTAGAACTGGGGTTTAATATCACTATCCTGCAAAAACAAAATAAGCGGAAATGTACCATTTTGTATTATGCATTGATGAACTCAAGAAAGATAAATTATCCAAAAATAGAAAATGTCTTGACAAGCCAGTGAATGTCTTGACAAGCAAGTGGAAGATAATGAGACTGTATAGAGCATTCCTCCTATCTCTATACTCTTATACTAGGGTTATCTGAGGCTGCCAATAGTGACATGTCATGTGCTACATGTCTCTGAACCCGGCTTCTATAGGGGAAATCTCTCCTCTATAATTCCCTATACAGTTATAAGATTTAATACGATGAACCATTTCTCAGGTCATGCATAAGAGATGTGTCTCATCTGCTGTATATAGACGACGGAGACGGAAACTACACATAGTGATGGCAATACAGACGATCTAGACAAAATGTTGCACAGTGGATAAAGAGTGCATTGACCTCGTGCAATGGCCCCTCAAGAGATATGATGTCTGAAGACTGGCAAAATAATATATAGGGTGACCCAAGTTACTTTACCCTTTTAAAACATCATTTACAAATACAAAAAATAGTATTGTAAAAATGAAAAAACAAAAAACACTTGGATAGTTGTCACTTTAGGCTGGTTAGACTGCTATTGCTAAATTCTTTGCATGAGAACATTTTACTCTGCATATAACTCTCCACACAGTTATTTCACTGCATTTAAAGGTATATTATGTGATCTTTCCACGGAACGCCCTCAACATCGAAAAAAAAATTGAAAGAAGATTTTCTTGCAAATTTACATTTCTGATCATAAATCGTACATACATTCCAAGTTACAGGGCGATACGATTCTTTATTACTTCAAAATCATGATTTTAGAGTGAAAATAAACTGTCGGATAATCCGACAGTTTATTATTTTCACTCTAAATTCACTCTAAAACCATGATTTTGAGGTAATTAAGGAATCGTATCGCTCTGTAACTTGGAATGTATGTATGATTTATGATCAGAAATGTAATCTACTTTCTAAAAAAAATAATGAATAGAGGGCGCTCTCTGGAAAAGATCACATAATATGCCTTTAAGTAACATGAGATTTCAAAGTTTGGAGCTACATTTCTTTTACACTCTTGTTGAAACAACCAATAAAGAAAGATGTCTGTAATTGTAAGCTTGGTATCATCATAATTGTTCAAGAGTTTCTATCCAAAAAAAAATCATTTTGACAATGCATTTGATTGAACTGGAGATATGATATGAAGTTTAAAAAAGCTATATATTTATTTTGTAATACCCTGTTACTTCAAAAGCCAATCTGCATAATACTTCAAATGCAGTTGGAATGGGAAGGGAGATGGGATAATTATGGGCCATTATCATTCAAGGGTGCTGTACCTCAGACAAAAACATAACAAACATGAACAATTAATGTGTATGCAATTTGCATACGAAAGACCAGGAGTAAAAAAAAAATAAGGCAATTGCGTTGAAAAGTTGTATTATCATGATTATTGTGTGCCATCTTGAAGATACCCTTGTTAGTTCGTTTAAGATCCTCTTTTTTCCAACTTGCTTAAGTTTTTTAAGGTGGACGACCTGAAAAATGAGTTTATTCCCATCAAAATGTTACTTAGTTTTTCCCATCAAAAAGTAAAATATATTAGAAGAAAGCCCATATTTTAAGCAAAAAAGTAGTAATTATCCCCAAAAGTGGTAAACCACCCAAAACCTACCATGAGAACAACTGCAGTAATTCAATTCAAATTTTGGGAAGATTGTTTTCATGATGTGGTATAGACAACACAACACACCTTTAAGACCTTCATTTTCCCCTCCATCCAAAAGTTATAACTTGCATTATAAATTCTAAATCTCGAAAAAGCAAGAAATTGCTTTCTAAAAAAATGTTCATGGTTGGATTCATTGAACCCTTTTCTTTAAGGAAATGTATACTTTTATATAGATTAAATGAATAATGAAGGAATTACAGCAGTTTTACGGAGGCTAAGCTGAGGGTCCACACTCCCTATAAAGCCATTCAGTCTCTATTTCCCCACAAATATCACTTCCCAAACTCCCAATTTTGTTACTCCTCTTGTACAGAGAGGAAGGGAAGACTCATTGGGCTATTCCATTTGAAATACACACCCCCTAAAGAAGACCTGACCTTAATCTTCCACACAGGGAGTAAAGATTTCAAATGGAATCACCCATGCAGGTATATAAACCCATTTGAAATTCACCTCCCTCTGGGGAAGATTGAGGTAATGTCTTTCACAGGGGGTATATGGATTTAAATGGAATAGCCTTTTATCTAGGACAGCACATGGGATAAATGACAGGTAATCAAAAGACATACAAACATTGACTTCATAATCATTTAAAGATAATTAAAATTGTGATGCAAGTGAATGTTGCACGACCATGTTAAACAAATTCAAACTGCATTGTATTGGGCGTTTAATTAACCTAACCGAAGTTCAAAGCCGACAGACATGAATAGGAATTTAGCCAAAAATATGATGAGAGACTAAAATTGTTGAGTATGTGGACAACACCTATACTTGAATGAATGCATGTATGTGCAACATGAAATAAGCTTATCATAACCCCCTAAGGTGATGATAAAACACAACATCTTGTTTTGATGCTGGTGAAGGACAGACTAACCTCGAAAGTGGGATTAGTCTGGGGTTTATTTCTATTTTTTTATGTTTTATTTTTCTACACACTTTCCATTATATTAAAAAGTTTGTCTCTGTTGCCTAGAGGGGTGATATATTAAGATGTGCCAATGGTTTAATCAGAAAATGTCTTTAGAATCTCCCTTGCATCAAATCATTTGATTTTTAATCTTAAGGCCCAAGGGGTATTGTTTTTATTAATTAAAAATAAGCAACGATTTTGAATCTGTTAATTGTGACCTCAAACCCAGACTACTATGATAATGATGCTCACTTCACCTGATAATGGTAGTAAGGCCCAGCAAATAATATTTCAAGCCACAATATTCATCCCCATAGCCCTTTGCCCTCTTAAGACACAATTGTTCGCTGTATTCTTTGTGCTGCTGAAGAAGAAGAAAGTTGCCAAAGCCTACACAAAGTTGGGCTACTGATGCATTTTCTATGAGCTCAACAAAAATTGGGCTACTTTTTGTCATCGGCTCCAGCCTAGACAACACTTGCCCGACGGTTTGGGAGAAATAACAATTGGCAACACTGACCAAGATAGATTGTTCAAGCAGCATCATACATTTCAGCACACCCCAACTCAAGTTGAACACCAAATCAAATGGATCATTTAAGTCGTTAAAATCAATCAAGGAATTTACAATGGAATAGTATTCACATAGGTGTTATTAATAATTGCTATCTTCAGTAGACAGTACACAAATTGCTGTCAACAAAGCACTTTCACAATCAAACTAGGAAACCATTGGAGTATAAGGTTTTAAAACCTGAGATGCAGAAGAGGGATTTACCTGCTGTGTCTCACAAAACATTTCAAATTTCCTGATAAATTGAGTTTTTGTTGATGGAAAGTAATAATGCACAAATCTTATCTCATTTGCATCACTTTGTACCCTCCTACATTTCCCTGACACCCCTCCCCCATCCCAACCTAAAAAAGGACATCCCTCAAAAAGGCCATACACATCTTATTCCATGTAAGACATTTTTCTTTCAATGGCCTTAGGAATCCATCGGTGGTGGGAACAACGGTGAGTTTCTCGAGAAAGCTGGGTGAATAGTCTCGTCAGGCACGCTAGATTAATGTTTCATTGGGAGTATTACGACGGAGGTAAATGAACTAAAGGACATGTTAGCACCGTTGAGGATGTTATTCTTATGCAGTGAAAGATGTTCTTCACTCTATCTGGCGTTAAATAACTGATCATGAATGAATAAATTGTGGACAATTTGGATGAACTTGATGATGCTTTTGCTAGGATAATTTGTTGAAATTGTAAAAAAATGATTATGTTCAGTTTGTACAGACAGTGTTGCTAACTTATGTGGCAAAATCAAAGAATTGGGTTACTTTTGTCCTGGGAATATTGTGATACATACAGGTTTGTGCCGCTCTATGGGTCACCTTTTTGCAAACATTCCTTATAAAATGGGGTATTATTTGTGCTGTAAACCCTGAACATGGGTCCCAAGTTGTGTAAAACTCCCAAACATGGGTCCCAGATTGCAAAAAACCAGTCAAATCTGCCATTATTTTTAGCTAAAAAAACACCCCTGAAAGTCGTTCAGGATTTCAAACCTCCAGCGGCACACCCCATCAAAAGTAATTTAAATACCCCCCCCCCCCCTTCCCGGCCACGTGTGTAGAAAAATGGATGCTGCGTTTTGCATGAAGCTGGGCTATACTTATTTAATACCAATGATGTGTGCAGTCATCCATACAAGGACCTAGTGTGAAATAGTGACTTCCTTGCATGAAATGTAGCTACAAATACCATCACAAACCTTATATTCACTAGAGAAATGAGCAATGTATGAAGTTGTCATTTTCGCAGTAGCTTTATATACCAACACTATTTACAAGTCAAAAAGTCAATCTACCGTGTAAGCAAGTGTGTTTGAGAACAATGCAATTTTGTGGTCAAAATAACATTGTGCATTTTAGAGCGAATGGAAAACAACATCTGAAAAATCTTGAAAAACGCCCTTGTGAACAATTTGAACCCAAAATGTTAATTCTTATGAAAACACAATGTCCAATTTTCATCCAATATTCAAACAAATGTATTTTAACCGCATTTACATAATATCTGGAAACCAAATTCACACACAATGCCAGAAAAGAAGTTATTTACAGGATTTTGTTCTCTAATTAACTCCCTCCACAAAAATCAATTATGGTGACACAAGAGGGCGCTGTACAATTTGTTTCTCGGACACTGACTGAAAATAGTGTCATTTCATGTTGAGATCGGTCATATGGAATACAAAAAATAGTTCCCTAAGCAAAACAAAAATGATCTATTTGTAGCCCACTACTCCTTGTATTGCTATCTTCAGAAGATAGCAATATAAAACTTCTACTTGCATTTAGCAGTATTTGAAAGATAGCAATATTCTAGTAAGTCTCAACAACAGAATGAGTCACTTCAGTCCAATTAAGTACTTTATCACTCTTATTTGTCATGCTAGTTGACTCTGTTTTGATGCATTTTGACATGCTTTCTCAGACTAACATAGAACAGAAAAGCATCTAATAAACATAATAGACCTTCATTGCTGGGATATGTTTAAGACAATATGGTAATACAAAAACGCAGATGACAAGCTGTTCTATACTGTCATAAATTTCTCACCTATGAAAAATGTAAATAACTACACTGGCATTTTAAGTGTGTATGGTTCATAAAGGTGTCACTGTCTTATTGATCTACTTTCACAGCCCATCTGTACTTTTCTAGGTTAGAACTGATGATGGGATTTATTATTCGATCTGCTGTGGATTTAAGTAATGCCAAAACAAATCAAACCATCATATCTTCTTTTAGGCAATGTGTATAAAGCAGAAGACAAAAATGAAACAAAAACAATGTCATGAATACAGAAATTATGTGGGCTAATACCTCGTCCAATCAATAAGCAATAACAACATATCCGGTTATATTATATGATGCATTTTTATGACTGGAAATGTTCTTCAGATTTATTTTTAAAGATCTGAATTAATTCGTATAGATTTTAATATCGCCAGGTTCCTGCATAGGAGAGAGATATTGTGCGCCTTAGCTTTGTGGAATTTCTTACCATAATAATGTTGATGACACTTAACGTTATATATCCTCATGAGCTCTCATGATCCCAAAATCTTGGGTGACCTAAAAATAGCGATTTCACAACTCTAGTGCATCAATGATATCAAGAGTTGGATGGGATCAGTGATCGTAAAACCCTATACACTCTTAGAAAAAATGGTTCGTTTAAGAACCCTTTTTGTCCCGCGGGGAGCACCTTTTGGCCTAAAAGGTTCTAAAAAGAACCTTAGAATGGTTCTTTGAAGAACTTTCAAATTTTAAATAAGACATAAAGGTATATTTACTTTTTGTTTTTATGTAATATGCAAATTCAAGAGAAATGTTAACAAATTTAGTCCTTTTCAACTGTTAAAAATCATTTCTTCTTGGCTAAAAACATTTTTTACCGTTTTACCAAGAACCATTGAGGGTTCTCCATAATTTTTCCCCAAAAGGTTCTTGAAGCTTGAGGAACCATTTTCTTGGCTAAAGAACCCTTTTAGAACCTTTTTTTGTTCTAAAAGGAACCCAATGAAATTTCTATAGGGTTCCTTTTAGAACGCGGGTAGCGCGCGAACTTTTTCGACTTTACACCTATTCATTGCCTGGAAATGTGTTACCCACTTGAGCCATCAAATTCCCTGAGTTTTCCCTGAGTTTCTGTCTTTTTTTCGAATTCCCTGAGTTTTCCCTGTCTGGAAAAAGTTATTTTGATTTTCCCTGATTTCCCTGATTTCCCTAAGTGGCTGGGAACCCTGCAAATAAAATAGGGCATCACTTTTTGAATGGTTCCCCCCGATTTCTCAAAGGGAATCATGGAAATGTTGGAATTATGAAGTTCAAATAAGGATTTAAACAAATTGAGCGCTACAAGCACATGTGCCCATAACATTAATTCCCGTTTTAGAAGCCCGTTTAAAGACAAAATATACCTCATACAGGGCAACGCGAATTTTTAAGACCGTAAAAGTTAATATTGATTTCTTACCTGCCCCCCCCCCCCCCCCCTCCCCACAACAAAAAACCAAACAAATAGCTAGTGGTGTATCCAGGGGGTGGCCCAGTAGGCCATGCCCCTCCCCCTTGACAAAAGAGTAAAAGTAAAAAAGAGGGAAACTGGGGGCAAAGGTCTTGACTGAGGGACATTCCCCTCCCCCTTACTGCTGCCAGTGGCCTCTCCTGCAATACCTTGGGTTCTTTGAATAGAAACTATCAGGCAACACTAGACAAGGCAGCGTGTCATTGCATCTCCTCAGGCAACAACTGGGGGACTGACCCCTTAGTAGTTGGTCTGTCAGGCTTTCTTTTCTAAATATCCATAAATTTTCCAACATTTCCAAAAAATATCAAATTTCTCATTAACATCTTTTTAAACATTTCTTAAAAAGTGTTTAAAAAAATCACTTACATTTTGTATTGATCCCCTAAAATATGGCTGGTTGGTCTCGAAAACAAGTTTTTCTCACTTGGCCTTGCAGTTTTCTCAAATTACTCACCATATATCTGTATCCTTGAATACCTTGACCATGTCTTCTAATTACTAGCCTTTATGTTGCAAATAAGCAAATCGCTATGAATTGCACATATCATCTAAACTGATACAAAAGAAGATTTATTCTGCATATGGCCATACAAATTATTATAAGTAATGTATTTCTTATTTCTTATGAAGAAAACGAAGTTGACAATTTTGTTTTTTCTTTGGTTTTTTCTTCTTTTTATTTTAATCAAATTTGAATTTGTATTTATAGAAAAGCAATAACGCACAAATGTTAGCTCATTTGCATCAATCTGTGCCCTCCTATATCTCCTCCCCCCCCCCCACCCCTCACCTAAAAAAGGACAGCCCTCAAAAAGGACATACACATCTTTAAATTCCATTTTGACAATGTTTCTTCTTTTAATGGCCTTAGGAATCCATCTGTGGTGGGAACATCGGTGAGTTTCTCGAGAAAGCTGGGTGAATAATCTCTGGTACGCTAGATTAATGTTTCATTGGGAGTATTACGACAGAGGTAAATGAACTGAAGGACACGTCCGCACCGCCGAGGATGTTATTCTTACGCAGTGAAAGATGTTCTTCACTCTTTCTGGCATTAAATAAGTGATCATGAATAAATTGTGGACAATTTGGGTGAACTTGATGATGCTTTTGCTAGGATAATTTGTTGAAATAGTTTTATTGTTAAAAATGATTATATTCCTTCAGTTAGGGCAAATAACAGAATTGAGCTACTTTTGTCCCGGGAATTAAATTATACATATAGGTATGTACGCTCTAATGGGTTGCTTTTTTTGCATGTTCAGAGTTTACCAGCAAAAATCATACCCCTTTAAAATGGGGTATGATTTGTGCTGGTAAACCCTGAACATTGGTCCCAAATTGTGTAAAACTCCCACTGGGGTACAAACCGCTAATAAACGCTAAGTTTGCCCAGTAGAAACAGGCAGAACCCGCTAAGAATCGGTATTTTTGGTAATCCCAAAAACCTTCACAAACCAGGTTTGGAACCGGCAATAATCGGCATTAATTGGCAATAAACCCAATAGAAACAGAAAGGCGATAAATCTTAGCGGTTTGCACCATGAACCGTGTTACCCTGGGTTATACACAATGTCCAATTTTCATCCAATATTCAAAAATATGTATTTTTTAAACCGCATTTACCTAATGGACACCAAATTCACAGCACAATTCCAGAAAAGGATTTTGTTCTCTAATTCACTCCCACCACAAAGATCAATTAGGCCTAAAAAAAAAGGGTTTGATTGGCGTAACCCAACCGACCCTAAATACATCGCCGACCCTGAATATTGTTATTATTTTGAGGGAAAAAAAAAATATATATATATATATATATATTTATAAAAATTGAACAAAGTATTAAAGTTTTTGACTGTTTGCTTTCAATTTCGGCTATTTTAAGTCCCCATCAAAAAAATATATTGTTGAACACAACAATACATTTTTGCCCGGCAATTAAATACGCTAGAGCTATGATTTGTGTGTACTGCTGTCTTTCAAGTGTTCAAAAGTAGGTGATTTGAAAGAGAAAAAAAAATAATAATAAAAGAAAAATCCTGACCAACCTACCCTATTTGTTTTGGTCATGTTACGCCAATCAAACTTTTTTTTTTAGGCCTTATGGTGACACAAGAGGGCGCCGCTGTACAATATTTTTCTTGGACAGTGACTGAAAAGAGTGTCATTTCTTGTTGAGATAGGTCAAATGGAATACAGAAACCTGTTCCCTAAGCAAAACAAAAATGACACATTTGTAGCCCACTCCTACTTGCATTGCTATCTTCAGAAGATAGCATTAGGGGTTAGGAACACATTAACAGCAAGTGATTACTAAAAATCGGTGTTTAGCGGAAAAGTATAACTATAGGTCTATTCCTACATAGTGAAAACAAATCTGAGAATGATAACACTTTCCATGCGCTTACTGAACAAATACTAGGCGTGCTTCCCCCAATATGGTAATGAAATTCAACACTTCTGACATTTTGGAAACATTTTGAGAGATTTTGGAATGTCCTCTGCAGACGCCTGCTACGTTGAAAGCGTTAAAATATATATTTGAAATGAGCATGACACTAAAGTAAATAAGTTCATGTTGGACTGAGAACATAAGAATATACATATATTTGAGCAACAAAAAACATTGAAATAAGCTCAACAACTTAAAATTTCCAGTTGTACTAAATATAGCTCAATCAGTCCTTGGGCCAAATAGAGTTATGCCATTGCAGCTATTACCAGCCAGCATGTCATCTCTGCCAAGACACCTACACAGCCCTTTTATGGCAAAAGAATGTATCTTATATGCAGTTTCCTAACAGTATACTTCTTTTTATCATAATCAAAGTTAGCCTTTTTCTCCAAAAATCATGTAGTGGTAAAAGGCAGCATATTACTTTAATTGTCTTTACAAGTTGCAACCTTTTCATAAGTGAGAATTATTGAACCAAGTTAACACAATTCATTAGGAAAGTACATATAAGATACATCCTTTTGCCGTAAAAGGGCTGTAATAACACACCTATTCCGCTGACAATTTTCAATACCTATAGACCATTTCAAATCCGAAAATATATGATCGATTCCGGATGCTTCCAATTAGCCGAGTGATTTGATGCTTGGTTACATGACCTGTCAGCTCCCAGGCCATGTCCATGTGCCGGAGAAAAACAAACGTGTTTTTCACCCGTCTGTCCGAGTGGTAGACTGCGCTGGTGTTGGTGATAAATTGTATCCCTCACAAAGTTGATGTTGCGGCATTTCAGATGAAAGAGATTTGGGGTAATATATTCACTTTTTACCGTCTGCTCGATACATTTGGAATTTGCCGATCAACGCCTTTGTTGATATAAAAAACAAAATAGTCTCGTTCCACGTTTTATTTCTCATGTGTGCACGCGTGTATGTAAACATAGTAAATCATTGAGGCGGACAACCAACTAGGACAATGCTGTGAATGCGATCAACTGTTGCGAAGAACGCGCAACGCACCTACTCCACGTGACCTGTTTTTCCGAAGATTTCCGATCTCAATTTGAAATGGTCTATTACAGGGAGAAGGATTTCCCTAGTGTTGACCTCCTCCAACTCAGTTATTGCACCTTAACACTCTCCACGCGGCAGTCTTCTGCAGATGACAGTTCCAAAAAATCACAAAATGTTTCAAAAATGTCAAAATTATTTATTTTCATCACCATATTTGGAATCACCATTAGAAATGCATTAAATTAAGTACAAACATGCCGAGTATTGGTTCAGTTATTCTTGCAATAGACTTTGAAAGTTGGGAAAGGTTTCTGAAAAATCGGTTTTGTATTATGGTTAAACTAATAGTGTTAAAACATCACTTAAAAATGCCATCAACATCACTGAGTGGAAAATTTGTACTATACATATCAGTGAATAAAGGTTAAACTAATAGTTGTGTGGAGAGTGTTAAAACATCACTTAAAAATGCTATAAACATCACTGAGTGGATAATTTGTACTATACATATCAGTGAATGAAAGCTGCTACCCAGCATCAAAACTGTTACAAGAACCCTTAACATCTAATAATGTCTGTTTACTTGACAAAGTGGTTGATAAAATAATTCAATTGTTTGACAAATTGAATTTGGTTTTCATGAGCAGCATTCGCTTCCTACAGATGAGTCTTATACAGTCATCAAAAAAAGTAACTATACAGGTAATAATGTGGCTTCTAACTCTAAAAATTATATATCCTACCTAAAAATATTAAATAATAAAGTTGTTGAAAAATTTTTTTTCTTCAATATGAGATATTCCACGCTAGGATCGAGTGATTATTGAGGAAGTGACACTCCAAAATGTAAGGTGAAGTCCGATTTTCATTTTCACATTTTTCTTTTCTACAAGCGGACCCAGCTTCATGTACATTATCAATTACCGGTAGTGCAATTGGGGGATGCATGCGAAGGTTGGATAGTCGGCCGTATTGTTCCGATGGATCAATACGCCACACACAGGCTACCTGTCATACTCTCCCCCATGTTGAAATGTAAAATGTGAAAATGAAGTTGTGACTTCACCTACATTTTGGATTGTCACTTCTTCAATATTCAACCGATCATAGCGTGCAATATCTCATACTAAAGAAGATAAATTTTTCAACAACTTTATGATTTAATATTTTTAGGTAGGATATACATTTTTAGAGTTAAAAGCCCATTTATTACCTGTATAGTTACTTTTTTTGATGCCTGTACATTGATTAAAGGTCAATGACTGCGTATCAGCAGTGACTTTCAAATAAAAGGGCCGGCTAAGGCCAAACAAAGATGAAAGTCTGTCTCAGAAACATTGTGCGAAAAAGCTAAGTGCTGTGCGATTTTTTTATTTATTTTTTTAGAAAATAGGCTATGAGGTTTATGATTTGTTTTGTTTTTTGCTATTCATTTTTTTTTTCTATTTTTTTTTTGCTAATCCAAGCTTGCAGAGAACACAAAAAATAAAAATAAATCCATTTTTATTTTATTTTTTTTTAGCCCTCAGGGCATAGACCTACGCGTAGCTTACACATAGCTTATTTCACATACCAATGCGGGCGGGCTTCTGAGACGGACCTTCTTCTTTGTTTGGCCTAAGCCGGTATTATGTGTTGAAGGTATGTGTGTCTTGGATTAAAATAAATCATAAGGAAGCATCATAAGAGGCCATGTAGGGATGTCATGAAATAACCCCTCAACAGTTATAAATACACCGACACTCTCACTCCCAGAAACTATCATTGATCTGAAAAGATGCACAAATTGTCCCGAGTGCTCGTGGGTTCGAGTTTAGGTGTCAAAAATACAGAATGAAACAGTTGTATAAAATACTTTTTAAACATTGTTACGTAAATTGCGGTGGTGAATTTCATACAATAAATTTAGTTGTTCAAAGATTTGAATTTCCACAGATGCGTTTTTCCTAAGATAGTTTAATATATCATTACAAAGAGCGTGTTTCTGCTGGGGAAGAAACCGCTAATTAACGCTAAGTTTGCCTAGTAGAAACAGGCAGAACCCGGCAATAATCGGTATTTTTACAAGGTTTGGAACCGGCAATAATCGGCAATAATTGGCAATAAACCCAATAGAAACAGAGAGGCGATTATTAGCGGTTTGCGCCGTGAACTGTGTCACGCTGGGTTATACACATTATTGTGAAGCAATATTTTTCAGGTGCGGTGGCATTGTTTGGTATAAACAAAAGGTCAAATGTCGTGAGAAACAGGGGGGATTAAAATCTGACCGATTGAAACTTAGCGTTTATAGCGTTTAATTTTTGCAGTGCCCCAGCAGAAACACGCTCATATAGTATGAGCGACAACTTGTTGTCGCAACAGACTACACTATAAATACCCCTGTTGAATACCAGGCTTTTCAAACATAATACAGGTTTAATTTTTGCAGTGCCCCAGCAGAAACACGCTCATATAGTATGAGCGACAACTTGTTGTCGCAACAGACTACACTATACTTACCCCTGTTGAATACCAGGCTTTTCAAACATAATACAGGTGCCAGTGAGACAGACATAGCACACGTTTTCTACAACATTTCAATAGAGGCGATAATCCCTTCTTTTTATTATCTCTGGTATCAGTTGTTTAGAGTACTGTGGAAATTCATAACATTTCACTTTGGTACAAAGGTTTGAAGTTTCACGGTATGAATTTTCACAGAACCTAATAAATCAACTGATCAAAGTTGTTAAGCTCATTTATAAACGTAATACAATTAATCTGTTTTTGGAAAAACACACAATTTGCTTAAAAGCATTACAAAAATATTGTCTCTTTTCATCATCAACAGGGGCGTAACAGAGGTTGGTTGTCAGGGGGGGCACAGCCAAAATAATTCCTGGTTAGAATAATTCCGTCCCGGAATTTTTTGTAAAAGGTTGCCCCAAATTTGTTCCCAGTCAGTCACCTCGTGAATTTCACGTAAGTGGAGGGGGGGTAGGGTCAAACAAATTTGCACGGTCACAAATTTACGCAAGGTAACAAATTTCGCACGGTCACAAAATTTCTCTCTCTCTTTTCTTTCCCTTTTCCCCTTCTTTTCCTCTTTTCCCTTCTCCCCATTTTCCTGGTGGGTAGGTTTGAATTTCCTGCTGAGCACCTTCAGGGGGGGGGGGGGGCACTGTGCCCTGCCCCCCCCCCCCCCCCCCCCCCCCCGGCTGTTACGCCACTGATCATCAAATATGTAAATATCCCAGTGACTTAATCAGACAACCTGGGAAGTAAAATATACTTGCTAACGGATCAACAGCGTTTTAACGCGAAATGGCAATATGCAACTATAGTGATTGGTGGTCCCACAAGATAAAACTACCAGGGGAAAGGAGTTGCGGGGCGAGAAAGCAGCCCTGCCTGCAGCGGGATTTGAACCCGGGTCCACCAGCATCGGAGTCTGTGTCTAAGTCCACCCTTGGAGGACAATTTTGTCCGTATATATCATCCATCATGATCGCCCGTACCACAGCTGTTTGACTGTCTGCTTTATAATTAAAATGATGGGATAAAAAAAGATTATACGAGAGGCGGTCAGTAAATAATGAAAGTGATCATGGTATGGGATGCATGAGTGATTCTATTGAGACGATAATGTGATCAATACAAAGTATGAACCTTTGTCTTTCAAACAATACACTTTTGGATTGTTAGATAGATACCTTTGGTTAAGTAACGTCATTAGCATAAACACAATAGGTTTCAGACACTGACTGAAATCTGTCAATTATTTGGCTGGATATGTAATATGTTGAATATGGGTTGATTAATACATTTGCGTATATCTCGGCAATGCAAGCATAAAGACAGATAACACTTGGCACATGGTTAGAATACACACTTATCTCTGTTTGACACTCTTTTTTAAGATCTGAATGCCTTAATACGAACAAGAAGGGACCATCTCAAATACGCTTTTATTTAGCAAAATCCGCAATAATATACTTTAGAAAACAACAAAGGATAAAGAACAATGGAGGGATTATAATTTAATAAATTGTTGTGGGATGTAAAGCAATAATAGTGGGGATTTCAAAAGGAGCTGTTCATAAAATTTCCTCAAACCATTGAAATTATATGACGATTACCTACACAATACATATCTAGTAGCTCTAAAGATAACAGTAATAAGAGAGGTTGTGGCAGCCATCTTTGATTGATACATTCCTGTATATCTTCATTTTGACTATCACAATATGTTTACACATTGATTTAAGCATTTTTCATTATTTCTGATTAGAATTTGAAGGCCCAGTAAGCTTTTATCTGGTAAATTTCATGATTTTAGCCATTTTGGGCCCGTTTCAAAATTATCTGCCGTCTGCGCATGCGCATTTTTTCTGCAGGTTTCATGCGAATAAGTTCGGATAATTAGTTAACTATCATATGGAATCTTCCAAACTGGTTATTTGAATTTTTCCTAAATTGTTCGATTTTCCGCAATATTAGTGATTCACTGACTGGGCATTTTTAATGAAAATTAGCTATTTGAAATACTGATATTGGTATACCTTTTATTCAATTGCTTCTCCTTACCTTTTCCTCTTATACTACACATTCCAAATTACACAGGGATTAAAGTTATTGTCTTTTGTATCATATTTATGCGAAAAAATAGGGATTTACCTGCTTCTGATGTCATGTTATGCAATCTTCTTACCACGTGTTTCATAAAAACAATTCAAACTTCCCGCCAAATAACTGATTTAGCAGTGTCCCAAGTGTACTTACTTTGAGACAATGCTATGACGTCATAGTTCACACTTAAAAATCTAAAACTGTATTGTTTGAAAGACAAAGGTTCATACTTTGTATTGATCACATTATCCTCTCAATAGAATCACTCATGCATCCCATACCATGATCACTTTCATTATTTACTGACCGCCCCTCGTACAGTGGGCCTTTTATGGTTTGACCTGATTTAGGTAGTGCTTATGAAGAGTATACGGTGAAAAGTTCAAGAAAATTGTTCGAGCCCTTTTTAAATTATCGGCATTTTCTTCTTGATACATATTTTACATGTAACTCTATGGGAAATGTGGCCGATGAGGGCGCTATTATAGTAAATAATAATATTCAAAGTTCTATTTCTCAGAACTGGCACCAACAAATGTTCTGAATTTTCTACAAAAGATGGCCAGTATATTCAGGTATTTGAAACAGTTAAAAACAGAACTGGGCCAGCAAGTTACGGTGTTCTCAGAATAAAATGGACACATCATGTGGGATCAAACAGCCGTGATGGGTAGAAAGATTGAAGGAGCAGGTGCTGACAAAATAGTCTCTCAAATGGGATTATAGCAAGTAAGGGTTATCACTTTGTCTGCATATATATCATCCATCATGATCGCCTGTGGAGCAAGATTGAAAGAACAGGTGCCGACAGCATAGTTTCTCAAATGGGATTTAGCAAGTATAGGGTTATCACTTTCCAC
The DNA here is from genome assembly GCA_035610835.1 of Ophiura sarsii. Taxonomy (NCBI): domain Eukaryota; kingdom Metazoa; phylum Echinodermata; class Ophiuroidea; order Amphilepidida; family Ophiuridae; genus Ophiura; species Ophiura sarsii. The sequence goes on along the minus strand of CM069456.1, from coordinate 20,036,152 downwards.
GCGGCTATTATTTTTAACATACACAAAAAAGATTTTTTCAGAAACCTTTCACAATTTTCAAAGTCTACCTCAAGGATTACTGACCCCATACTAGGCATGTTTGTACTTATTTCAATGCATTTTTCACGATGATTCCAAATATGGTAATGACATTCCATAATGTTGACATTTTTTAATAATTTTGTGAAATTTTGGAATGTCGTCTGCAGACGCCTACCGCGTGGAAAGTGTTAAGAGTATACTTTTCCTTGAATAGATAATCATTTCCTGGGTGCAGCATCAATCATAATTAATGTCAAACCATTTTTTTATTTTAAAAATTTAGTCAAACAAGACATGTGACAAAATGAATTTGCATTAAAAGTTGATGTTTTTACAGACAATCACATCCAATTGCGTACATTCGTCTTTTATGAAAAACTGTCCTTTACACACATTGTTTCCCCATTTCCTTTCAAGGAGTTCAACAGCACAAACAATGCTACCATTGTGGGCGATTCATAAAAACAAACTAAATTGATAAAGTGTTATCTTCAGTCAGCCCTAATCTCCATTGAAATATTCATTTACAATTGACTTGTAATGATTGATGTGAAAATAAAAATATGCAATATTGATTTCGTATTTCCGGCAATAGCGTACTTCAGGTTCCAGCCAAGTATCAAGTCTTTGACAAGTAGATATTGCACAGTGTTGCCAACCTAACGACAAAGTCACATAATTGGGCTTCTTTTGACTGTTGCGCCACCTCCACGGCAAAATTGAACTTGTGCCACGACCTTAGACAAAATCCTTCTGTCTTACTAACATGGCACAATGACGCGAAGCTGTGCTGTGTTGGAAACTGAAAAACAAATTATTTCGAATGATACCAGGGGTTTTTGCGATCTGCTTGATCATCTGCGATGTGCGTGTAATCGCATAACACTGCGACATCATGTAACCGCACGGGTTCAATTTCGAGATGCGCTACCACAGCCACCACCGCGTCCCATTGCGTATCGAATTACCGTGACTCATGAATAATTCAGTGTGTCACAAAAATTGACACAAAAGTACCACAAAGTCCGGCACGAAAAAAAGCATAGGAGCAGACCAGTCCCCAAGACAAGGCCAATTCATGCGCACAAAAGCCGACGTTGCAGGGGATGGCGGAACCGAGTCTAGCCACGACCTACCATTTAGTTGGGATATCAATGTATCTTCCTTGGACTCAACAAATATGGGTTACTTTTGGCCGTGGGTTGCCAGCTTCCTTGGACTCAACGAATATTGGGCTACTTTTGGCCGTGGGTTGCCAGCTTCCTTGGACTCAATGAATATTGGGCTACTTTTGGCCATGGGTTGCCAGCTTCCTTGGACTCAACAAATATGGGTTACTTTTGGCAGTGGGTTGCCAGCTTCCTTGGACTCAACGAATATTGGGCTACTTTTGGCCGTGGGTTGCCAGCTTCCTTGGACTCAATGAATATTGGGCTACTTTTGGCCGTGGGTTGCCAGCTTCCTTGGACTCAACGAATATTGGGCTACTTTTGGCCTTGGGTTGCCAGCTTCCTTGGACTCAATGAATATTGGGCTACTTTTGGCCGTGGGTTGCCAGCTTCCTTGGACTCAATGAATATTGGGCTACTTTTTGCCTTGGGTTGCCAGCTTCCTTGGACTCAACGAATATTGGGCTACTTTTAATTTTGGCTGTGGGTTGCCGGTGTAGGGGGGGGGGGCGGCACTGACATTGGAAAGGGGTATGAGGGGGCACTGACATTGGAAAGGGGTATAGGTATATGTGCAGCCCAGAAGACCCCCTTTTCCATCCTCTTCTGCTTCCTCTTAACCCTTTGAACCCATCTGCCTTATTTAGAACGCGCTATAACCCGAAAGGCTGATTTATTGGCCTTTGAACAGGTGACACATTGATCACATGATTTTGAGGGGTCATGTGATGTTTACCAGATGTTAGATGCCTTGTTTCTGCAGGTTTATGTTGTGTTTTATGTCATTTGCTGATGAAAACTGTCAAAAATAGCACAAAATAGGATGAATATGCTTGCGCAGATAATTCTCAGGTAGACAGTAGTGCATTGTATGAATAGCAATTTTGGCGATTAAAAACAGAATTAAGCTGACAAAAACAGATGTTTTATTAAAAATATCATGTTACTACGATGATAGAGGGCAGTATATCACAATATAACGATCAATCAGAGGGTGTAAGATATGGAAATCACTAAACAAAGATTTATCCATTATTCACGAAAAATAACTCGGGGTGGGGCTACCGACCCCACCAATAACTCAGGGTTCAAAGGATTAAGACCCCCCATTTTGAGCCTGCATCAGCTCTTAACCCTAACCCCCCTGAGTGCTAAAAAATGCTAATCCAAAGTCCCTCTCCAAACGCATGCGCCGTCGGTTTTCGATGACGTAGTCAACCGAGCCTATATAATGAGTGCAGTATACTGCACGAATGTGTAGCTGAGGGCCGTGGCTTAGTGTTAGGAAGGTGGGGCTCGAGAACGGAGGGTCCCCGGATCGAATCCCGGCAGGTTCCCGGAGATTTAGTTGGTGTTTTTTCCTCGAAAATTGTGATCCCGGTCAAAAATCCTAAACCGGGGTTAGGGTTATGATCCCATTTAATTGAAAATTCAAAAATTGTGAACATTTTGTGTTCCAACGCCCCAAATATTGAAAAATGTGCGTTCTAAAACCCCAATTTGTTGAAAAAATTGGCATTCTTACTAAACAAATTGGGGGTACATATCAAAAAAGAATTGCCCGATACAAGCGTATGTTTTCACCAACAGGTAACCCACAAAAATAGTGTCATGTTATTTAGGGAATGGAGAACCTGATCCCCCATCAGGGAAATTCAGAACACTTTACTGTGAAGATAAGTTGTTGATGTGATAAATAAATTATCAAAACAGGTAACCGAAGGAATATCACTAAAAATAACCCCAAATTTAACAAACAGAATCGAGCAGCATTCCGCCAACGTGGTTATGCTTTGAATGTTTGTTCATACTTGGGTTTGATATGAATAATTTATGAAGTTTGGAATATTATTAGCTTTCAAATGTGTAGATGTAATGGGGCTTTTGACACGTTTGTTGCCTTAAAAATGTGATGATTGTAGGTTTTTTTGACACATTGTAATGCCTAACATGCAACAGCTTCAGGGCGCTTTCACCCCTGACCCCCATCTATGGGACTCTGCCCACTTGAGCCCTGCCAAGGGGCTTCACTCCCTGGACCCCCATCGTTTGGACCCCATTGTTTTACCCCCCCCCCCCTAACGTAGCACCCTGTCGCCACCCCTGGTTTATCTCATTACTGAACCAATACTAGGAATGTTTGTAATTCTTTTGATGTATTTCTCAAGGTGATTCTAAATACAGGCTGTAACAAAAAAAAGTTATACAGTTTTGAAAAAAATATTAAAAATATCTCCCGTAAAATTTCTGTTTCGAGTTTTAATGGCGTGCAAGGGGAATTTTTCGAATAAGCGTTGTTTCATGACAATCGATGGTCGGTAAGCAGAGATATGATCAATTGTCTAAAGTAGTCATGAAATCACCTGGGCCACTTTGGTTTAATCAATGGTAAAACCACTGAGATGAATATGAATGGAATCTAACCAGGAACATAGCAGTAGAGCGCTCTTGTTAGACAACAATGGTTCGTTTCAAGTGGTTAAAAGTATTACAAAGAAGGTTAGGTGTTTACAAATACTATTTATTTATTTTATGAATTTATTTATTCAAATGAAATAAAACTATTTGAAAAATAATTATATTGTTCTCTTTAATATTCCTTGCATGATACCCTAACCGTTTAATTGATACAAGCAATATTGTATGATAATATTGTGAAAGTGGCCCAACCCGATTTCTAGACGACTTAGTAGATTGGTCATAAATTGTAAACGCAAGTAGTTAAAAAGACCAAATAAAATGATTCTGGTAGCCAAAACGGAACTTAACACAGAGTGTCAGAAATTTGGACACTGCATGATTTTAACATTGAATTAAAAATAAAATTGCGATTGTATAACTTTTTTTGTTACAGTCTGTATAGTGATGAAATTCAATAATTTTGACATATTTGAAACATTTTGGGACATTTTGGAATGTCGTCAGGTGGAAAGTGTTAATTCATCAGGAAGTTATTTTTGTGTAACAGGAATTTGAGAATGGTGCAGGTGTTCAAGGTTTGTATGTGACAAATGTGTGGTGGTATGGGAAAACCCGTCGGAAGTCGCTAGTGTTAATATTGAGATATCTGGGCCATACAAAAATATTCCTAACAAATGAGTTCCAAGTCAATTTTCCAACTTTGGTCCTAAGATAGAGATTATACCTTGAACTTTAGTCTCCAGGAGTTTGTTATGCAAAATTCCAGATGTTAAGTTTATTTTAGTACTTTTCTGAACCTTGTTTATCAAATTGTATGTGTAAAATGCTATGTTTACGTAAAATGACATTGTTACCATGGTAACCACGTGTAAATTCCGACAATGCATTGTAAAGATTTTGAAAGTGAAGAACTTACAATTGTTAATAATATCGCCAAAAACTAGGTTCATATCAAACGTCCTTTTCATATGACAAGCTATTCTGTGTGATATAACAATGTAGTTTTATTATTATAGAGCATTTAAAAGAATTTGTGTACACCTTTGAATTGTCAGTTTCAATTTTAGTGTTGCGTTTAAACTTGCCGACTTTAAAATACTGTAACTGTAGTTCTAGATGGAATTTCTGAAACATTTAAACAGTCCTATACTCAGTAGAGTATGAAGCTCTCTGCCAAAGCAAAAAACCAAGTTGCTAGAAAATGACCATGTGAAGGGTTTTCCCATGCCACCACACAAATATCATTAATACATTAATGCTCACATGAATATCCATTAATCTATGTGCCAAATCAAGAAAGAGAAAAGTAAAATTAATACAAACTGATGATCTTATTCATGAATACAGACACAACACTATTTGTGATGTCAGAGAAGTGGTTGTGTTTATTTGTAACAAGACAAAAATAAATTTTGTATGAATAATCAATGTACTTATATAAGTCTAGTCAAGTTTGCAAATCTATTAGTGATTTCTATTAGTTTACAATTACGCACCAATTATGTTATATGACCAGGGGGAACCCCTCATGTTGTAATCATCTGTGTGTAGGCTATGCCATTTTAGAAAACACACTTAACATGGATTATCAAAGAAGCAAAATAGTGACCCTGCAATGATGGAAAAAACACAATTTGTTCAACAGATCCGAACAACCCATCTCCGAACAACCCATCTCCGAACAACCCCAAATTTTTTTTTTTGGGAGGGGGAAATTTAATTTTGTTTTTAATAGAATTTTTTGGAAATTTTTGGAATTTTTTTTGAAAATATTTACAAACCAACAAAATCAACGCCCGGCCGACCAACCCTACCAATGAGAGGTCTGTTTCCACGACGAACAGGGTTTTTTCCTCACCTATTAAATCAAGGAATGATACTGCTTGGAAGGATATCTACCCCCGGGGAGGGGGGTACTCACCCAAGACGGTATATGGGGGTGTGCCGCTCTAATGGGTAGCTTTTTGGGCACAAAATCCCTAAACATGGGGTATGATTTTGTGCTGGAAATCCCTAATAATGGGGTCACTTTTTACAAATGGGTCGATTTTCGCGAATTTTTGTCTATTTTCGGGAAAATTTGCAAAATTTAGGTCTATTTTCGCGAAAATTTGCGAAAAATTGGTCTAAAATGAAGCAAAACCCCTAAAAATGGGTACCGATTTTTCCAAAATCACCCCTAAAAATGGGTATGGGTTTTGAATCTCCAGCGGCACACCCCCGACCAAACCAAATCCGAGTACCCCCCCGGGTATCTACCCAGCCTAGGCATTCTCGTTTGTCTCCTGCCTCTTGTAGATTGAATAACCTTAGGTTTCAAGGTTGACTGATTCATTACATTTTTGAAAATTAATGATATATTTTGAAAGTTATTGACATTTAAACAAGTTAAGAAAGTATTTCAAAATATTGAATTTTGTTATCAAATTTTTTTGAATTTTGAAAAATATTCAATATTTTCAAGAACATAAAACACACAGAAAAAAAGACATCTGCCATCTGAAAGATCTGTCCCTTAATCTGCATTTTTGTTCATGCAGGTGGTTGCAGCTTTATATATGAGTGGATCCCCCATGTGTTACATGCAGCTTACCTTACATTTTCTAGATCCTGTCCTTAATACTGACATCCGGTTTAATAGTCCTCGGGATCTAGAGTATAAAAACAACAACAAGATAATTAGGCAAAGTACAAAAATCACCATGTTTAGTGTCCGCACTTTTTCAAAAAAGGAAGGAGGATGCCCCTTTTTTCTTTCTTTTTTAGTTCAAAATCACCTTTATCAGCGATAAACTTTTTAACAAAATTGTGGCCGGGTGGGGGGGGGGGGGGGGGGGGTGCGTGTGAAGCAGACCAAATTTAAGTAATTTTGACATTAAAAGTGAACATTTTCTATTGTTTTAGGGACAAAATGGGGTGGGACTTGAGCTGACTCGACTGGCAAATGAGGTGGGAGGGGAGGTTGTGACTGAGACTGAGGGGGCTTTTTTGCTCTCCCCCTTAATGCTACTACTGACAGTCACAGCTGTTAATTGTGGTGGCAAATCCTTAAATATGGGTCAGGGTTCAAAACCTCTATAGCATTACACCCTGTCAAATGTAATGGCTGGGAGATCAACTAAATGAGGTCAGAGGTCATATATGGGTCATGTTCCCCCGGTGTTCATGTTTCTTTTCTCCAAGTTTGAGGTCAATCGGGCAACTTTAACGATTTGACCTCTGGATGACCTTTGACCGCAGATGACCTCGGATGACCTCGGATGACCTCTAATTATTTTTTTACATGTTCCCACGGTGTTCATTGCACAATTTAACCCCTTGTTGACCTTTGACCTTGGTTGACCTCTAATGACCGTTGACCTCGGATTACCTCTAATTTATTTTAGACATGTTCCCCCGGTGTTCATGTTTCTTGTCTCCAAGTTTGACGTCGATCGGGCAACTTTTACGATTTGACCTCTGGATGACCTTTGACCTCAGATGACCTCTAATTTATTTTAGACATGTTCACCCGGTGTTCATGTTTCTTGTCTCCAAGTTTGACGTCAATCGGGCAATTTTACGATTTGACCTCTGGATGACCTTTGACCTCAGATGACCTCTAATTTATTTTAGACATGTTCACCTGGTGTTCATGTTTCTTGTCTCCAAGTTTGACGTCAATCGGGCAACTTTTACCATTTGACCTCTGGATGACCTTTGACCTCAGATGACCTTGGATGACCTCTAATTTATTTTAGACATGTTCACCCGGTGTTCATGTTTCTTTCTCCAAGTTTGAAGTCAATCGTGCAACTTTTACGATTTGACCCCTGGATGACCTTTGACCTCAGATGACCTATGCAAATTAGACCCCCAAACAAGCAGCTACAGCGTTTGACCATGGCCTACCTATCACTGAAGGCATAGGTGTGCGCAGCATTTTTTTACCCGGGGGGCTTAAAAATAAATTTCATTGGTTCGCACCGCTATCCACGGTAACTGAGTCTGAGGGGGATGTGCCCCCTTGGATTGGATTTTTGGCTTGGATTGGATTTTTTGGAATATTGGCTATTGTCAAAAGAAAGGTTTAACCGTGATTTTAACAAACCGTTCCTGAAGCCATGTTGTTAAGTTTGACTGATAATATGAAACTAATTCGCGCGTAGCGCGCCAAAAATGTCTATTTTAACACTAAAAAGGTCCAGAAAACATTTCTGAAGCCATCTTGTTCCAATTAAATAACAATATAGTATAAAAATAAGCGTGCAAAAATGTGCTATATGTAAAAATAAAAGTTTAGAAAAACGTTCTTGAAGCCATGTCGTTAAGCTTGAATAATAAATAATCAGTGAAACTAATACGCGTGTAGCGCGCAAAAAAATTGTCTATTTTAACACTAAAAAGTTTCAGAAAACGTTTATGAAGCCATCTTGTTGAAATTGAATAACACAAAATAAAAAATAATTCCTGCGGAGTGCGACAAAATTGGCTATTGTAAAAATAAAGGTTTGAAAAAAAAGGTTTCTGAAGCTATCTTGTTAAGCTTGAATAATAAATAATCAGTGAAACTAATACGAGCGCGCAAAAAATGTCTATTTTAACAATAAAAAGGTCCAGAAAACGTTTCTGAAGCCATCTTGTTCAAATTGACTAACAAAATATTTAAAAAAATGGCTATTGTAAAAAGAAAGGTAAAAAACAAATTGGTTATTTTTACACTGAAATGGTCCTGAAAACGTTCCTGGAGCAATCTTGTTAAGCTTGAATAATAAAACATTGAAAATAATTTGTGCAAAAACTCGTTATTTTAACACTAAAATGGTCCTGAAAAACGTTCATAAAGCCATTTTGTTTAAGCTTGAATAATAAAAAAAAATGAAACCAATTGGCTCGAAACACGCAAAAATGTCTAGTTTACTAACTAAAATGGTCCAGAAAACATTCTTGAAACATGTTGCAACGTTGTTATAAAGCTGGAATAAACATTTAAGGCAATTCGCGCGAAGCGCGCAAAAAAATGCTATTTTAACACTAAAAAGCTCCAGAAAACGTTCCTGAGCGTAAAAACTGTCAGTTTTTTTAAACTAAAATGGTCCTTAAGCCTTAAGCCATCTTTGTATAACTTGAATAAAGAAACATTGAATCTAACTCGAGCAAAGCGCGCCCAAATTTCTAGTTTTTTCCCCTAAAATGGTCCAGAAAACGTTCCTGAAACCATGTTGTTAAAGCTTGAATAGCAGTGGCGTATATGTAGGTTATTCATATTGGGGGGGCGAGAAATGAAAATGAACCAACAAGACTTTTGTTAGCCAAGAATGCGCGCGTAGCGCGCGAAATTTTTCGACTTTACGCCTCTTTGTGGCACGATCTAGGTACATTTTGGCTCTAAACAAGCTTGTAGCAAAGAATGTTGCACTTTGGGGACACATTATGCGAGCGTAGCGCGCGAAATTTTTTCATCTGTGTACTTTTGACCATAATTCCATGAATCCTGTGGTCAAATGAACCGACGTCAATATTGGGATCGTCCCCCTCCCCCCTCTTGCGATGCCACTGTTGAATAGTTAAACATTGAAACTAATTCGCGCAAACAATGGGCTTTTTTGGGGGGGGGCATCGTCCCCACCGTGACAATGATGGGGGGAGCACTCCCCGCTTGCACTGTCTATATGCTCGTTACCCTTCCTCATTATCTTCCTTTTCATCTTTACTCTTTTGCAAATGGGGGGGGGGGGGCTGTCTCCCTGGTTACGCCACTGGTGATTCAGAGGGCGGAGTTGTTGGGTTTTAACTTGCCTGGATGACCTAAAACTCGCCTTGCTATCAATAATTACTTTCGTTATAAAACACTCACATGGTTCAGAGACGTAGAGAAAAAGTGAGAGACACTAATAAAAGCTCCCGGCCTCTCCTTTTCCCTCCCCCTCCTCTTCCCCTCCTCCTCCCGGGCACTCAACTTTTTTTTGGGTAGGGGTTTGCCACCTAGGGTCTCAATTATGGGGGGCTACAGAACTGAACTGAGTGGATTTCATGAAAAAAAATAGGCCTATGGTTCAATTCAATATTCAATTCAACATTTATTTTCCATCATATCAACAAAGACAAAATACAATGACAGTTTAACAAATAATATGATGGAGGAGGAACAACTAAAAGCAAAAGCCTGACGTTGTTGCACCCCCGTTCAATTTTGATTAGCAAGAACGCAAATTTGCGATTTTTTGGGGGGCTTAAGAACACAAAATGTTCGAAGAATTGGGGTTTGGAATGCAAAATTTCGCGATTTTTGAATTTTCAATCAAATTTGAGTCTTAAGAACTATCAGCAGAGGGTGAAAAAGGGGGTCTTCAGCGCGGCACATACCTTATTATATCTTTACCCTTTTTCCGATGTCAGTGCCCCCTGGCTCTTCCCCCCTCCCTTCCTCCTCTCCCCTCCTCTCCTCCCCTCCTCCCCTCCTCTCCCCTCCCCTCCCCTTTCTCCCCTCTTTTTTTTTACCCTCTGGGGACCCGGGGGCTTGAGCCCCCAAAGCCCCCCCCCCCTGGGCACGTGCCTGGAAGGTTTGAAGTCAATCCGTCCATCCTTTCAACAGATACAGCATTTGGGAAAAAAGGCTAACCAAAAGGCACACACATACACACCCCCACACCCCCACCCACCCACCCACATACGCACAGACACACATTACATGATGATAAAATCCCCTTCTGGTTTTACAAACCAGGGGGATAAAAATTGAACAAATATACCAACCTACCTATTTTTTAAATTTAATTCACTATGCCAAACATTTTCTTTATGGTGGCCTGAGTAGAAACTACAGAGAGAACCTGAAGCAGGAACCACTCTGCTTATTATCCATCTAAACTTGTAGGTATGATGAATTCAATAATTATTACCACAACTTGTGTCAATGACTTGATGGAGCTGCTGGGACATTCAACTTAAATCTTTTTTTTCCTTTTACATTTTTTATTTTGTAGACAGGTATACAAGGGGGTGGGCGCTTAGGCCAAAAAAACAAAAAAAAGTTTCTCGTCCGGGCTTTTTGAAAAAAGGAAGGAGGAGGCCCTTTTTTTTCTTCTTTTTTTCCCTTCAAAATGGCGGATCCAAACTGGCGGACTGATTTTCAACAAAAAAACACTTCCGCTTTCGACCTTTTTTCCAGTTGCTGTTGTTTCTTAAATGACAGTCACCTTTTCTAACACCGTTTTCAGACTTGTATTGGCTACAACTTTGTTGAAAACAAAAAGAAAGACAAAATACAGGTTTTTAAAAAGAAGAAAAAAGAAGAAAAAAAAGGAGGCGGCCGGCAAAAAGTAAGCGTGCCGGACGAGAAGCTGTTTGTTTTTTTATTTGGCCTTATTGAGGCCGTTTCTTTTCTTACCCTCTGGCTAAGCAAATCTAGACAAACCATAATTTGATGTGCCCCCTCAGAAAAGTGACCTTGACAAGCTTCGTTAGAACAGGAGTGACATCCTTGGTCTTAAAAGAGGATAAATTTAGACAAAAGAAGGATCTGAAAATATATATTTCTATTCAAAAATGTATGGTGTTTAATGCATCCTTTCTTGTTTACATGTGAGTTAACATAATCAATTTACCTCACCCATGCTATGAATTGCTTATAATGTTCAAAATTTGGATAAAAAACTGAACCTTTCCAATTTTTTGTTGGCGGGATATTCAAATATGAAAATGCAATGTATGCAATTTCAATTGAAAATCACTGTGTTCGTGGACACACACAAAAATTGGAGTGTGCGGCAAAGAGGGTCATCACAGACAAACGGAAAATGCGATCGACTCCATTTTTTCACACAAAGTTAAGAGCAAATATGTCATTATTGCCACGTTTAAAAAGTTTCAAAATTCAACATGGTTTTGAAAACAAAATGGATTCTTTCCACTAGTGCATTTTTGGACTCACCCTGTATATGAAGAGTTAAGTTCCAAAAGGAGCTAACTCACTAAAAGGAACCCAACCTCTCGGTTGCGAGACGGACGCTCTACCAGTGCGCCATGGGGCCAACCATACTTGGCGAGTATATTTGCCCAACTATGTAGCCTGGGGCCATTATTTCATCGAAAAAGTGCCACGCCAGTGCGCACAGACAAGACTTTACCGTGGACATTTGTGGCACTGGGGGTGGTTAGGTGTAATTAATTATGATTCAATTTTATAAGTAATTATTTTTAAAGGCCAAACCATATTGGGCTAGTTTTGCAATGATGACACATGACTAATGACCCAAGCGTGGATTCAGGTTGAAAAATACACCCTTATTCTCTACAATTTGCCATTTTGATACTCATAGCACAGGACCCATGTTGTGGTCGAAAAAAGGCACCCTTAATCTGTGTTTTCATTCACGCGGATGATTACAACATCATAGGTTCCAACCAAATAAAACAAACAAAAAATATGCTAAATTGAGCTTCCTCACGAAAAAAGGAAGCTTCCTCACAAAAAAATTAAGCTTCCTCACAAAAAAAGGGAAGCAGAAGACGATGAGAAACAAGCAACATTTTATTTACAGTCTAAGCTTATTAAATAATGTGCCATGATGCTGTATTACAACATCATAGGTTCCAACCAAATAAAACAAACAAAAAATATGCTAAATCGAGCTTCCTCACGAAAAAAGGAAGCTTCCTCACGAAAAAATTAAGCTTCCTCACAAAAAAAAGGGAAGCAGAAGACTCTGTAGAAACAAGCAACATTTTATTTACAGTCTAAGCTTATTAAATAATGTGCCATGATGCTGTGTCCCCCTGGGCAAAAATGTGCTTCAGTCTAGTACATCATTCGAGGAATAATGATGAAAGCCACATAACTCACAGAACCACTGCTTTGAATACAATATAAGCATTTGCAAATTTGAAGTGATAAAAACCACAAACTGAATAATGTGCAAAAATGTCATATGATGATTATAGTGCAGTGTTGTCCATCTGAAATTTTCATCACGAGAAAAACAAATACTGTAATATCATTACATTAATTGAGTAAAATAAATAACATAATATCATTAGGCCTAAAAAAGAAGAAGTTTGATTGGCCTAACCCGACCGACCCTAAATACATCGCCGACCTGAATATTTTGTATTAATTTCAGGGAGTTAAAAATAAACCAAATAAACCAAATTAAAAAAATATATATATATATAAATTAAAAAATTAAAAAATAAATTTAAAAAATTAAAAATTAAAAAAAATTAATAAAAATAAAAATTGAACAAAGTATTAAAATGTTTCCGACTGTTTGCTTTCATTTTCGGCTATTTGAAGTCCCCAAATCAGATGATTTAAAATATATATATATATTTTTAAAAATCCGACCTACCCTATTTGTTTTTGTCATGTTTAGCTAATCAAATCCTTTTTTTTAGGCCTTACATTAATTGAGTAAAACAAATAACGTAATATCATTATATGATATTGCAATATAGTAAACAATTTGTCAATGTTTAACACATTTACGTAACTCATTCTAAGCCATGTCTATGACCCTTTGATATTGCAATAGTAAACATTTTGTCAATGTTTAACACATTTACGAAACTCATTCTAAGCCATGTCTATAACCCTTTGATATTGCAATAGTAAACATTTTGTCAATGTTTAACACATTTACGCAACTCATTCTAAGCCAAGTCTATATCCCTTTGATATTGCAATGGAAAACATTTTGTCAATGTATAACACATTTACGTAACTCATTCTAAGCCATATCTATGACCCTTTGATATTGCAATAGTAAACATTGTGTCAATGTTTAACACATTTACGCAACTCATTCTAAGCCATGTCTATGACCCTTTGACACTGCAATAGTAAACATTTTGTCAATGTTTAACACATTTACACAACTCATTCTAAGGTCATGTCATGACCCATTGATATTGCAATAGTAAACATTTTGTCAATGTTTAACACATTTACACAACTCATTCTAAGCCATGTCTGTAACCCTTTGATATTGCAATAGTAAACATTTTGTCAATGTTTAACACATTTACGCAACTCATTCTAAGCCATGTCTATGACCCTCTGATATTGCAATAGTAAACATTTTGTCAATGTTTAACACATTTATGCAACTCATTCTAAGCCATGTCATGACCCATTGATATTGCAATAGTAAACATTTTGTCAATGTTTAACACATTTACACAACTCATTCTAAGCCATGTCATGACCCATTGATATTGCAATAGTAAACATTTTGTCAATGTTTAACACATTTATGCAACTCATTCTAAGCCATGTCATGACCCATCGATATTGCAATAGTACACATTTTGTCAATGTTTAACACATTTATGCAACTCATTCTAAGCCATGTCATGACCCATTGATATTGCAATAGTAAACATTTTGTCAATGTTTAACACATTTATGCAACTCATTCTAAGCCATGTCATGACCCATTGATATTGCAATAGTAAACATTTTGTCAATGTATAACACATTTATGCAACTCATTCTAAGCCATGTCATGACCCATTGATATTGCAATAGTAATCATTTTGTCAATGTTTAACACATTTATGCAACTCATTCTAAGCCATGTCATGACCCTTTGATATTGCAATAGTAAACATTTTGTCAATGTTTAACACATTTATGCAACTCATTCTAAGCCATATCTATGACCCTTTGATATTGCAATAGTAAACATTTTGTCAATGTTTAACACATTTATGCAACTCATTCTAAGCCATGTCATGACCCATTGATATTGCAATAGTAAACATGTTGTCAATGTTTAACACATTTATGCAACTCATTCTAAGCCATGTCATGACCCATTGATATTGCAATAGTAAACATTTTGTCAATGTTTAACACATTTATGCAACTCATTCTAAGCCATGTCATGACCCATTGATATTGCAATAGTAATCATTTTGTCAATGTTTAACACATTTACACAACTCATTCTAAGCCATGTCATGACCCATTGATATTGCAATAGTAAACATTTTGTCAATGTTTAACACATTTATGCAACTCATTCTAAGCCATGTCATGACCCATTGATATTACAATAGTAAACATTTTGTCAATGTATAACACATTTACACAACTCATTCTAAGCCATGTCATGACCATTTGATATTGCAATAGTAAACATTTTGTCAATGTTTAACACATTTATGCAACTCATTCTAAGCCATGTCATGACCCATTGATATTGCAATAGTAAACATTTTGTCAATGTTTAACACATTTACGCAACTCATACTAAGTCATGTCTATGACCCTTTGATATTGCAATAGAAAATATTTTGTCAATATTTAACACATTTACGTAACTCATTCCAAGCCATGTCTTTGACCCTTTGATATTGCAATAGTAAATATTTTGTCAATGTTTAACACATTAACGTAACTCATTCTAAGCCATAATAATAATAATAATAATAATAATTAGTATTTATATAGCGCCTTTCCAAAGTGATCAAAGCGCTGTAATTTCGCTGCTGGTGAATCATCAGAATCAGGTCGCATCAATGTCTAGAACCCTTTGATATTGCAATGGTAAACATTTTGTCAATGTTTTAACACATTTACGTAGCTCATTCTAAGCCATGTCGATGACCCATTGATTTTAAAATAGTAATTATTTTGTCAATGTATAACACATTTACGTAACTCATTCCAAGCCATGTCATGACCCATTGATATTGCAATAGTAAACATTGTGTCAATGTTTAACACATTTATGCAACTCATTCTAAGCCATGTCTAGAACCCTTTGATATTGCAATAGTAAACATTTTGTCAATGTATAACACATTTACACAACTCATTCTAAGCCATATCTATGACCCTTTCGATTTTGCAATAATAAACATTTCATCAATGTTTAACACATTTACACAACTCATTCTAAGCCATGTCTTAGTTTTAGTGGGTGGGGTTTGGACCTTAGTGTAGCATTTTCAAAATATCAAATTTGAAAACTGCAGACAAGTGACTCATTTCGCTTGATCACATGACATATATTATCAAAAAATCTTATATGCATCATGTCATCAGCAAGGCTGATTTTGATTAAAATTCAAAATTAAAACAAATTGGAACCTTCTTTTCCTCATATTTTGATCAGTTTTATTAATTTGTCAAAAAACAGGTATGATTGAAAACTCTGTTTGATATCTAATCATATATTATCAAAATCTGTACTTAAAAAAACATTGACATTATGTACCCTTTGAGGTGACGCTTCACATATTATAATTTGTATTCTTTTTTGGCTCTTATATGTGCAAATATCTCAAATCAGGATAAATTAGATATACCATCAAACTCTTTGTATCTTACAACAATACAACTGTATCCGAATCCCTACCATACATGAATTTGACTCTTTCTTTCCATTTCCATAAATGTCAGATACGGCATAAGTTATCCCTCGCAATACTCGCTTTACTGTTCTCAAGGACAATTACAATTTCCCCTCTAAACATGTAACGTAACACTGCCGTAACATGCACGCTTAGAATAACAAAGCATGCCCCTTTAATGACGACGGAGTTCACCGTCTTATATCGTCAAGATTATTTTGCGATTCAATTTTCACCCTGCTGCCAGATATCATCATGTTGTCAAATTCACTATTTGAATTTTCTTTGCCCACGTCTTAACATTTTTAATTATAAGCACACTTTTATTTACACATAGGCCTCAACATTCTCGCACATAAATACAGCGAAAGAAAAATTTCAGAGCGCAAAGAACAGATATTTCACCGTAATTGGTGCAGACAATGCATAATCGTAAGTAGTCTGGAGCCCATGATCTATTACGCCTATATTTCTACTCGTGAATTTGTTTAATATTCACCGATCGATCGCCCCTTTTATCCTCCCCCGTCCTACCAAACATCCTTATCTCATAAAAACGATGCGTGTTAATAACCAATTCCATTCCCTGGCTGGTATCTGCTCAGGGATAACGACAAAGCACGAATCATGGTTAATTGAAAATTTGGCAAATTTTTGCACCGGTATAAAACATTTTCAAAATGAAAAAAAAAGAGAAGAAATAATAAGATCGCGAGACAAAATCTGGGGAAGTAATCTCTTTCTGGAAATCCATGCGAGGGGGGTCATTCACATCGGAAAATGTCATATGTGCCCTGTGGCAATGCAAGAAAGCTTGGCTCAACACGCAGCAGTAGGAATGAAGGTAATAAGACAGGGAGGTAGAAACGCAGACATGAAGCTACAGTTTAGGCCAGGTTGAAATACAATTGTGTTACTCAGACTTATGCCTATTTGTATACAACAATGTCATATTATTACCAATGCATTAAATGAGTGTTTAACAGGTTTTCTTTTCGAATTTAAATGTAATTTCATTATCAAAATTGTGTCAAACTTTGATTTCAATGTTATTGTAAACCAGGACAAAGTGGTACTCGTTACTGGAAAAGTTTAAATTCAGGATATTTTTCACAATTTCAATTACAAATCTGAACAAAAAGCAAGTACAGATAAACAACACAGAAAATATTGTTATTCTTTGTGTATGATTATTTCTCTACAACATATTGCTAACCAATTCAGCATTATATAATCACCCATGAAGAATACAGCATATAGTCTGTATAGACAATTTAAGATATGAAAATGTTTGAGGCAAAGCCCAAGTCAAAATTGATTTCTTAGTTTAAAAACCTCATCTATTGTAACTAGGGATACAAAATCCATGGATCCACTAATTCTGATAAATATCGTTATATGAATGACAGGTTTTATTGATGTAATATTCCATATGTGCACCAGGCACATATTATACACCGGGGGGGGGGGGGGGGGGGGAACTGACATTGGAAAAGGGTATACTCAGGTATGTGCCGTGCTGTAGACCCCCTTTTTCACCCTCTGCTGCTAGCTCTTATGACCCCCCTTTTGAGTTCTTAAGACCCACATTTTATTGAAAATTCAAAAAACACGCAATTTTGCGTTTCAAAGCCCCAATTCTTTGAAAATGTTGCTTTCTAAAACTCAAAAATATCGAAAATGTGCACTCTTGCTAATCAAAATTGAACTATATAGGCCAGTTCGCAAGACCTACTTTTTTGAAAAAAATCAGTTCCTAAGACTATTTTGTGTCATAAAATCCACTCAGTTCAGTTCTGTAGCCCCCCTTTTTGAGACCCTGGGCTGCACACCCCTACCAAAAAAAGTTGAGTGCCCCCCCCCCCCAGGATTATATAGTTACAAATAAAACAATTGTTACAAGTTTAAGGAATGAAATGTAATAGAAAAGTCCAAAATGGGCAATTTTAAGCATAGGTTCATAATATTAGATATTGTTCACTTATATGACCACCCTTTATTTTATATGTTTTAATTTTCCAAAAATATATATTTGCCCAATTCTGTTGATCCAAAATTGTAATGGTCTTTCTGGTATCATTGTCATAACAGAATTACTCCTAATTGTCATAGTCTAGAAACAATTTGAAGGCTGTGGTTAGTGCGCGATAATAAAGTTCAGGTATCAACAAAGTCATTTGCTCCATAAAACAACACAACATACTAAATGTTATACTATATCTTCCTATGTTATTTACTGTAAACGTGGACATTTTCGCGCTACATGACATTTCATGTTTTTGCGCTCCAAGTAGCTACCGCGAAAATAAAAACGCACAAACATATTTATTTTTTGAAAATTACCACTTTTACAGTACTACATTGGAAAATATGTAACATCAGTTTCCTGTCAAAACCTTGTATCAAAATCTGGCCCTTCAGCATGTTTAAAGTATGTTAATCCTTCCTATACCTTTGGGCAGTCTGTTCTAAACATGTTCAAGGACCAAAAACATATCAATCAAAGAATTGTACAAAGCAACACTTTCTATGCATAACCATTGGGCAGTGTTTACTTGACACCTGCTGAAGGGCCGAAAAAATATCAGCGATGATAAGCAAAAATACAGAACTCAAAATGTTAAAGAAACAAACAAACAAAATGACTGAGATGACTGAAATCTGATGCAAAACACCTTCTGGTTACTTCTGTAAGCCTAATAATTGATTTAAAATAAGCATATTGAAATTTAATCACTCAAAACCTAGAAAAATATTGTAATGCCAGAATTGATTTTGCAACTCTGACAGTTACAGGATGAATTCAACATGATTGCGAAATCAACATAACGTGTGAGATTCAAATATTATTGAATTGTTTGTTATTAATCAAGATAATAACTGTTTTGTAAGGCTAAGCAAAGAAGAAGGTTTGTCTCAGAAGCCAGCCCGCATTGGTATGTGAATTTCTTTTTTTTAAAGATTAAAAAAAGTTCTCTGAAGCTTGGATTAGCAACAACAACAAAATGAAAAAAATAAAAATAATCGCATACCTCATAGCCTATTTTCTAAAATGCAAAATGTTTCTGAGACAAACTATCTTCTTTGTTTGGCCTCAGGCAACGAATAGCTAATTAATAAGACATGGCTATAAGAAATAATCTTTTATGTGATAAATTTTCAAAATGTGCAAACAATTCCATTTTTATGTGCAAATCTTCACAAATTGTGAAACATTTTCTTAACATTTTAAATAAGAAATGAAGATTAAGGCAAATCATGCCAATTGTTGTCTGAATGAGTGTGCCTTTAATATGCGAACATCGCCCCTGTCTTGATCCTAATCAAAGATTTTCATAGTGTGTATTGGCACGCCCCATCATAAGGCAAAAAAAAAATTGTTTGGTTGCCCTTTCACCTCAATTTTTTTGGGGGTCGGTAGGTCGATTTTTTTATTTTTTTTATTTTTTTTTTAGATGTCAAAGAATGCCAAAAATACACTTTCAAGTGAATTAGATATGTTTTTATTTCGAAATATAAGTGTTTTTACAAATGTAAAATGGAAGATGAAAGGGATTTTACATGATTTTTGCATACATTACCAATCTTTTCTTACACAAACAATTCACACTCAGACAAATCAGATATCTATAAACTTGATGTAGTGCATATGGTGTTTTATTAAAATTGCCCGAGCGAAACATGTGAGGTGAAATGTTATGTTTACGATTGTCGTGTACCTGCTCTTTTAGCATCAGCCTAGAAGCTCCTAGAGAGGAATAAAATATGTATGGCCTAAGAATATGTGTCTGCAATACATTTTAAATGAACAGCAACCGTAATTCACCATCTCGTAAGCATTTATATTCATGAAATCAACTTCTTTTTGTTTTCTTCTTTTTTTGGAGAAAAAAAACAAACAAACAAAACGCGACCGAGATTTTTCAATATTTACGGTCGGTCGGGAAAGGGCAACCAAACAAAACAAAAAAATTTGCCTAATAATGTGTGCGTAAGACTCCCCAGTTGGAATGACGTATATCTAATCATGGGACATGATTTCACATGATTTAATTCCACAGCTTTATAGTCGAAGGCACAAAGAGTTGGTCTTAGTTCAATCATTCATGGCCAAGCTTTACTATATCATGATAGGCTTGATTTCAAAAATGTGATAGTTTTTACTATCATTATGGCTGGCCATGGAATAATGTGAAATCATGATTATTTTTGCAGAACCTAAAATGGGTCAAAATATGTGTTTTTTATAACTTTCTCCAAAATGGCCTATTTCATTATCATGGTTGGATTCATTTAACCCTTTTCTGCAAAAAACTGTTACTTATATAAAGATTAAATGAATATTGAAGAAGTTACGGCAGTTTTACGGAGGCTGTACCTGAGAGTCCACACACCCCTTAAGGCAAATCATGTCAATTGTCATCTGACTGAGTGTGCCTCGAATGCAAATATCACTCCCCCCAGTAGCGTAGCTAGGATTTTTTTCAGGGAGGGGGCAAGATTTCTGACATTTTCGTAAAAGGTTGCCCCACATTTTTTTCCAGTCACCAACTCGTGAATTTCACGTAAGTGGGGGGGGGGGGGGGGGGGGGGTGGTAGAGTTCAAAATTTCGCACGGTCAAAAAAAAATCGCACAGTACATGTATTATATGTACAATTTTGCCTTCTATTTGACTATTTGGGTTGAATATACCTCAACATAACCAGTTCCCCGCACGCAACCTCGGTCTTTAAACATTTTTTTCTTCCTATTTTCTTTTTTTCACCCCTTTTTAATTTTTTTTGAGGGGGGGCACAAATGTTTTTTCCCATCAGGGGGGGCATTTCCCCCCCCCCCCCCCTGCCCCCCTGAGCTACGCCACTGACCACCCCCCCCCCTAATCAAAGACTACTATCGAATGTATTGGCACGCCCCATCATAATGTTGTGTGCATAAGACTCCCAAATTGGGATAAAGTCTTCATATTTCTAATCAAGGGACATAAACTAATTAAACATTATTTAATCCCGCAGCTTCATAATGTTACCAAGAGATGGTCTTAGTTCACTAATCATGGCCATGTTATACTATTAACCCCCTGAGAACTACCGGCTGCTTGGTTAAAAAGATGGATACATCATTTATTGCACCAATGAGAGACAGTGTTAGAATAATTGTATCCCTGATAAAGATGGGAGTGAAACATTTTACAAGCTGCATTTGAATTGGCTATTCATATGAGTACATCTTGTAATAAATCAATCAGAACCACTGTGGTAGACCCCAGGGGGGTAAGGATCAAGATAATAATAAATCAGGATAATAATGAATTTGTAAGGCAAGGGCAAGGCAGTGGTGGCTAATTAATAAGACATGGCTAAAAGAAATCATCCTTTATGTGATGAAAAAGTACAGGGTGTCCATTAATAAGACATGGCTAAAAGAAATAATCCTTTAGGTGATGAAAAAGAACAGGGTGTCAAATAATAAGACATGGCTAAAAGAAATAATCCTCTAGGTGATGAAAAAGTACAGGGTGTCAATTAATAAGACATGGCTAAAAGAAATAATCCTTTAGGTGATGAAAAAGTACAGGGTGTCAATTAATAAGACATGGCTAAAAGAAATAATCCTCTAGGTGATGAAAAAGTACAGGGTGTCAATTCATAAGACATGGCTAAAAGAAATAATCCTTTAGGTGATGAAAAAGTACAGGGTGTCAAATAATAAGACATGGCTAAAAGAAATAATCCTCTAGGTGATGAAAAAGTACAGGGTGTCAATTCATAAGACATGGCTAAAAGAAATAATCCTTTAGGTGATGAAAAAGTACAGGGTGTCAATTAATAAGACATGGCTAAAAGAAATAATCCTCTAGGTGATGAAAAAGTACAGGGTGTCAATTCATAAGACATGGCTAAAAGAAATAATCCTTTAGGTGATGAAAAAGTACAGGGTGTCAATTAATAAGACATGGCTAAAAGAAATAATCCTCTAGGTGATGAAAAAGTACAGGGTGTCAATTCATAAGACATGGCTAAAAGAAATAATCCTTTAGGTGATGAAAAAGTACAGGGTGTCAATTAATAAGACATGGCTAAAAGAAATAATCCTTTAGGTGATGAAAAAGTACAGGGTGTCAATTAATAAGACATGGCTAAAAGAAATAATCCTTTAGGTGATGAAAAAGTACAGGGTGTCAATTAATAAGACATGGCTAAAAGAAATAATCCTTTAGGTGATGAAAAAGTACAGGGTGTCAATTAATAAGACATGGCTAAAAGAAATAATCCTTTAGGTGATGAAAAAGTACAGGGTGTCAATTAATAAGACATGGCTAAAAGAAATAATCCTTTAGGTGATGAAAAAGTACAGGGTGTCAATTAATAAGACATGGCTAAAAGAAATAATCCTTTAGGTGATGAAAAAGTACAGGGTGTCAATTAATAAGACATGGCTAAAAGAAATAATCCTTTAGGTGATAAAAAAAGTACAGGGTGGCTAATTAATAAGACATGGCTAAAAGAAATAATCCTTTAGGTGATGGAAAAGTACAGGGTGTCAAATAACCCTAACCGCACTGAATCTCACTGCCAGAAACTATCTCCAGGCACGTGCTGCTGCATTGCCGCGATGACGTCACCTACCGCAGGCATATGTGGCCACGGAGTTTGTGGCCGCATGACCTAGGGAGTTAGCTCAGTTGGTAGAGGGACAGATTTGGGTGCGGATGGTCCGGCGATCGAATCCCGGGGGGTGCTGGGTGATTTTTCGGGTCAAAAAAATAGCACTTTTTCCCCCCTCCCCCCGATACGCACAAAAAACTAGCTTTACTGGTTAGGGTTAATAAATGTCAATTTTTGATGTGCAATAACCCTAACCGCACTGAATCTCACTAAATCTCACTGCCAGAAACTATCTCCAGGCACGTGCTGCTGCATTGCCGCGATGACGTCACCTACCGCAGGCATATGTGGCCACGGAGTTTGTGGCCGCATATGACCTAGGGAGTTAGCTCAGTTGGTAGAGGGACAGATTTGGGTGCGGATGGTCCGGCGATCGAATCCCGGGGGTGCTGGGTGATTTTTCGGGTCAAAAAAATAGCACTTTTTCCCCCCTCCCCCCGATACGCACAAAAAACTAGCTTTACTGGTTAGGGTTAAAGGGGCATTGCGAGATGTATTGATATACTAAATGAGCAAATAAAGTAAAGATAATCATCAACATAGCCCAAATCCAAAATGTCATACAATTCCGACATCGCCTTCATGCCAAATAAGCAAATAACAGCACTTCCGGGTTGAGATTTGCAGCGAAAGTCTGCACGTAAAACGATAGCATAACTTCTGAATTCAGCACCATGATCATAAACTAAGAAAATCATGAAATTTTATATGATGAACGGCGAATGTTGGTAAACTGTTTCAGATGGTAGTTAGTATTATATGCCTAAGTATTACTTTGATGCAAAAAACCTGATTTCCAGGATAATTGAGGGCGCACTCCCATACGTATCTCTCAATGCCCCTTTAATAAGACATGGCTAAAAGAAATAATCCTTTAGGTGATAAAAAAGTACAGGGTGTCAATTAATAAGACATGGCTAAAAGAAATTATCCTTTAGGTGATGAAAAAGTACAGGGTGTCCCAACAGTTTTGGATACCCTTTTAAAGCCTTTTTTTCCAGTAAAAATAATTTGCAATATAAAACTGAAAACACATTTCGATAGAGAAAGTTTGGAAACATGTGCAATTATTTTAATACCAAATTTACAATTGCAACTATATCGTAGTGTGAGTGCATAACGTCGTATCTGCATTTTGCTATATTTGCGCTTAGCGAACTCAACATCACTAGTCTTGTTGATCGCAGGGAAGAATTAGTTTTGAAGTTTGGTCAGCAGGTCCTCAACTCTGAAAGACATCGCCACCTTCTCCCAGAGAAGAGATCTATTAACCACAACCTCCGTCGCAGCAACATATTTCCTCAACCATTGTGCAATACCAACAAATACCAAAAATCCACCATTCCTTACATCATAAAAAAGCTCAATGGCGTTTTGGATGATTAATGTATTTTGCTGAGGTCTGTATTTCGTTACAATATTTGTATGCATGTATTTTTGATATATATATTTGTATTGTATTAAACTGTTGTACATTGTAAAGCAGGCTTTTTTAGCTTATGCTGCCTGCTGGCTATTTTTTATACCGTGAATAAATAAATAAATAAATAAATTTGCAGGAGGAGTATTTTTATGTTTTACATAATAACTGTGTGTTTGAGTAACCACATAATGTTATGGAAGTATAAAGATATATTCTTTGATAATATAAATAGAAAATCTTGGGTTAAAAATAAGTAATCAACAAGTGATTGACATTTTTAGATATTGTATCTGCACTACATGTAGCAATTCTGTAGTGAGTGCAATAGCATCGTAGGTGGCAGATAAACTTGAGAACAGACTGGAGAACAGAGTGCAACAACATTGTAATTGGTAGATATGGTGTAAAGAATAATTCATTGGTAGATTACCAGTGCAGCCAACTTCAGAGCCTTAAAGGCATATTATGTGATCTTTTCCAGGGAACGCCCTCAATCCTCGAAAAATTTGATTCTTGATTACTTCAAAATCATGGTTTTTGAGTGAAAATAAACTGTCAGAGTCTGCGCCAACAACTTATTTTTACTCTAAATTCACTCTAAAACCTGTCTAAAAGTTTTTTCTAACTAAATGTTTTCAGTTTTACACTAAGAATTATTTTACCCAAGATATAAAGCTTTATAAAGATATTGACACTTTTGGGACACCCTGCAGTGATGTATGCAAAGGAATGGAGTGGGACATCTGACTATCATTCGGTTGAATTGCACCCATTTGGTTAAATTTGGAGAATATAAGTGGTTTAATCTATTTCTATCCAATTTCGAAAAGTCATTTGGGGGAATTGAAACCAAATTAGTTTAAAAATAACACAATTTCACGTGCTATGTGCACATGTCCAGGAATATCATTTTAAATACTGAGAACATTTTGAATTTAGACAATCTCTGAGGGTGTTTTTAAGCCATTTCAGACCTAATTATTATATCCTTTACATTTCAGGCATGAACATTTTGTTTGGATGCTTGCTCAGGGCATTTCTAAGCCATTTCAAGCATTCAAGGTTCACGAATTTTGTTAGAACTAATTCCCTGGTGTTGATATTTATATTTTCCTTTACGTTCCAGGAATGTTTTTGACAATTTTTGCCTGGCATTTTGCTTTTTAAAATTTAGCTGGATGTCACAGGGTTTCCCCTATAGTCCCATGGTGTAGGCGTAAACCTATGCGACGTGCGAGAAACATTTGAATTTTGATACTACTCTCTGAGGGCGTTTCTAAGCCGCTTCAGACCTCATTAATTCTTATTTTCTAACATAAGTGTTAAATTTTACCAAAATAGGGAGCCAGGGGCATTTCCCAAACTTCAAAAGTGGGGGAGGGAGCAATGCGTTGCGCGGAGGGAGGATTTTCACTCCTTTTTTATTCCCCCTTTTAATTATTTTTGACAGACCAAAGGGGGGTTTCACACTAAAAAACACCCCCTCCCCCCTCCCCTGCATACGCGCCTGCCACTGACACCCTCTATGGTTAGATACACCTCTCAGAAAGGGTTGTTGGTTGTTGCTCTGAAAGGGTACATCTTTGATGTTGGTACAGGGAAAGGTAGCTCATAAACATAATTTCTGTGATACCCATCGTGTTGGAGCATGTGATTCATGTAATCGTGTAGTATTTGTCCTTCCCGATATGAAGTAGATTTTCTTGCAGATTTACATTTTCGATCATAAATCATACATACATTCCAAGTTACAGAGCGATACGATTCCTAATTACCTCAAAATCATGGTTTTAGAGTGAATTTAGAGTGAAAAATATAAACTGTCGGAATTCCGACAGTTTATTTTCACTCTAAAACCATGATTTTGAAGTAATTAAGAATCGTATCGCCCTGTAACTTGGAATGTATGCATGATTTATGATCAGAAAGGTAAATCTGCAAGAAAATCTGCTTTCTATTTTTTTTCGATGTTGAGGGCGTTCCCTGGAAAGATCACATAATATACCTTTAAGTACCCCAATTATGCAAAACAAAACATCGGTACCTAAACTTAGTAATAGCGTAAAAAGCGTAGCATTACTTTCCATTCAAATGAAAGTCATTTGCATATCGATTCCTTTATCCGTTGTCCATTATTTGGAAAGATGCTATTGAATGGGATGATGGTTGCCCTTTGATAGCTTTGGAATCACAGGTTATTAACTGAACACGTTTTTAGTGAAATCGATTTAATACCTGAAATCATACAATAACCTGTAATATGTCAACAGAATGGGTACCAGAAGGAAATTGAATAGGGGTATTGCTGTTTTGAATCCACATATAGTTTGTTTGTAGGATAACAAAAATCCACCCAGGCCTATATAATGTGATATAACTTTGCTTGTTTTTGTTTAGTATTTAGTGTATAAAAATGCAAACGTGAACAATAGCCCAACAGACCTCTATGAGGTTAATGAACTGAGTGGCTATAGAAATCATTCTAGTAACCCCACAAAAAGTCTGATGGGCCAATCTCTCTATGGTTCAAGTGAATGTAATTAAGAAAACATGCAAAATAAAATATACAAGAAACACAAATAGGCATGAGTTAGAAGTGAAAATGAAAGTGACATAAGAATAAGATAATATCCCTGACATAGAGAACAATTTCCAATCTATAGATAAAAGAAATATACATTTCTGGAGGTCATTTAAATCAAGAGACGTAAACAACAGGCTATGGATCGGGGAAATGTCAGTATGAAGGCCTTGAGTGAATTTGCTTAAAACTACGCCATACCACTGTCGTGATGATGATAATTTACGGTACCAAGTGCTACAGGTGTCTTAAGAAATTCTTGTGGCAAATATCAATGATTAGACAAATATAAATGCGCCCATTTTGTGGTATAAACAGTATCACTGATACTGTTTATACCTACATTTAGAAAGATTAGCCAAACTTCTATCAGTTTACAGATTTCCTTATTTTGTACTTTTTAAGGGTAACTGTTAATCTGTTTGTGTACAAAAAATAGCACTGTTTAATACATGAACCTAGAAACTAGTTGTTTAAAAAAAATACACAACTTGTTTAAAATGTTGCACAACTATGTGAAAGTTTACAAGAAGTTGTGTGAAAATTTACACAATTGTGTAATATTTTAAACAATAGTTGCTAGGTTCATATATTAAACAGTGCTATTTTTCTTACCGTACCGATTTAGCTAGATTTACAGTGTAGGGACTACATTGGTTTCTTCAGCAGATAACATCCATACTACTTTGCTTTCTGGAGTAGATAGCACCCATATATATTACATTGCTTTCGTCAGCAGATAGATGCCTATTAGTTGCTTTCTTCAGTAGATAGCACCCATATATTATATACATAGCATTCTTCAGTAGATAACACCCATATATTATATACATAGCATTCTTCTGTAGATAGCACCCATATATTATATACATAGCATTCTTCTGTAGATAGCACCCATATATTATAAACATAGCATTCTTCCGTAGATAGCACCCATATATTATATACATAGCATTCTTCCGTAGATAGCACCCATATATTATATACATAGCATTCTTCTGTAGATAGCACCCATATATTATATACATAGCATTCTTCTGTAGATAGCACCCATATATTATATACATAGCATTCTTCTGTAGATAGCACCCATATATTATATACATAGCATTCTTCTGTAGATAGCACCCATATATTATATACATAGCATTCTTCTGTAGATAGCACCCATATATTATATACATAGCATTCTTCTGTAGATAGCACCCATATATTATATACATAGCATTCTTCTGTAGATAGCACCCATATATTATATACATAGCATTCTTCTGTAGATAGCACCCATATATTATATACATAGCATTCTTCAGTAGATAGCACCCATATATTATATACATAGCATTCTTCTGTAGATAGCACCCATATATTATATACATAGCATTCTTCAGTAGATAGCACCCATATATTATATACATAGCATTCTTCCGTAGATAGCACCCATATATTATATACATAGCATTCTTCCGTAGATAGCACCCATATATTATATACATAGCATTCTTCCGTAGATAGCACCCATATATTATATACATAGCATTCTTCCGTAGATAGCACCCATATATTATATACATAGCATTCTTCCGTAGATAGCACCCATATATTATATACATAGCATTCTTCCGTAGATAGCACCCATATATTATATACATAGCATTCTTCTGTAGATAGCACCCATATATTATATACATAGCATTCTTCTGTAGATAGCACCCATATATTATATACATAGCATTCTTCAGTAGATAGCACCCATATATTATATACATAGCATTCTTCCGTAGATAGCACCCATATATTATATACATAGCATTCTTCCGTAGATAGCACCCATATATTATATACATAGCATTCTTCCGTAGATAGCACCCATATATTATATACATAGCATTCTTCAGTAGATAGCACCCATGTATTATATACATAGCATTCTTCTGTAGATAGCACCCATATATTATATACATAGCATTCTTCCGTAGATAGCACCCATATATTATATACATAGCATTCTTCCGTAGATAGCACCCATATATTATATACATAGCATTCTTCTGTAGATAGCACCCATATATTATATACATAGCATTCTTCCGTAGATAGCACCCATATATTATATACATAGCATTCTTCCGTAGATAGCACCCATATATTATATACATAGCATTCTTCTGTAGATAGCACCCATATATTATATACATAGCATTCTTCTGTAGATAGCACCCATATATTATATACATAGCATTCTTCTGTAGATAGCACCCATATATTATATACATAGCATTCTTCTGTAGATAGCACCCATATATTATATACATAGCATTCTTCTGTAGATAGCACCCATATATTATATACATAGCATTCTTCTGTAGATAGCACCCATATATTATATACATAGCATTCTTCTGTAGATAGCACCCATATATTATATACATAGCATTCTTCTGTAGATAGCACCCATATATTATATACATAGCATTCTTCTGTAGATAGCACCCATATTGCTATCGTCATCAGATAACATCAATATCACAGTAATTATTTACTGTTACTTAACTTAAAACTAAACAACAAGTTGGAATAAGAGATCGAGAGTTAATGACATATTTACAGAAAATTGAATGTTTTATTTACCAAAATGTCCAATGTTGCCTGAAACTGCGATGTGAAAAATAATTGTTTTCAAAATTTAGCAGTTGTGATTTTAGCACCTGGGATCTGCCACATCAAGTCATTTGTATGGATGTTGAATTTTTGCTTTTAATTATCTTAAAGAAAAGTTCACTTTTTTAAAAAATTGTCAGTCTTGACATTATATTTCACACATTATTTGGTCTTAAAATAGCATTTAAGATTTGTTTCTAGGATCTTCAACTGAAAACCCACCACAACAAACAAACAAACTAATATAATGTGGCTTAGATTGCTACAAAATGTATAGGTGGCATACGGGAAACAAATTATTTACTAAATATAAAAGCGATGTCCTATCTTCCAATAAACATAATATAAATAGTTAAAGGTAGATGACCCGATCACATTTTCATAGCACAGATTTTTCTCAAACATATGGAGATTTTCATATCATATGAAAGATCATATTTTTCTGATTAACATACTGAAATTTGACGGTCCAAATCAGTATGATTACGAAGAAATCGGTGAAATAACATCGAATTACCGCGAAAAGTGGTAATCACCAATGGGGTGTGTGTACAACTCAATGGGCACATTTCACGGCATCTTGTGCGTCTAAAATAAGAACCATTAGAGTTATGCAACTCAAACTTTGGAATACAACTTTTTTGAGGATGACCTTTCATGTAGAATAGAAAACTTCAAGTTGAAAATCGGAACATCTACCTTTAAATACACACATTTCAAATTTTAAAAAAGTTGATAAATATAATGAGGTATTAGACCAATCAAAACTAATTTTGAGTTTAGACCTTCTAGACCTACGTACTGTTTCCCGCCCCGCGTCCATAATAACTGAGAATTGCAAAATATTTGATAATTTGATTATTTTTTTTTAGGACTCCTTTATAATTACTCTCGTAACTTTCATTTGCATTATTACTTTAATAAGCACATATATGATAATGAACAAACAAAGAGTATGATTGTATTATTACCCCGGATTATTACCGGATATGACATTAATAATATCTTATGAAATAATTAGATGCACAATACTCGATATGGGTTAAATAATTAACTTTAAGTGTAACTCCGAACCTTTTGAAACAGTATTTAAATTGGTCTTGATTAGGCTTCTAAAATTATTCAGACAAATGACAGTCTGATCTCGTCCGTACTAGCTGGCGTACAGTTCATCAGAGAGACCAGTCCCTCCGGGCCACACTTCGGCACACATAGTTGAATACCGTGCTATGACTAATGACTTTGGATTTACGAGCGATAGCTGCATTCCAGAGTAAATTCCTAAAATGGACTCGCGTCTGTTTCCTCCAAAAATATTCATGATCAATGGGAATCGAACTCGAGGAGGCAACTCAATTCAATAACAACAGAAAGAAATGCGTTGATGGGTTCGCCATGAGTTCATTAGAGAAGTGTTGCTAGAATAGTACATACCGCACTCAATTTAGGTATTGGCTCTTTATTTTGCTTAATTAAAGCTAATTAGCACACAATTTTAATTCGCCAACAGCGATATTCTTATCGAGGATACAATACCCCACATGTCTATACCAATCGCATGCTCCAACACGATGGGTATGACGAAATGTCTTACGGGAAGCACTTTTCTCGGGTTTTACACTGTTCCATGTAGGTTTCAATAACTTCTCTGTTATTCCTTTTAAAATATGATCCACAGACATCAAATTTAAATTAAATAAGATGTATGTTAACAGATATCTCCTTTGAACCTTGAAATGTAACATTCAATTTAAAACTCAAAAATAACATGTTATAAAGGCAGTAATATTACCCTATTAGTTACTACTATGTACAGTAGATAACATTAATATAATCCTTTGTGTCCGTCATCTTCAGTAGACAGCGATAATTTTAGTGGCGGAGCCAGGGAAGCAGGGGCAATGGCCCCCCCCCCCCGAAAATGACCCCGTCGGTACACAACGCATGCTGTTGGTACATTCATGATCTTGACCGTGCTAATTTTTTTGGCCGGTTTTGACAACCACATTGAAACCCCCCCCCCCCCCCCCCCTCTCAAGTTTCTCGAGATGACTGCAAAAAAAAATAAGGCAAACTTTTCCTTTTTTTCGTCGGTACAACTATGTCTTGCCCCCACCCCTGTTTCAAAAATACTTGCTACACCACTGGATAATTTTACTCCAAACATTCTACAGCTGCTATCTTCAGTAGATAGCACGTTCTTATTTGGGCCAAATTGTATACAATATAAACGCCAAGGGACCACAGTTAAACAAGAGCCCTTTGTTTTTAAATGAAAATTAATTTGATACATTTTCAGATTTTTTTAATGACTTTAGAATTTTGACATTTCTGCTTTTATGAAAATGTTTGGCAATGGCATGCTTTAAAAATTACAAAATTTACAAAAACTTTTCAATAATTTATTGAAATGTCAAATCACCCCTACAAGTTTGTAATTACCTGCAAACGAGGACCAGACATGGAACTATTGCAACATTTTGTAGATATCAGGAAACCGAGGACGTCCTCGGTTGCAGGTGTGTCCATAGTTGGAATGTAAAAAACGGGTGTGTGTCCTCCTTTGCAGGTATAAATTACAATTGCAAACGATGAAGATTCATACACCTGTAGACCATAAAAAGCAGAAAATTTTGGTTTATGAATGATTGATGTCTTTGTCTACATCATTTACTAATAATAGCTAAGTTTGGTTTAGAAAAGAATTGCTCAAGTCTCAGTTTTTTTATCACCTTTTAGTGAAAACTAATTACCTACTCTTTCGAAATGTGTAAAAAAGTCAATTTGCAAAAAATGTCACATACGATGTTGTTGCACTCGCACAACGATTTAAGCTCAATTAAATATAGCCTCGTTTAGACGTTGGAAATAGCTTTCCTAGGCATATTGTATTTAAATTTCGCCGACTGGCTAAGAAGTGGTGTTTGTATTAAAACATACCGTAATCAATTCAATTCCATCGGTTCTTTGCAATGCGGTATGAAACGAAGTTTCACCTCTCCGCGTAGAATTGTCCTGCATAGAATTGCAACAGAAATCAATCCAGCGAGCTTCAGCGCCTCCGTGTTGATTATCGTTATAATCAACTGCATTTATATCTTGCAGAATTGCTGGAAAAAGTCAAACTTTTCTTCTGTTGTCACGCTGTCAACAGAACAGGCTCGTTGAGCTTTAGTCGCGGTGCGGTTTACTGTAGGTGTGCGTAGGTTTACTCCTCCGTATAAAACTGAAAACCAATCGTGTAAACTTGACACTTCACGAATGGTGAAATAAAGTTCCTGTTTTGCATGAGCGCCATCCTATTAAAATATACAATTAATAAACACCCGTCACTATGCAGTGGCGTAACCAGAGAAAGAGGTGGGGGGGGGGGGGGGGGGGGGGGGGAGGGGGGGGGGGGGGTGTACTTCCCCCATGCCAGAAGGCCCCCTAATGCCCCAAAATGAAATGACAAACTCTATATAGGCCTACCTATGTATACCGTAAAAAGAAATAGTCAGATATGCCCCCCTGATGACATGTCTGCCCCCCCCCCCACATGCGCCCCACCCATAAAAAAATGTAAGACCCTAGTTACGCTACAGTACTGCTGTGGAGTGTGCTTCGTATAGGAAATTTAGGTCCAACGATTCAAATTTAGGCAGTCTGTTACTCTGTTTTGCCTTGTGTTTTACCCGGTGATGTGCCTCGAGAAAAAAGAGGAATAGCATTTTGTAAATGACGTCGTATTGACGTTGTACCAACGTCAAAAAGGAGTTGCAACATTGGTACAACGTCGATCCAACATCTTTTTAAAAAAAATATGCCCACTGGGATAGGTATATTCTGATCATGGACTGATTCTAATAAGTCCATGTTCTGATCATGTGAATGTGATAAGCTTTTTAGGGATATAATAGCTGCTATCTTCAGTAGATAGCAATAATA
The DNA here is from genome assembly GCA_035610835.1 of Ophiura sarsii. Classification (NCBI taxonomy): domain Eukaryota; kingdom Metazoa; phylum Echinodermata; class Ophiuroidea; order Amphilepidida; family Ophiuridae; genus Ophiura; species Ophiura sarsii. Next base: position 20,002,923 of record CM069456.1, on the reverse strand, counting down.
GGCCTATCACACTATCTCTTCTAGTTACTATCTTAGATACTTTCATATAATACAGTTGATAGTAATGCTATAGTAGACTACAACTAAACTAGCTGATATCCTCAATAGATATCGGTAATACAGGGTGAGTCAAAATATTCAGTTCCCGTTTTTAAAAATATCAGGAAAAATAATTGTGGTCAAAAATTGGTCAATTTCTTCATTGTTTACAAGAGTAGAAATACTTCTTCATACTTGTCGATGTTTTCAAGACAATACCTTATTCCAGACCAGAATTACAACATATTTTCGAAAAGAGCGAAATCCAAAGTGTTCCATGTTGTCATTACTGCAGTATTAATTATTCACACAACATAACAAACTGTATAGCCTAACTATTATAGTTAAAACCAAATTTGATACCTTTATGTAGCTAGATACAATAATGTTCTCTATGCTGAATGGTATATCCACGAACCATGTTGATCAAGTTTTTGTAACAATACTGATGAATTTCAATTGCACTTGCTTAAGATTTCTTTGTTATTCGAACACCTGTTTCGATGTTTTGTATCAGGCCTATACAAACACATAACCGCAAAGACAATAGAAACTATTTTCCTATTGTAAGCGTTGTGAATACCAACACGCCATTGATGACTTATTCAAAAGGCGCGCGTTGTACTTTTACGTTAAAGGGGTACTAAGAGACAGACGACGATGGCCATGCGGAAACCTAAATTTTGAATTCGTATTGAAATAACACGTAATCGCGAATGTTGATCTAATCATTTTGAAAAATTCATCATAGGTTAGAAGAAAAATTTTCCAATCCAAAACCGTTCTGGGTGGCTAATCACCCCAATTGTAAATGCTATTTTTTCAATTATTTTCATCGTTAACCGGGCGATGACTGTTAAAAATATTTCAAAATGGTGCACTCTCGTTGCCATATTGGATCGTCCGAGACGCGTGGCCAGCGTCGTCTGCTAAGAGATGTGTTGAAGGCTGCGCCCTCAATTAGAATAAAACCGGGATTTCTGCATTTTTACAATTGTATTACATACACAAACTTACAGCTGTAAGGATTAAGGACCTGAACATTTTGACTCACCCTGAATATTACCGTGATTATACTACAAAATAGCAGTAATATTACCCTAACTGTAGTGAAGCTGATATCTTCAGTACAGATAACTGTGATATCGCCCTAATTTTATATTGATGGCTTGTTTTCAGCCATTGTGATCACGGTTTTTATCATATAATGATTAGCCTAGTTTCAGCATATGATATAGTTTTATTATTATATAAAATTGTCTTTAGCCATGTGATTTTTTACTATACGGTTTTTACGATTGGCTTGAAATCCAAACGTGTAATATCGTTATATAAAACAAACATTGCATACCTTTTGTTTGTGCAATAGTAGAACTATATCACTCGGTCTCGGTCCAATTTACACTCGGCTTTGCCTCTTTTGACGAAAAATCCCAATTTGACCTCGTGATATAGTTTGTATTATGTAACACTTACAAATATTCCTGTCATTCGATTGGTAGATCATGTGACACAAAATAGTTGGACCATTTCCCGGGCTATTTCCCCACTATTTCACTGGAGGGAAAAAAGTTCCCATACAAAAGTACCATTTCCCTGTGATGAGGAGCTGCGAGGAAAATAGTACCTTTTATGGGATTTTCCCCCCTGCTCGCGATCGCGGTAATTGACCTTAATTGACCTTGACTTGATTTTTGTTGTTGTATATAAAGCGCAAATGTTAACAATAGCCCAACAGTCATTGACAAGGTTAATGACCAGAGTGATTAAAAATCAAACTGGTAACTCTCGAAAGAGAGCTCTGAAAGGCCAATAAATTGGTTCACTGCAACTCTGAAAATATGCAACAAAAACCCACAAATGGGCAGAGGTTAAAAAATCCAATGAAAGTGACATAAAATAAGATAAAAGCCCAAACATAGAGAACAACATCAAAATATAAATTAAAGAAAAATAATATGATATAAAATAAGATGATTGATACGCTTATAAGTAGGCCTACAATGTTAGAAAATATTGTTCAACACTTTGAAGGTATAATGTAAAGTGTTCCCCGTTTCCCCCTTTATCAATGTTGAATCCCACAATTTGCCCAACAGCATCACAGGGCCTCGCAACATTGATCGGTGAGGAAGGGGGAGGGGTATGAGGAAGGGGATACTTCAGGCTACTATGGCAATATGAGCCAGTGTTCGAACACGTGTTTTCTATGATTGTATATTATAGGTCTATTATCTTTTGTTTATCAAGTATTTCAAATGACAGAAATGTTTTTATATATTATATAAAACAAATATTTACTGCTCTATATTCGGGAAATGGTGCAAAATAGGTCCCCTCGGTACCAGTCACCTCGGGGAGCTATAGTGCAACATTTCACTCATGAACAGTAAATATATGTATACTATCATAGTCATGTATTTGTATACTACGCGTTAGCTGTAATCTTCAGTATGATAACAGAAATATCACCATAACAATTACTATTAGGAAATAGCAGACATTTTCAACACAGTAGTAATATCTCCCTAACTTTATTAGCTGCTATCTTCAGTAGATAGCAGTGATATCGCCTTCACAGGGGAAATGTGCAGTGATCAATACGGGACAAAAACGGGATGTGCTTTGTAACCTTCGGCCTTTTCTCCCCGCGTAGTGTGTTGAAAATGGCATGGATTTTCATTAAATGGTGCTAAACTATGGCTTCTTTCTTGTTTGGTGGAAAATTTGGTACTATATTGTGCCAAAAAGATTTATCCAAATGTCTATCTAGCCTGTTTGGTCAATAAATAGTTGGAAGTCACTCTTTAGGATATACAAAAGTGTATGACATTCTTTTGTCGAGCTCTTTACATGATACCATATATATCAACTGCTATATGCTACACTGAAGAAAAATGGGGGTGTAACGTGACACCTTTAAGATACTGAAAAAATGACACTCTTTAAGTGTCGAAAGATACCCCTTAGGGAGTCTTTTCCCCATTTCGATAGCTCTTGGGAATTCAGTATACTACCTGTGACACCTTTTTGGCGTAACTACATGTTTTTAGAATGCAAAGGTTTCAAAAAAATACTAATTCGGGTGTCACATTACACCCAAAGGTGACCTATGGTTTTCTCCGTGCTATTTCTCTGAAACCCCCAACACCCAAAGATGCCATCGTAGCTCATCGTTTGTCGAATGTGACACTCCCGGTTGGCACTCATGACACCTTCGAATGTATATTCACCATTAACACCATTTAATGTATATTTTGTCAGATTTGATAGGCATATTTTCTCACCAAATAGTGTAAGACGGCACTACCTTAGGGAAGTGTTCACATGTTCTGAGAAAGCTCAGACATGAGACGCTCCGGGGAGACGCTCGGCCTTTTACCGAAGTCTTCATGTGGAAAGGTGATAAGCAGACAGCCGGCTTTTGTACTACGGGTCAATAGTCAAGCGTTTGGGTCACGTCTGTGAGGCATCTTCGATGAGCTCATTTTTAGAGTCCCCGCATACAGGCAGATCAGGGTAGATCTGGATTGCCCCATGGGTTGTCCAGGCACTACGGCCAAATCTGTTATACGGGGCCACAGGGGGAGGCCGGTTGTTGTGACGGTCTGTCCTGTCCCTTGAAGGTTTTACCGTGTTCTGAGCTTGCCTTGGCCAAGGGTCTTGGGATGAAGAAAAAAATGTTCACAAATTAAAGGCACATATGTTGTATAAAACACCTTAAAATGGATCCTCGGGCAAACATCCTAAGGTATCAATTGTAAATTGACGCCCTAAAGGCGTCACCTTAAAACCATTGAAGGTGTCATTTGACACCCGTATATATGGGTCTTCCTGTCACCTTTGGATGTCCGCCCGAGGACCCGAATCTTAACCGCCCCTTTTGGTCGGGCTTTTGGTGTCAAATGACACCCATTTTTTCCCAGTGATAGCAGAAATATCATTCGAACTATACTATACTATCTTCAGTAGATAGCAAAAGTATCAATGTACGTATAGTAGGCCTAGGCCTAATAATAGCTGTATCTTCTTTAGATCATTGAACGCTGGCAGAGTATTTGCACGTATTTATCAATCGAGTACATTAACAGCAGATTGATTGATCTTCATTTAGCGTGTATTAATCCCCTTCATTATTTAGCTCCTAAATTTATATCATATTACCATATTGCGCTGAGAAAAAACCCATCGAAACCAGTTAAACACAAAAAGTTCATTGACATGGGAGATAACCCTGTTTTCCAGGGGCCTGGCTTTTGACTTGTTTACATACCGCCCACGCATATCATTTAAAACCGTGAATATACGTACTGCATCCGCCCCCAGTTTATGTCTACCTGATTGATCATTCACAACGTATCATGGATATTCTCTAATTACTACTACGAGCCAAGAAACATTTGTGAATTGACAGAAGTCACAAAACTTATAAAATGTAAAATTTTTTGGAAATTCACTAAAAATGCCTTTTTTGTAAAAAAAAATTGAACAAATAAATCACGCGAAATTAGACCAAAATCATCTAAGACACTTTTCTAGGAGCGTTATTTCATTCTTTATCAACATTTTTAGTTTGACATTTTTGACCAAAAAGTGCCACAAATTTGATTTTTTTACATAAAAAATGTATACATACATCACATAAATAGTTCAAAGTTACAGGCGCTTGATAAATTTCATATTTTTTGGGTTAATTAGATAGTTTTTTTTATTGGATTCTTTTTGTTTTTGGGATTATGTTTTTGTTTTTTCATTTTTCGGTTTCTTTGGTTTTGTTTTGTTTTGTTTGGCTTTTTTTTCTTGCTTTTTTTTCTTTTTTTTCCTTTTTTTTAATGTTTTTGTTATGTTTTTTTATTGTGTGAATTTAAAAAAAATATTTTTCACACAATAACAATAAAAAAACAAGCTGTATTTTAAACTTCTCATTTTGATTTCATTCGCTTGGGAAGCCGATCGTTATGTAATCGTAAGTCAACCCTTTACAAATGTAAAAGAGAATAAATTGATGATGATATTGTTATTGAAATGAATTTAATGTCTAGCTTTTGTTATTTTTGCATATAATAGACATTACACTACAGAGTAAGTGAAATAAGGAGTTTTTACAGGGATATTGATAGAAATTATGGGGAGAAACAGGATACAGAATAAAGCTGACATTTTTCACGGTACGTTAATTTTACCCTTTTTGAGCAACATTAATTTTCGTAAAAAAGTAAAACGCGCGAATTATGTTTCACTTCAATTCATAAATAAAGTTGCAACATCTTGAATTTAACAACGCGCGAAATTGTTTAGATAAGATACGGTAGAGCACGAACATTTATGAGCGCGAAAATTGCCGCTTTACAATAGTCTGTTGTGTCAATGTCTTCTTTACTATAGTGACATTGGATCTATTTGAGACAAATCACAAATCAACAGTGAAATGTAATGCTACTCCTTGCTCGTGCAAACTCCTCGATCGCGTGTATACTGCGGTGGAAGTAAGAACACTGTAGCTGCTATGGCTGCCAGATGTTAAAACTAATACGGTTAATGTCATTATCTAAGACATGAAAACGTAAGAAACGGAATGACAAATGGAGTAGATGAGACAAAAACATAACTAATTAGCATATACAAATACAACTTAAAATAAAAAGATAACGAAACACACCCCTCACCCATCCAACCTAAACCTCCGACACACCTCATCCCCAGTATTACTCACCACACTCAAAACATCTAACTATGTATAACCGGTTAATCTTGACAACAAAACCTATTTCGCCTAAATTTAGTGGCCCAGGCTTACGTATACCTAGCCTTAATTGACTGAGCAACCTATACCTGCGATTAGAGCCAAATTTCTGGTGATAAATTTAAATTGAATATATGTGATTGGCTCAGTTGCACAAAACTTCCTGGCTTATATTGTACAGGTCCTATACCATTATGTTCAAGTGCCTTGCCTTAAAAATACTACAGCTAAATTATCAAGAGTTATTTGTACACATTGTAAAAGATAAAAGAGTCTTTAAAAATTGACAACTTACTGCAATATAGTCACGCGAGGAAAACACCATGTTCTATAAGCTATTTGCATACGTATCACAAAGCGACCACTTGTTTATTTATAAAGCTACATTGACCTAGCTAGCTCCAAATACTCTTCGGAAGCTTGTTTGATATGGGTCCTACGATCCTGGATAAGCCAATAAGCTTATTAGCTTATTTCCATTGGGGTCCGTTGTGTGAACAGATACAGACCGGGATGATCCCCTACTCTTTACGAAAGAGTCTGTAACCTTTTAACGTGCTCGGGTATTGCTCTTCCGATGCACGGGACCACCATTTATACGTGACTTCCGACCCACTGTTTTTTTGCTGCCATTATGAAATTGTCACAAATCATTTCGATTCATTTAACAGGCTACCGATACGGCGCACACAGTATCAGCACTTCGATTGTAATATCCCCTAACAGCTCCCCAAGTCTCGCTTGGGTCGACGAGCAATTGAGACTAAGTACCTTGCCCAAGGATACAAACAAGTTGGCTGTAGTGAGGCTAGAACTCACAACCTTTGCATCGTGAGACCGGCATGCTATCCACTAAACCACACGTGCTCTCAGCTGAGGTTCAAGTTAATTTAAAGCGCCATTTTTTTTTAAAATAATGCTTTCCTTGATGATTTGATGTCTCCTTCCCGAAAATAATATCACATCTATTGACCTGTAATTTGTAAACAACTGGGATTGTTCAAATACCCTGTTGAAACAACTATTTGAATATTCAACAGTTGTTTTAAACAGCGCTTGAACAACCCGGTTGTTTAAAACGTTTAAATCTATAAAATTGGTGTAATTTCTCCCGATTGGAATAGTAATAACATTCACGAATATTATTAGGCTATTGTTGTTGCTATCTACTGAAGATGGCAGCAATAGACCAGGGTCGTATGGACTGCACAATATTTCGCCTGATCATGTCGCACAGCTCCGAGTCCAAGGTTAGTCCACTATAAGATTGATAAACCTATTCTTACTTTCCCGACTGGATGTATAAATAACATTGACGAACGTTATCTAAGGTATATTTCGTTGCTGCTATCTGAAGATGGCAGGTTGACTAACCTTGCAATGCAACTGTGCGATGTTTCGACTAATCACATTGTGCAGCGCAGTGCAGCTCTAAGGTTAGTCCAGTATACACCTGATCTCATCATCATCATCTTCCTATACTGTGCAGAAACCTCTGTAAAAGAGTATAGTATACTCGCACATGTGTTGAGGTGCATTCAGGTTTGGAGTAGACATAAAACTCCACAGGTATAAAAATAGTATATATACAAGTTAAAAAATATTGTTGTGGGGCGATGACTAGGTGAAAGACTGGACGTCGCAGACCCGGGTCTTGAAGACGTCTAGTGATGGAGAGTCCACGACTTGTTGGGGTAGTAGATTCCACACGGATGGTGTCAGGAAAATACGAGCCTTTCATCAAGTTGGTGCGGGTGGTAGGAATGGTGAATTTCTTGTTGTGGCCTCTTGTCATTCTGTTGACTGGGGCGAGTTGATCATCAGGGATGTCTATGAGCTTGTTGGTAATACGGTATTAATATCTGAGCCACTTGTGGTATGAATGAGACATGAGTTACCTTATCTCTGGTCTGTGAACCCTTGCGGCTAAATCAACTTGTTTCGTCTACAAAGGGAAACTAGTATTAGCTTTAATGGTTTTCTTAACTGGACGTAAAACCTCGTTTGTTACGAGTGGCCAGTATTTATAGGCCAGGCCGGTTATAATGTGTAATTATGTAAGCGATTACCGAATTCCCTGTTGCGGCGAGTCTGCTAAACAAACAGACAAATACAAACACCCCAACAAACAAACATATAGCAAAAAAAAGAAAAGAAATAAAAGCTACTTTCTCATTCTTCCGATTAAATGAATAAAACAAAACATTCATGACGTTAGCTTATAGGCTATACAGGGTGACCCAAAAAAAATTTAACACTCCGGGCACATAAGATATCTTAAAAGGACAGGAACACACAGGTCTAATCTTGATGTATTATGAAAGCTGAGTAAATAAGCTTTCATTTGCATTTTATTGCGTTCCAATTGGTTATTTAGAACGGGTGATATGCTTCAGCAAACATGAGGAAGCGAAATCGGCTTGGTCCAATCCTCTCAGTATGAAAGTAGAGCTTTTAAAATGTACGAAGCAAGAAGCAACATGATTAGGTCACACACACACACATCAGTTAATTTCTTCTTTGTGTTCTTTTCAACGCATTCTTTCGATTCTTTTCAAGCTTTAAGCTTTTCATAATACATCAAGATTAGACCCGTGTGTTCCGGTCCTTTTAAGATATCTTATGTGCCCGGAGTGTTAACATTTTTTTGGGTCACCCTGTATTATTTAAGTACAACAGTGATGCGCTTTTTAATGTTGCTTTTGTTGCCAAGCAACATGGTTCTTCGTCAGCCTGCTTCGATAATTGCCTAACTCACTTTTCAGCAAAATTGAGCTTTTTGCATAAATCATGACTTCATTACATTATGCACATGCTGTAATAATGCCTAAGTCATTGACCAATCAAAAGTGTAGCTAAATGCACAATTTCAATTCTGCCTAAGTCAGCCTTGTGAGTTAGGCAATTTGTAATAATTATGTAAACTGTTTAAAATGGGTCATCTCCCCGTTAAAAGGTGAATATAATATATTTGTCATATCAAAAACGGAAAAAACACCCTTTTTATTTTAGCCTATAAAGTTTACAAGATTTTCCAAGACATGCCAAAAGTGTACCCATCCAATGGGGAAGTTAAACCCATTAATAATGGTGGCACCTTTCCACACATTCCTCAATATTGTTATAATCCAAAATAGATATGAAATCATCCAAATGGTAAAGTGCTCAACCAGCAAGGGAGCTTAATACATTATGAAATTTGGACTTGATCCTGTTACATGGTTTTACAGATCTGTTTCGTAAGGACCATAGGTCCTCACTCGTCAAAAACTCAAGATCTGTAAAACCATGTAACAGGATCAAGTCCAAATTTTATATTGTATCAATATGCAGCGATGGAAATACCCACATGACTTTCCACCCGGGGTAGACAGTCCCGGGGTTGATCAACCCTAAGTCGAACAACCCTGGGTGGACTACAATAGCGCCCTCACGGAATAAACCGCATAATACTGTTAAAAAACACCTTGGAAACTATATTCATTCTACCTCCCCGACTCATTCTAAAACAACCCAGCCCCGGCGCGGGACTGTCCACCCAGGGACTGTTTCTAACCCTAAACCTAACCCTTACCCTAACCCTAACCCTAGTCCACCCAGGGTTGTTCGACTTAGGGTTGTTCGACTTAGGGTTGTTCGACTTAGGGTTGGTCTACCCCGGGACTGTCTACCCCGGGTGAAGGTCATGTGGGTATTTCCATTGCTGCGTATAAATACTTTTTACACATTCCCGACAGCTTCCCAAACCTACGCCCCGCCCCCTTCAAGTTTCACGAAAAGAATATGTCTGGTCCAATCAGGACCCAATCATGTGTCCGCAATGACCGACCGGTTAAACAAAGCCCCAATTTACAAAGATTTTGTGTCTTCCCCCATATTTGGGGTGGGGGGGGGGGGGGGCCGAAGCCACCCTTATAGCATGAGATTGCAAAAACTTACACATTTTGGTCTTTCTAGGCATAAATGGGGGTCGCCATGTTTGTAGTCTTTGTAAATTACATGTACCTATGCAGTTGCAGTTTATTTCAACAGTACCCGCAGTCTGGAGTCAAAGCTATATTTGTTTAGTTGATTAGAGATGTGCTACTCCCAACAGAGAGACATAATAGCTTATCTTGTTTGACTAGCTTATCTTGTTTGACCAAGGTCATATATACCTAGATTGTTCTTCAGACTGTACCCCCCCCCCCCCCCCTCCCCCCCCCATGCACACAAATCAACTTTATTGGTTTCCTGTACTATTTTTAGACTGCAGTGTTTTGATTCTTTTTTTGGTTTGAATTATAGAAAATACATACACACTTTTCCCTGGTATTTTGGTATGAAACAGATATTTGGTTACAAAACATGCTTCTTTATCTTGGATCGCCCCCGTTTATATCGCCACTTGTTTGTACCCTCCTCTTTGAAAATCCCGACGCCGCCACCGCCACTGCGGCGTGATTTTGATCTGATGTGTCATGATCAATTTTCATCGGAACATTATGCAACATTATGCCATGGCTGGCATGTTGAGTAGTAGTAGTACATTACATAATATAACTCGATCGACGTTTGAGCAGAGGAGAGAGACTTACAGTGAGAGAGAGCGCAGCAGTTAAATCAAAATAATATATTCAATAATAACAAACACCAACCTGTTTCAAGTGTATATCCAAAAAGCCTATCTTAGTCCAAGCGTATCCTCCAAAGCACAAAATCCCAGATTTAAACGGGAGTTTTATCACCAGAAAGACTTCGTAATAACATGGTAACCTCACTAAACGTCGGCTACTATCAAGACTATAAAAAATGTTGTTCGCAATATATGCACCACTTACGGCGCGTGCTCATGTACCAAAACCTGACATTAATTGTGACTTTTAATTTTACTGCGTTTGTTGTGTTACCCATGAACACGCTTAGACTGTACTCTGATAATAATACTAAATTTAGATTACGAGTGATATTATATACACTCTCATATTTCACCAGTATTCTTCTGACTATCGGAATAGAAGGATAATCAAGCATTCTTATGTTCATGGGTTTTATTTTTCCTACTACTTTCTTTATTATTTATCTGTAAAGTCTGTTAATATACATCTTACAGTATGCAGATATGCAGACACGGTAACGTATGACAACTGAATGGTTAACACGGTTTCTGGGTATGAGGCTGTCTTGAGGAGGGACGGCAAATGGGTTCATTAGATGTCACAGACCTTCTATAGCAGACGACGAGAGTGGGGCACATTGCGTTAATGTACAATAATTAATGATTATTTTATTATCTGCAAAAGTAGTTTTCGCACGGATATCTTTGTGATTTCCGCTGTTCAGGCTTACACAATTTTGCTTGTTGACAAATTCGCAATTTTGTTGTCCTTTTAGTACACCTATGTACGTATAAAACACCATTCGTGCACTTGTTAAGGTTTGTGAGCACAAACATTATTATTGCACGAATATTGTTCACTTTTAGTTTTCATTTATAGGATGCATTATTTGAGGTTGCGTGATGGCAGACGTTAACGATCTAAACCGATCAAAATCAATCCTAAGGGGACAGGAAGTGATACGCAATTTCATTAAGGCCTACTATTTTTTAATTTTATTTTCTATTTTCATTCGAACTTTCCTTCAAATCGAAAGGAATCTCTGTCACATTTTCACCATTGTCATAGTCACTGGTAGCCAGTTTTAAAAGCTATATGCCGAACAAAAATAAAAAATAATCAAAATATATTTATCAGTTGAGCTTTTTAGGACAATGTCATATTTCTTGACAATTTCACGTTATAGACCATTTTGTCTAAGGCAAATGAAAAACAACATTTTTAATGATTATTTCCATGCATTTAAATAAAATACACCGTGCGGGTCATATCCGAAAAAAGTGTTCCATGCAAAACATGATATTCTGATTCCGATTTTTTTTATTTGGACCCAAGTGATAATATTCATCTAAAGCAATCTTAAATATCTTAAATCCTTCTGACCAGCCTAAGATGTAAGAAATGGCTTACATTATCAAGACATTGCATTATCATACTGTAGGAGACTACTGTGTTATTGCATCATGAACATGCATTGGGCCTACTGGGATACTTCGGCAGCTATCATGGAAGTGTCCATGGGTAGTCAGAGATTGGGGTAAACGGAGTATCTATATTTTGATCTAAGGTAGCAACTGATCAAATATGGGGGCAACATCACGCAACATGTATTAGCTGTCATCTTAATGTGAGAATAAATTATAAATCTCAAACTGGACTAATCGTAGACCTGTGCACTATATCGACAAATCACATTGCAAAGTGTCGCGCCAAGGTTTAGTCCAGAATAACACCCTATCAAAAATAAAATATGCCTCGTTCCAATTCCCTGTTCAGGCCCACAACAGGCCCACAGCAAGCCCAGCACCGTTCCTGACCATAGCTCTGGACATCAAGTTTTCCTCCGTCAGAAGTAATTTCAATAGAATTGTCAGGCAAAACTCCGCGCACTCCGTCATCTCCGCACAGAGAACCCTCTGAAAATATCCACTATCAATCAATATCTCTGGCATGTTCTTATAATTGGCCAATTACACGCAACAAAGGAAACCACTTCAAAGCGATGACTCAATATGTTATCGATACCAGTTGTGTGTGTGATTACAGGGAAAGTACACCAAAGATAATCACAATCATTGATTGAAGAAACCCTTTCTCAAAAATATTATCTCCGGGTTTCATTTTCAGCACTGGACAGAGCTTTGTACTGAAAGCCCAGCACAGGGAGCTCAGGGAATCGGAACGTCATAACAAAAGAAACTCAGGCAACTCAGGCACCGGAGCTCTGGACAGCTCTGGACAGAGTTTCTCTCAGGAATCTCCGGAGTAATGACGGAGTAATAATGAGCTACCAACAATAAGGCTGGTAGCTCTGTATTACTCCGTCATAGCGGAGCGGGACAGGAGGAGAGCCTAATTGATATGCCGGAGATTCCTGAGAGAAACTCTGTCCAGAGCTGTCCAGAGCCCCGGTGCCTGAGTTGCCTTAGTTTCTTTTGTTATGACGTTCCAATTCCCTGAGCTCCCTGTGCTGGGCTTGAGCTGGGCTTGTGCAGGCTCAGTGCTGGAACTATTGTTCTCGACTCAGTACAGAGCTCTGTCCAGTGCTGAAAATGAAACCCGGATATAATATTTTTGATAGGGCATGTACAAACCTATTTATCATTTTCCCGATGAACATTCACGAGCGTCATGTTAAGTTATATAATCAGATAATTGTTACTGCTATCTACTGACGATGGCAGCATTAACCTAACACACACTTACATCGATACGCATTTCAAAGTTACCTCTGATTCCATGTGTAAACAGAACGCGGTTCACTCGCTGAATTTGATCATCAGCCATCAAAAACAATGTACCTCCCACCATTTACTTCCATGCTCCCGCCTTCCAAAGGCCATTTAACCATAACACAAGACGATTGCTATTTGTGAACTAATGAAAAATATAAAAGTCTCTGTTTTATATTGACCTTTAAGTCTACTACTACTAGCCGTTCTATTAAGCATTTCACGAATAATATGTTAAATGGTACAACTGTTTAATACGGTATTTGTAGTTGATACCCTGTACATGTATATAATACTTTTCGATGCTTGGCATCCTTCTCCACTCATTCATTTAAAAATGATATAAATGTGTAACAACTTTTACATTTTTTTATTTTATTAGAAAGATTTTATGGTAACCCCTTATTTAGACATTTGTCCCTAAACCACACCCTAAGTAAACTTAATTTAACCCTTGATTTGCACCCCTCCCCACAATAACCGTGTCTGATGTGCCCCCCAGCATTTTGCTATGCGTAGGGTAATGTTATTACTCATCGGAACATATACAGTTAAGCCCACAATTATTCATACCCCTTGGAAAATATGAGTTGTTTGCGTTTTTCTCATATCTATACCAGCTGGAGTGTTGGAACTTCCGCTTTACACTAAAGACAATTAGTTTGCAAGTACAAATCAATATATTTGGGCTCAACATTTTTTGCATAACAATAGAATTGAACAAGAATTATGTTTTTATGCCTGTCCAAAATTATTCATACCCCATACCAAGTCTACGGATTGAGGCCACTTTTTGTGATAATACACATGTTTTGACATTCCAAACATTCTTTATATTGTGTGATAGGCTTTTATATTGTTTTGTAATTATTCCATGATGTGTGCATACAATGTTATTGCATTACAAATGTGTCCTATTGAATGTACAGTGAGGGATATTATAGGACAACACTCTAGCTCTTTGACAGCATGGCGAAGAAGATCAAATAACTTTTTTATGCATATTGTTAATGCTCACAAAGAGGGGAAAGGCTACAGAGCTATTTCGAAACAATTCCAAGTGCAAGAATCCACCACACAAAGCATAATTAGGAAGAACAAGACGTTCAACTCACTAAAAAACATTGAAGGATGCAGTCGGAAGCCAGCGGTGTCCTCTTGTTTGACAAGAAAAGTATTGCGAAAGGCCAACAACAATCCACAGATTACCATCAATGTTCTCCTGAACAACCCTGGCAGTTATTGGACCAAGATATCATGGCAGACACTCCAGCATATATGGCACATGAGGGTATCCATGGAGGCCGACCAAGAAAGACTCTACTCCTTAAAAGAGACACAGAGAAACTTGTCTTGCATCTTAAGCAACCCCAACACTGAAGACCAAAAACTTGGATCTTTGTCCAGAAGTGCTCTTGCAAATGCTAGATGAGTTTCTCATTGTCTCTTTTCAGGAGTAGAGTCTTTCTTGGTCGGAGTCCATGGAGAACTCTTGTGTACTATGTCTGCTGAAGTGTCTGCCTTAATATCTTGCTCCAAGACTCACCAAGGTTGTTCAGGAGAGCATTGACGGTGATATGTGGATTGTTGTTGGCCTTTCACCATACTTTTCTTGTCAAACAAGGGGACACTGTTGGCTTCAGACCGTGTTCTTCAGGGTTTTTAACTGATTTGAAGTGATTTTAACTCTCTTGGTCTTCCTAATTATGCTTTTTATGGTGGAATTTGGCACTTGAAATTGCTTCGAAATAGCTTTGTAGCCTTTCCCCTCTTTGTAAGCATTCACAATGCACAAAAAAGGTCCTCATTGAGTTATTTGATCCCCTTTGCCATGCTGTCAAAGAGCTAGGGTGTTGTCCTATGATATCCCTCACTTTACATTGAATAGGACACATTTGTAATGCATCCACATTGTATGGAATAATTGCATAACAATATAAAAGCCTATCACACAATATAAAGAATGTTTGGAATGTCAAAAACATGTGTATTATCACAAAAAGTGGCCTCAATCCTGAGACTTGGTATGGGGTATGAATAATTTTGGACAGGCATAAAAACACAATTCTTGTTCAATTCTATTGTTATGCAAAAAATGTTGAGCCCAAATATATTGATTTGTACTTGCAAACTAATTGTCTTTAGTGTAAAGCAAAAGTTCCACCACTCCAGCTGGTATAGATATGAGAAAAACGCAAAAAAACACATATTTGTCAAGGGGTATGAATAATTGTGGGCTTAACTGTATATGCCACATTAAGACCATGTGCTTTGAACTGACCACCCAAAAAAGATGGCGGCGTTGCATTTTGGTGACGAATCACCCATCTCTCTATCTCTCTATTAACTCAACAACTAAATGTTGTAGAGCTATAGTTGAGGTGTCATTTGAAAGTTCATATATCCAGCTACATTGGACGGTGTGAATAAATCGGGTATTTCTATCACTGTTTGGCTGAGATATGGTTGATTGCATTTCGAAAGTCAAGGGCCAGTGGCAGCGGTGGCGGTGGAAAATGTTCCAAATTCTACGTTTCATTTACCTGGAAATGCAACGCGAAAGGTGGCGAGTTCAAAACACATGGACTTAACATAGCTGGCATGATGAATAGCAGAATGCGACCCTGAGCAGAAAAAGAGTTTATACAGCTCACCACAGAGACAGAATGTAATAGCATCAACCCAATCAGATACCATATATCGAAATTTATAATAGCAAACACCAACCTGTAACATAAGTAGAAAAGGTAGATACAACATCCAATATCTAGTCCAAACGTCCTCCCATATAAGAAAATCCAAGATTTGACGCGAGTTATAAAAGACTTCGTAGTATAAACACTATGAACGCCACGCCGGCTACTAGTTGAATTACTCAAGCTAAATGTTGTTCGCAATGTACTACGATATGCGTGCTCATAATACCAAACCTGACATTAACTGTGGCTTTGAATTCGACTATGTTTGGTGTGTTGTCTATGATCTATTAACACGATGAGAATGTACTCTGATATGATACTACATGTAAACTAAAGGACGAGTGATCTGTAGACTCTCTCATAACATGATAACAGTGTCCTTCTAACAATCAGTATAAATGATGTAATCAAGCATTCTTATGTTCAGGGGTTTTATTTTTCTTCCTGAGTTTCTTTATTATTCATCAGTAAGTCTGGTGAGTACATTTTGCATCATGCAGACAATCGTGAACTCAGCCTCTGGGTACACGTATGACAACTGAATGGCTAACAAGGTTTCTGGGTATGAGGCTGTCTTGAGGAGGGACGGCAAATGGGTTCATTAGATGTCACATCCTTCTATAGCAGACGACGAGAGTGGGGCACATTGCGTTAGTTTCCAATGGCTGATTGGGATGCACGATAATTAATGATTGCTATTATAGTACTGAGAAAGTAGTATTTTCGCGCGCAAAACTTTGCGATGTTAAGCCACAAAAATTTACAATTTTTGCATGCAGATAAATTTTCAATTTTGTGTACCTTTACATTGAATTACATACTAATAGAAACAAATTTGCGGGGTGTGAACAAAAATGTATGTGTTCCGAACTTATTTCACTTTTCTAGCGCTTCATTAATATAGGATATTGGATTATTTGAGATCGCGTGATGGCAGACGTTAAAATCTCAATATTGTGTACCTTTACATTGAATTATTGCATGGTTTCATTTTCGTGCAAATGTTGAGGATCGTTACAAGCATAAACATTTATGTGTCGCGAAAATTGTTCACTTTTCTAGCGCTTCATTAATAGGATATTGGATTATTTGAGGTTGCGTGATGGCAGACAGGCAGACGTTATCGATCTAACCAATCAAAATAACTGCTTTAATTTTAAGAGGAAAAGGCACTAGTGCTTTTAAAGCAATTTTTATCTAATTCTATCCGATTCATTTGGAATTTTATTCAAAGAAAAAGAAAATAAGTCTTTAAAGTCCACTATTAGATATGTAAGCATATATCATTATTTTTTCTCGACTAGATGAATAATAATTTATGAAAGCGATCATAAAAAGGTTGTGTCATAGCCTATAGCTAATATATACTGAAGAAAGTTAGTAGCGACAACATTAAACAATATACAGCACGCGTTTGAAGATTTCTCTTGTTTTCTCAATCTGATCATCCCACTCACATACAGCCCACCCCAAAAAGGCCTCTCACAAGAGGCTATTAGTAATAATGTGCACACTCCAATATCAATGGCGTATCCAGGACTGTTTTGATGGGGGGGGGGGGGGGGGGGGGGGGGGGGCGGGCAAATGTTGTATCCTTGTGAGCGAAGTGAGTGGAGCGACAAGCGTGTGGGTTCCAGGGCCAGCTTTAGGGCCCTGGGGCCCCTGGTGGGGTCCAAGCGCGAATCGAGCAACAAAAAACAAAATCAGTTTTTGAACTAAAATGGTCCAGAAAAAACGTTCCTGCCGTCATCTTGTTAAGCTTGAATAATAAAACATTGAAAAAACCCGTGCACATTACTCAAAATTGGCATTTTTAACACTAAAAAGGTCCAGTATAACGTTTTTAACGTCCCCCACATTAAAATTATGGGGACGTGACCCTGTAACCCCCCCCCATCCCATTTGCGCCGGCTATGCCCGTACCCTTCCACCTCCCCTACCTCCTTCTTCTCCTCTTCCTCCTTCTTCTCCTCTTCCTCCTTTTTCTCCTCTTCCTCCTCCTTTGGGGGGGGGGGGCATGGCCTGCTGGGCCTCTGAATACGCCACTGCCCCTTAAAGAAGGGTAATTTTAAATTTCTGAAAATGCCCGGATTTCCGAGAGCAAATATAAAAAGAATCTGGATTTCTGGTCCTAATTGATCGGGACAAATCTGGATTTCCAAACCCCACTGTAGAGAGAGTCATTATATACAGAATAGAAATTGTCTAGATTTCCGATGATCATTCAAACCCGAAAAAGAAAAAGTAGGGAGCGTTTATGTAGGATATATTGTCTGGATTTCCAGTGATCACTGGAACAGACAAAGTCAGGATTTCCGATCATAGTCGAACCTAAAAAGTGCAGAAATCCGAACCCTCTATAGGGGGTGTGCACATAAAGGGGTCAAAAAAGCCTAAGTCCCCCTCTAAAATTAGATTACCTTTGTTTACATAACTTCACACACAATTAAACGTTTTGAAAAATTGAAACGATTATGAAAAGATAAAACGCTTGGCTACCAATAGAAAGTTTTTTGTTTTCGATATCATGTTTACTTTTCCCAAGACAGTCACTTTCCCCCAAAATGATGTTTTCAGAAAAAGTGGCACTTGGTCCTATACCAGTAAATTTAAAAACTCTCTCTCGTGATTTTTTTGTACGCAAATTAGACCAAGTTTGTTTGCGTAACACCGCACAGGATTAATCATTTTGAGAAATTTAAAGACTTGTGAAAAGAGAAAGCGCTTAGGTTTTTATTAACAATTTCTCTTGTACAATATCATGTTTACTTTTCCCAAAATTGTCTCATTTTCCCAAAACGATGTTCTCAGAAACAGTGGCAATTTTCAAAATCCTAAACAATTTTGTTTGCGTAACACCTCCACACAATTAGACGTTTTAAAAAAATGAAACATGTCTGAAAAGGAAAAACGCTTAGCTATCAGTACAAAGTTTCCCCTTTGCAATACCATCTTTACTTTTCCCCAAAAAGTCAAATATCCCCAAAATGATGTTTCCGTTAACATGAAATTTTCCAAAATCCAATACAAGTAAGTGCCGCTTTTTCTAAAAACATCCTTTCGAGGAAATGTGACTGTTTTGGGAAAAGTAAACATGATATCGAAAACGAAACGAACGTTTATATTTGTCAAAACGTCTAATTGTGTGTGAAGTTATGTAAACAAAGGTAATCTAATTTTAGAGGGGGACTTACTTTTTTTGACCCCTTTATTATCTGAAACTGGAATAGTCCAAGAGGTGACTGTCATCTGAATGTAACCAAAGATTTTCTAGCGCAGGGATGATCATGATGGTAGTCTCTTGCGATAACACCTGGACAACATAATTGCCCTTAGTTGTTGTTGTGACACAAAAATATTGTTAAACAAGAGACGACACGGTGAAAGAGTAAATACTTCTATTAGGGCTGATATCCAAACTCTCAGCGGTGTTACACCGGTATTACACCGATGTTATACCGGTATTACACCGATATTCTATACAAATATCGGTGTAATACCGGTATAACATCGGTGTAATACCGGTGTAACACCGCTGAGAGTTTGGATATCAGCCCTACCCGTGTCCGATTGACGAACTTTATTTGTGATTTAACGATGAAAACTGTTAAGTTGTAACTCGAGTCCCTTCTTATATCAGCCTATTAAATGTACTGTACTCTTGATAATTTAGATGACGAGTGATATGTTCATCATTATAACAACATTCTTTTAAATATATCAGTATAAATGGTGTAAATCATGCATTCATACATGTGTAGAGGGATTATATTTTTCTTCATAGTTTCTTTATTATTTATCTTTTAGTCTGGCGAGTACATTTTGCATCATGCAGACAATCATGAACTCAGCCTGCGCCTCTGGGTACACGTATGACAACTGAATGGCTAACACGGTTTCTGGTTATGAGGCTGTCTTGAGGAGGGACGGCAAATGGGTTCATTAGATGTCACATCCTTCTGTAGCAGACGACGAGAGCGGGGCACATTGCGTTAGTTTCCGATGGCTGGTTGGGATGCACGGTAATTATTTATTGCTATTCTAGAGAAAGTATTGTATGCAGATATGTTCTCAATTTTATGTATACCTTTACATTGAATTGTATACTAATTGAATTAGATTTACATGGTTTAATTTTTGCGCTGTTACGGTGGAGTATGAAATAGCACAAATTGCATGTTCCGAATATTTCACTCTTAGCGCTTCATTAATAGGATATTGGATTAGGCCAAGTAAAAAAACACTTATGTTTAGCGTCCCCGCCCGCTTCCTTTTTAGGGGCCGCCTCCTTTTTTTCTTTTTTGAAAAAAAACACCAAACAAACAAATATTTTATTTTATTTTTTAAATCGTATTTTTTGTTTTAGCACACCTTGTATAAAGCTGTTTGCCCCATGAAATAAACTTGTTCTCTACGTCTCAGAACTCAGGACAAGACATCATTTTCTGTTTCATAGTTGCCCATAAGAAGCCAATATGTAATTTCTTGAGTCCAAGTGGCGGTCATTTTGAAAAAAGCAGGCAACCATCTTGAAAAAATAGCCCGGCCAGCTATCGTGACAAAATGTGTCGGGCGGCCATTTTGGGGGGAAAAAAGAAAAAAGGGCCTCCTACTTCCTCTTTTTCAAAAAGGCAAGACGCTTAACATTTTTTAAACTTTGCTTTAGGCTGGCTTTCGCCGATAAACCAGGTTTTTTGACGAAACACCAAGTTTATCAGCCGATGAACTAGGTTCATCAAAAACTTTTCGAATCGATAAACCCGGTTTTTCAATTAAAAAAACATGGTTTAACAAATTCAATCAGCAAGGTTTTTGAAATAACAGGTTTATCAATCGAAAAACCTGGTTTACCAAATTCGAAACTTCGTTTATTAAAAAGTTGCTTTTCAGGTCGATAAACCTGGTTTTATGCACGCGTCATGCACAACATAATTATACACATAGTCCTTGTTGCCTTCATGTGCGCCGGCGGCTTTCTTCCTTATTCATTGGCTGCCAATTTGGAGCTTATCAAACTAAGTTATATTTTTAAATATATACCTGGATGTGGCCTTTGACTGATTTAATGGTGACGTTATCATGGCCATGAACAAACGATTTGACCGGACATTTTGTAAGTCTTACGTTATTCATGGCTCAATGTTAAACGTATCTCCATTAATCTAGAGTAGGCATAAACCACAGTCTTAACACTTTCCACGCGGCAGGCAGCTGCAGACGACATTCCAAAATTTCACAAAATGTTTCAAAAATGTCAAAATTACTGTATTTCATTACCATATTTGGAAGCACCATGAGAAATGCATTGAAATAAGTACAAACCTGCCTAGTGTTTGGTCAGTTATCTTTGAGATAGACTTTGAAAATTATGAAAGGTTTCTGAAAATCTGTTTTGTGTATGGTAACAATAATAGCCGCGTGGAAAGTGTTAAAACCGTGGAAGTACGAGACAGTAAACGCAGTGCAGCTTGGTGTTGAATTCACGAGATTTCATTACTTTATATGTTAGAAAATTTGAAGTACAATATGCTTTCCTTATGGGGCGATTACATGTATCCGTGTGAGCTGGGCGGCCCCTTACCGTCTTATAGAAAAACAACAGAGTCCAACACGGTGAACAATCAGCAAAAAAAGTCAACAGCCGCATTGATTTGTTTGTTTTTTGTCACCGGGTTCATACTGTTCTATACCGGGTCCTTATCGGCCTGGACTCATACCACCTCCTCACTAGGTCCTCACCGGCCGAAACGCTTGGGTACCGACCGAACCGCCTTGATAACGTCATCAAACTGACCTGTATAAGCTGAGCGCTCAAGCTCGCCGCCTCGCTCACATTCCGGGAATCTCTGTAAAATACATTTGTACTGACATGTATTCGTGTGAGCTGGCCGGCCCATTACCGTGTGACATTGGTGCAGACGGTGGCACACGGTGATGTCACACGGTGGGCCGTTTCACGTCCGTTGAACACGTTGCCGGGGACATTGCCGGCCATCCGCGCCCGGCAGGAAGTTTGACCATTCTCAAAACTCTTGCCGGGTGAGTAAAAGCGGCGACAAACGGTGAGAGCCCGGTTTGAGGACGGTATACAGACGGCGCACCCGTTTCGCGCCCGTTCGCAGGGCGGTAATGGTAGGCGGCCACCTTACCGTCTAATAGAAAAACAACAGAGTCCAAACAATCAGTAAAAAATATCAACGGACGCATAAATCTTTTGTTGTGGACACCGGGTCCATAACGTTATATACAGGGTCTATACCGGGTCCTCGTCGGGTACCGGGCTCACCGTCCCTCATACATTTCTAGCTTACCGTTCTTACCGGGTGAATAACACCTCCTCACCGGGTCCTCGGTCCATACCGTTCTACGCCGGGTCTGTCCCGGGTTCTCACCGGCCTTGTCCCAGGATCACCGGCCTCATACAGGTCTAGCTTACCGTTCTCACCGTGTCCTCACCGTGTGCATACCACCTCCATACCGGTTCCTAACCGGTCGGAACGCCTGGGTACCGGCCGAAACATCTTGATTACATCATCAAACCGCCCTTTTTAAGCTGAGCGCTCAAGCTCGCCGCTTCATTTGCATTACGGAATTCGTACGACCAACATCTACAATACTCTCTAAATGTAAAAAAGCTAAACCTCACTCTTTCGAGAGCTCTGGGAGGGACGGCTCTTCTAATAAGTGAAGTTCACTCTTTTCAGAGTGATTTTCACTCTTTTAAGAGTGATTCCACTCTTTTCAAAGTGAATTTAACATTTTTAGAGTGAAAATCGCCCTTTTAAGAGTGAACATCACTCCAACAAAAGAGCTGTCCCTCCAAAAGCTCTCGAAAGAGTGAGTTTTAGGTCTTTTACATTCAAAGAGTTGCAATATGCCTGCTGAGAGTCCGTTCCGCGAACGGTTACCAGGCTGCATGCGGCCATTCGCAGTCCGTCCCTAAGATGGTCGACGTCCACCACCGTCCACCACCGCCCTGCGAATGGGCGCGAAACGGGTGCGAAACGGGTGCGAAACGGGTGCGAACGGGTACGCCGTCCTTATACCGTCTTCGTACCGGGCTCTCATCGTTCGCCGCCGCTTTTACTCACCCGCCAGGAGTTTTGAGCATGTTCAAAACTCCGATTGGCCGGCAAAGTCCCCTGAACGTGTTCAACGGACGGGAAACGGCCCACCGTGTGTGCCGCCGTCCGCACCCATTTTTCACACGGTATGGGGCCGCTCAGCTTACACGGAGACATGTGATTGCCCCATAAGATACATCAGAGAACGTTTTACAATCTACAAGACCGTTAATAAATGTCAATCAAAATACGAGGGTGGGTCAATATGTAATGAAAGTGATCTTGTTATATTTATGTCGCCCAGCCACCTGTATAGTTGTCCCGCCAAGTGGAGACCACCTACCCATATCTATAGATATTTCACTGGCTTGATGTTTAGTTGGCAGGTTGAAATTCACATATATAACAAATGTGTCAAGCCAAACTAATTTGAACTTTCTTGAACCAAAATGTTGTGACGTCCTGTCAGCAAGGACACCCCCCCAAAATGGTAAAGACAAGCATGAATCCAGAACATATTCAGTTTTGTCTGACCATGTCTACCACTATGTAAACATTAGCTATCACTGGTAGTAGATCAAATACTTGTTTTGGGTTTGTCAGTTATATGACATATCTAGAGGTGGTTGGACCATACGCCAATGTTTACATCTCAAACTACCTTGGGTTGGGGAGAAATAAATTACATATTCAACACGCGGGCTTCGCCCTTGTTGAATATGCGTAATATATTGTAACCAAACCAAAATAATACATAAAGTATGAAATGAAATTTCACATTGCCACATACAGGAATGAGATGAATTTTATTATGAAATCAGTCTATATAAAACGAACCTTAAAAACAAACCTTTTTCAATTATTTTAATTTATTTATGGTCATTTTTACGTCAGAGTAGGAGCTCTTAAAGTCATACAATAGTCTATTCATTTCAGACTGACTGATTTATGAACGTCCACGACAAGCCATAGTGGGTCGAGGATGTTATACTTACTGATTTCATGACTCATAGCGCGTAAGTTTAAATTGTTTGAAGGAACGTGTTTGAGATTTGTGACTGAATCTGACAAATCCAAGCCAACCCCTAAATCTGTCAAATGTTGCCAGGGTGGTTATTACGTAACATTTTTTTTGTATTCCAAAGTGTGATAACACGGTCATGACGGTAGTAAATCAGATTGAATGTAAAATTGTCGCTGGTATTAAATTGGTTTGATCATGGATTCGCTTATCTATGGAGTACCCCAGGGATCAGTTATTGGTCCAATCCAATTTGTCTTATACTCTGGTCCCATCCAAGATATTTTTAAGGCTCATGGAATTGAAGGAATGGTGTACGCAGATGACACACAATTGTATAAGGTGTTTGATCCTCCATCCCAGGCCATAGCATCAATCGAAGCTTGTGTTACTGATATCAGATCTTGGGCAACGTCAAACAAACTCAAAATAAACGATGCAAAGACTGAGATTGTATACATCAGATCACGTTTTCATAATGACAGAGCTATTCCAAGTGTCAAAATCGGGAACTCGGATATCAGACCTGTGGATGGTGTAAGAGATCTTGGTGTATTCATTGATGGCCAGCTCATGATGTCAGATCACATTAAAAATGTGTGTCGCATGGCCCTGGCCTTATTTCTTTACGGACTCTCGGTCAATTGCGCAAGTACATGTACCGCGATCGTTCTACAACCGAGCGTTTAGTTCACGCTTTCATTTCATCGCGACTGCATGGACAGTTGCAATTGTCTTCTTTGTGGACTCCCGGATACAGACATTTTAAAGCTCCAACGCGTACAAAACTCGGCTGCACGCCTGGTTACCGGTGCCAGAAGATGGGACCATGTGACGCCAATTTTAAAGGATTTACATTGGTTGCCAATCAGAAAGCGAATTCTTTTTAAACTTCTCCTTGTTGTATATAAGTCCTTGCACAATCTATACATGTCATACTCTCCCCAATGTTGAAAAGTAAAATGTGAAAATGAAATTGTGACTTTACCTTTACTCACTTTATATTTAATATTTTTAGGTAGGAAATATATTTTAGAGTTAAAAGCCTGTAGGCCTATAGTTACTTTTTTTGATGACTGTATATAGTTTTCCTTTCTGGCCTGTTTCAGGATCGAAGTTATATTGATTTATTCGGGAAACAATTTACTACCCTCCCGAAGTATGGACAACTTTTAATGAGGTGACACATTTGCTGAAACCGATTATAATAGGCCATGCGTTTTAAGTTGGGCCGGTATCGTGTGACGAACTTAAAATTGGTGAATATCGCATGTATTTCCATTTGAATGGCGTTAACTTTTCTAAACTAGGCATTACCCCCACAAAAGTATACATTTTCTTGACTAAAATTGTCTTAGGAGTTCAAAAATGCACTTAAAATGAACATAGGATGTACCCCTATAAGGTTATGAATTTGAAAAGGTCAACAATTTATGAAAAAAATCTGCTGAGAAAAAAAAAATATGAAAAAAATTCTGCATACCCTACAAGGTCAATTATTGCAGATTTGAATTCCTGTCAGTTAAAGCTTTCCAAGCATATATAACTTTCTATATCTAGGTAATGTTTACAGTATTTTGCACTGGGCTGGAAAAATGTCATTTCGCAAAGAACAAAATCTGACAATTTTACCTGCTTGCCATGTGCATACTGTAACCTGTCCTTTAAGATACTAAACATCTCTTAAGTGATCCAACTCAACTTGATAGGGCATAGAAACACATACAGAAGCAATAAATGAACTGGAATACATAATAGTACCCTGTACTAACTGCACAACCTCATTAATACAAACGCGTCAACGTAAAACAATTCAAAAAATGATTGAAACTTACTATAAGTTCTAGCTGCAACTAAGCAGAGGTGATGGTACATGTATGTTCATTTCATTGTCTAGAGTTATAATGCTATTGTACACATAATGTCTTCATGGTCTTCATTTTGAAGTACATAAATATCGCTCTGCTTTCTACTTCGCTGAAGATCAAAGCCACAATATAAAACACACTCCTGTGGTACAATGGTCTCCTCTCTGCCTTTTTTTGTAAAGCAAGCCTTCCTTGGTTGTTTTCTCATAATTAGAGAAGTGTCCTTTAACAACCTTTGTACCTGCCAAGTACATGTGACCATAATCTGACTGACTGTGTATTTTGTTCCAAGGGAACAACACCATCCGATATGACATGAAGCAAGAAATAGGAATATATTGCATCAGATGATGGCTGAATTGCAATGACAGAGTCCTTCACAATCAACCCAGTATAGTCCACCTGTGGCAAATTTCAATCTGTGTCTGCTTGATCTGCAGAGTCTTCTGATACATCCTGATCACTTGCACTCACTCCATCAAGAAAAGCTACTGATTTGAATGGCGCGACATGTGCCATGTAGCCTTGTTTTTACTTCTGTTCAATTTGGTTGCTAGTTAAATTATTTTAATTGGCTTAATTAGGCTAAGTATGAATTACAAAGGCTATGTAAGTTTTAGATTCTATGCAATAAGCCCTACTCCAAAATAACAGTATTATAGGCCTAACCGTATGTGCTGGTAAAAGACGCTGCACCGGTACATATCCATATCCAGTCATACACATGTAATAATAATAATAAATAGGCTCTTATATAGCGCAGAAATACCAGCAAAGGCCTCAAATGTAGTTCTTCAATGCATTGCGGGTCTGTAATTGTTAATTAATTCTTTATTAATTAAGGTGATTACCCATTATTAAACATCTAAATTATTCAAATCAGTCTATTTACCAGAGTTTATGTACTTAGATGCAACAATTTCATTCCATAAACATGATTTAACTCAATTGCACTGAACCAAATTTGCTGCGCCGGACTCTCCTGCGCCGGACTATCCTCCACCCTGATGTTGGTTAATTAGCCATTAATTAACAGAAAATAACAAGATTTTAACACATACTAATACTTTTATCTTCTTGCCCTGCATAAGAGCTTTATTTTGATACCAAATTTAGCTATGTAGGTGGTATCTTTATACAAGAAATTGAATAGACAATGTCATTTTTGATGTGCCGATGTCACAACTCCACCTATATGCAGGCCCAGTTCAAAACGCATGGCCAATACGGGATGAACCAGTTTCAAACAATTAAGAGGGCGCATCACATACAAAATGACCGATGGGTCCTTCAAAAGTAAAATCTGTCAAATAAAACACAAACATGCGTGATAAAAAGGACCTGTATTTGAGAGATTGCGTGACAGAAACCAAGAGCACTTCCTACACCACAACCATATATCAGTTAATATGGGTCGATATAACATCATTGTACTTTAAATACTGGTGTATATCGGTCAATATCGCATCCTTCACAGGATACTTGGCATGCTAGGAAACTATCGGTAGCAGGAAATATGGCAACTGTTGATATTACTGGGTTTTGAATCTGGGTTATGATTCCTGATTTTGATATTTAAGATAGAAATTGAATATTTCCTTTTTGTTATGCTGCACGCTTTATATCTGAAACATAGCTATACGACCTACTTATTAATGAGTTTCAATTGGTTCCATTTGGGTTTTTATAGGCCTATTGTTCTCTGTTTTCCTTTATCTAAAGATAGTACACTTCCGCGGGGAAAAACAACCTAAGTCACGCCACTTTTAAAAAGAAAATAAATCTATTTTTATGTCATTCGGTTTTTATTGAACGATAATTTGCGCATGGGATCATTCTTCAACACCAAGCAAGCTTAATATCATAATTGATATGATAGACCTTTGCCATGATCATCATTTACTCACTTAGATGTTACAAGGCCTCCTGACGAACCATCACGGATGCATTATCATTTATTTTATTTATTATCCAAACTCATTTAGTATAGCACCCGCCCACCGCCCATAGCGGCCTTTTGCGTCGGGCGGGTAATTATGCAAACAGGTACCCGACCGACTGGCTGGTAAAATGGTTCTAACTCATAGTGTAAGTGAGTTGACTCCGGCTGGTGGAATTTCTGCCGTGCAGGTATTTTTGCGATTACCTGCTGGTTGAAATAAATATGAAGTTCCAGTCCTGAGTCCTCATTTACTAACTAATAAATGAGGACTGAAGAGCGTGTATCTCGTTACGCTCTGGTATATAATTGGCGATCATACACATATTATTACACACACGGTACACCTTTTACATTACAACAAGTATTGTAGTGATGCGCCATACACCGGAGTATCAAATCGCTTAATACATAATGATATAAGAAGCAAACCATTAGTTTAAACAAAATAGCCTATGTCTTCAGTGCCTCCTTGAAAGCACCAACAAAAACAGACTGTCTAGTAATATACGAAGATCATTCCATAATCTATAGATGCACAAACAGTAAAAGTCCTGTCACGAGCTTTGACTCTTGCCATGGATACTCAAGACGAGTATGATCCCTGGATGATCTTAAGTGGTTATGTGGAACATATATATAATTTTAAACAATTTAATAGATTCATAGGTGCAAGACCATTAAACATAGAGGTCAGTGGCGTAGCCAGAGGGGGGGGGGCGGGGCGATCCCCCCAATATTGACGTCGTGTCGGTTGAGATTGGCACTGTCGGTTCATTTGACCAGAGGAATCATGGAATTATGATGGTCAAAAGTACACATATGAAAATTGTTCGCGCGCTACGCGCGCATAACAGTCACATAAATGCAATATTCGTTGGTACAAGCTTGTTTAGAGCCAAAACGTACCTCAATCGTGCCAAAAATAAGTGTAAAGTCAAAAAATTCGCGCGCTACGCGCGCATGTCTTTACTCAAAACAATCTCGTCGGTTCATTTTCAGTTCTCGCCCCCCAATATGAATAACCTGGCTACGCCACTGATAGAGGTTGTAACTTGTAAGAGAGGTGCTGATTCATGTTGTCTTTTTGGTTGGCGGTCCAAGCCCGCCAACCTTATAGCATAGGATTGCATATTCTTGCACATTTAGGTCTTTCTACATATACATGGAGGCTGCCATTTTGTTTTTAGTATATGGAAAATTGTCTAAATTATTTTGTAGTCTTTGTAAATTACATGTATCGGTACCTATGCAGTTTATTCTAACAGTCCTGCAGTCACTGATGGAGTCAAAGCTATATTTGTTTAGCCTTGATGATTCAATCAGAGAGATGTTATTAGACTCCCAACAGAGAGACATAATAGCTTATCTTGTTTGACTAAAGAGAAATCTCCCAACTGTCCTGGGGTTGTTTAATGAGTTGTGGATGTCATATATACCTAGATTGTTCTTCAGATGGTACCCCCCCCCCCCCCTCCATGCACATACATCAACTTTATTGGTTTCCTGTACTATTTTTAGACTGTTGTGTTTTGATTTGGGGTGTTTTTGTTTGTTTGAAAGATACATACACCATATCCCTGGTATTTTGGTATGCAACAGAATGAACAGATGCTTCAGAAAATGGTTACAAAACATGATTCTTTCTCTTGGATCGCCCCCATTCCATTTCAATGAAATTTTGTATATAATAAACAAATAAATTCTACTTCAACCATAGTTTTACTAACAAATATTGGCCATATTAAATTGAATATAATTCTAATCAAATTAATTGAATATATATGACATATTTAAAACTTAAATTGAATGTAAAATTTATTCATTTCTATATTTCTATATTTATTTACTTTTTATATTATTAATTATCTTACTATAAATCTGGAAACGGTGTATGTTTGTGTGTGTGTTTGTTTGTTTATTTATTTGTGTGTTTATTTGTTATCCTTATTTCTCCGTTAGTTGTGATCAAAGTGGCGCCTAATTTGCATGAAAGATAGAGGAAATAACGGGAAGGGTGTTAAAGTTTATTTCAGTGAAATTGGTTAACAATTGGCTCCAAAAACAGCAAAAAACCTCTCAGATTTGGCTCATAAATGCCGCTAGAATTGAACAACATTGTGCGTTGCGCGTACTACAGCGTAATCTTACCGTGGTAACGCGTCGCGTGCATGTTTGCGCAAGGGCTGACTGCCGCGCGGCACACGCACTCCTACACATGGCGCAGAAGCCACACGGGAAATGGCTATTATAGGCCTGTGTTGGTAGGGTAAGTACCGGGGGGGGGGGGGGCGGTGTAAAACCATGGGAAATGGTTTAGGATAGGCCTAGGGTTATAATGGTACAAGTAGCGTTTTGCAGGGGTTAATGAAGCAACCTGATTTCTTTACTTTAAGTTGGCATGCCAAACAACCTAAGGGACCGAGGGTTAATGAAGTAGCCGCGGGAAATGGTTAGGGATGGTTATGATTATAAATCCACCTGGTTGGTGTAGTTGCAGTGGGGGTGGGCAATTGTAGGGGGTTTATGTGGTTTTCAAAGTACCGAGGGTTTGAGAGGTAGGGGTTAATAAAGTAGACACGGTAAATGGTTTAGGAGGGATATGGTTATCAATCAACCTGATTGGGGGTGGGGGGGGGGGGGGTTGTAGGGGTTTATAATGCCTTTAGAAGGGATATGGTTATAAATAAACCTGGTTTGGGGGTGATGTAGGGGGTTTATGTGGTTTCAGAGGTAGGTAGTGGTATAACCAGGAGGTTTATGTGGTTTCAGAGGTAGGTAATGTGGCATAACCATCTAGCGGGGACCCGAGCGTAGCGAGGGTACGCCGCTAGTCTACATAATTATTCATTTATTAATTTAATCATTTTTTATTTATTAATGTTTTCTCATGTTTATTTGTTTTAATTTCTTTATTTTATAAGTAATTTTTAATATTTTAATTTTTAATATGAGTGTATTTATGTATTGATTCATTAGTTTATTGATTCATTTATTTTCGATTTAAAATATAATTTTCGATTGATATTATTATTTATTAACAAAATTATTCAACTATTTATTTTAAAAGTATTTAAAAAACAAATTACTCATTTATTTATTTCTACATTTATTTATGTATTGATCAAATAAATTGAATACATATGACATATATTTAAAACTTAAATTGAATGTTAAATTTATTGATTGGCTTATAAACCTATTTATTTATTTATTTATTTATAATATTACTTATTTGCATAATTATTCATTTATTTATTTAATCATTTTTATTTATTTATCTATTTGCTTTGTTTATTAGTATTTTGTTTATTATTTTTATTTATGCTGCCAAAACCGTGTTTATCACTAAACTATGGCTGTAATTTATATTGTAGTAGGAGCCCCAGGCCTCAAATTTAGGAGTTGACCTCTGACCTCCGAACATACTCTTAAATTTACATTTTTATGACAGATACATATCTTATCTACAAGAATAAAGTGTCCTGCTCTTACGATTCTCTTGCGAAATTAGGCTATGGCAAAAATCATATTCCCCATGTATTCACATATAGCAGAAATGAAGTAATAGCACCTCTCGTAAGGGTTTGAGTAGTATATTGACTATAACATTGAAAGGAAATGTCAAAACTACATAATCATGTTTATGAATTTAAAGAAAGAATTACCTGTCACATTATATTAGCTTTTCTCATTTTAATGTCATGGATATCAGTCAAAAATGTCATGGAATAATTGAAAAAGTTACAAAAATAAGCATTTTTGACCCTTTTGTGACTTTTTCCAATGCTCAATTTAGCTATTTTACCTGTAACATTGACATTATAACTATAAATAACTGTCTCAACTTGTGAAGCAGTTCTTCCCCATAGATATGATGTATAATTATACATACTTATACAGTTATTTCAACTTTTTATGGCCATAATATTACCCCTACCCCTAACACGAGTTGTTTTATGTGATTTTGTCTATGTGAATATATAGGGGAATACAGGTAATGCCAATAACATAAATTCGCAAGAGAATCATAAGAGCAGGACACTTTATTCTTGTAGACAAGATATGAATCTATCATAAAAGTATTCCTTTTGGAGTATGTTCGGAGGTCAGGGGTCAAACCATTTTAAAGCCGAATTTAGAGCTGTGGGGCTCCTACTATTGCTTTCTAGTAATGCCATGCAAGAATCTTGCACAATTATCATCTATGCGCTTGCTTCTTCTGCCACATAATTTTAGCAACTAAAAGCCGTATTTACAAATGTTGCTATTTTTGCTCTTTCTATTTGCCTTATATCGCAATTTCCTTTTGACCGCCAACTTTCGAACTTAGCGATGTGGTTGTCCCAAAACCGGCAAAAAAAATCGCATGGTACAAGTGGCAAATGTACCAACGGAACCTACCTATGTCTCTGAAAAAGGTAAAGTGGTACACAAAAAAGGTATATTGTCAAATTTTACGGGGGGCGCGTACACGTTAAAGGTATATTGAAAATTTTTACGGGGGGCGCCCGCCCGCGATTTTTTTTTACTAGTAAACATTTGTATGGGCTCACATGTAAAATCAGTTAGAATTTTTTTAATTTTTTTTAAAAATCATTTTATTCAGTGAGTTTAGCTTTATTCCGTATTAAAACGAAATAAATAAATTTTTCAAATGTTTACTAGTAAAAAAAAAATCGCCGCCCGCCCCCTCCCCTGTATCCGCCACTGGTAAGACTAACGGTAGTACAACGTCAGGATATCGTCAGAACATCGGCGAAAAAATTACTAACGGCAGGCGACGGTAGAAATGTTTGAACATGCTCAAAAATGTCTGCCGTAAAGTGGCGCTGCCAAAGCGAGCAACGGGACCACAACGGCAGTACAACGGGCGGCAGGTATTTGGAATTCATTCTCTCACTTTACACCATACCGTCATTGTTTGTGTACCGTCATTATTAATTTTGTGTACCGTTGTTTGTGTACCGTCATTGTTTGCTGCAAGTCTATGTTCTGACGATGTCCTGACGATACCGTTCTTAGCGATGTGATACTGCGATGTGACAACCATGCCCAGCGCGACTTGTTTAAATCTCCTTTCTTCTTCGTTTGAACTTTCTTCCGTTTTGGGGTACTCATTTGTTTCTTGATCTTGTCGATGGTCCACTTTGGATATCTGCAGCCTTTGAGAGCATCTTTTATTTTAGACTCTTCTTCCTTCCTCAAAAATTCAACTCATGAGAGTGCTCATACATCATACACAATACACACAATTAAGACCCCCAACTTAGATATCCCCCGTTTATAACATATATAAAAAGAATTATGAAAAGCAATTTGCTTGTGGAACAAAGGAGGAAAGATAGCGGTTTGTCGGGCAGAGGGCACACGCATGGCGGTCCGATCGATCGATCAGATGACTTGATAACCGCTCGTAAAGAGGATGTAATGGTTGACATCATCATCACATCGGTCAGCTTCTTGCCCAAGAATGATGATCGGTGTACAGAGTCTCGAAGTCCTGCCGTGACAGACCTATCATTCCCGCTTCCTTCACAACTCTATACCAACTCTATCTTTACCTCCAAACACTTTCGACAACAATGTATCGATGGGGAACTTCAATAAAAATCTATTTATACTATTAACATGTTAAAACTCCATTGACCACCACTTATAGACAGCAGAAGCTGACTGTGTACAAATAATATAGAGGGCAGCATGACATAAATACATATAATAATGTCCGTCCAAATCTTATGGTAATAGCAGAGGGCAGCATTGTTACTGACTCTTTTGAAATTGATGAAGGACTGAAGCAAGGTTGTGTTTTGTCCCCCGTTTTATTCTGCATATACATAAACGAATTAGCAAAAATGTTAGCTTCTCAAAATGTTGGTATAAATATTTGTAATGTTAATATTAGTTGCCTTTTCTGGGCTGATGATGTAGTACTTATTGCTGAGAATGAAACTGATTTGAACCATATGCTTAACATGCTTAACATTGCCGCTGAATTTTCAAAGAGATGGAAACTTCAATTTAATCACACAAAATCGAATGTCCTAGTTGTTGGTAAACAAATTATGGAAATTAGGGGATGAAGTTATTAAAGAGGCTGTTAGTTATAAATACTTAGGTATTCATATCACTAGGAATATGTCAGATCATACTCACGTCAATGAGGTCATTTGTAAAGGTAATGAATTGATTGGCTATATTAAATCCATTATCAATAATCATGAGGACTTTGACAGGGTGTATTATGGTGATGTGTTGTGGAGGTCACTGGCACTACCATCTATAAATTATGCATGCGCGATTACTACTTATAGTGCTAGTGACTACAAAAAACTTGAATCTCTTCAATTTCAAATGGCAAGATCAATTCTAAAGGCCCCGCGTAATACACCGTCAATGTCACTCTTGGGCGATTTAGGTTGGGATACCCTGGAGTCTACCCATATAGGCTTAAAGCTAAATTTTACTCACGTCTGCACGATATGGGCCCCCACAGATGACCCAAATTATTACTTAACGCAATGTTTATTATTCATGATTATGATATACAATTAAGATGGAAATGGCTTGATTCTATTAAACATATTTTATGTGATCATGGCATGGATTTCAACTTCTCAAGCATGCAACCTAATAACCCCCGATGGGTCCAAGTGTTTAAGAAAATTAGTGTTCAACAAGATTACTCTAGATGGTATCAAAATATTTGTAGTAAATCGTCTTTAAGATTTTATGTTCAGTTTAAAACACATCCGTATTTGGAAAGTTATTTGAAAGACAAGCTTGATTTTTATGGGCTAGTTTGAAGTTTAAAGCTCGTTCTAACACACTTCCCTTAATGGTAGGTTAAGTTCTTGGGAGGTAGATAATGATGGTATATGTTTACTCTGTAATAGAGATTGCGAAGATATCAAACATTTTATGCTTTTATGTAAGTCATTACGTGCAATCCGTGACAATGAGCTTCACAATTTACAAATGAATCTTCGTCAAGCAAATCTTTCTTATGTATGGAATTATTTTAATCTAAGTGATGATGATACAAAAATATGTCTAATCTTAGGTAGTAATTGTTTGTCTATCACCCCGTTGGTAAATAACTTTTCATACAATGCATTACTTGATAGACATTTTGATGTCTTTTGTAAGTCATACTTAAAACGTGCATGGTCATGTAGGACAGTGTTATTAAGTAATAATGATCATTAATCAACATATCACGCTCCACGTGTCAGGACTCAATGAGCTCGATGTATATAATCTTACTATAAATCTGGAAACGGTGTGTGTTTGTTTGTGTGTTTGTTTGTGTGTTTGTGTGTTTGTTATCCTTATTTCTCCGTTAGTTGTGATCAAAGTGGCGCCTAATTTGCATGAAAGATAGAGGAAATGACGGGAAGGGTGTTAAAGTTTATTTCAGTGAAATTGGTTAACAATTGGCTCCAAAAACAGCAAAAAACCTCTCAGATTTGGCTCATAAATGCCACTAGAATTGAACAACATTGTGCGTTGCGCGTACTACTACAGCGTAATCTTACCGTGGTAACGCGTCGCGTGCATGTCATTGCGCAAGGTCTCACTGCCGCGGCACACGCACCCTTACACATGGCGCAGAAGCCACACGGGAAATGGTTACAGGCCTGTGTACAGCCTGTCATGTTGGGGGAGGGGGGGAGGGGGGGGGGGGGGGGCGGTGTAAAACCACGGGAAATGGTTTAGGATAGGCCTAGGGTTATAATGGTACAATTAGCGTTTTGATGCGGGGGTTAATGAAGCAACCTGATTTCTTTACTTTAACAACAATCTAAGGGATTATAAATCAAACTGGTTTGGGTGTGTGCATGGGAGGGGGAAAAACCACGGGAAATGTTTTAGGATAGGGTTAAGAGTTAATGAAGTAGCCGCGGGAAATGGTTGGTTGGTGTAGTTGCAGTGGGGTGGGGGGCGATTGTAGGGGGTTTATGTGGTTTTAAATGTACCGAGGGTTAATTTGATGCGGTTTGAGAGGTTTTATATAGGGGTTAATAAAGTAGTTACGGTAAATGGTTTAGGAGGGATATGGTTATAAATCAACCTGATTGGGGGTGGGGGTTGCGGGTTTATAATGCCGTTAGGAGGGATATGGTTATAAATCAACCTGGTTTGGGGGTGTTGTAGGGGGTTTATGTGGTTTCAGAGGTAGGTAATATGGCATAACCATCTAGCGGATGAAGTAGCCGCGGGAAATGGTTAGGAGGGTTATGATTATAAATCCACCTGGTTGGTGTAGTTGCAGTGGGGGGGGGGGGGGGGGGGGGGGGGGGGGGGGGTTTAAGTGGTTTTAAAAGTACCGAGGGTTAACTTGATGCTGTTTGAGAGGTATACAGGGTTAATAAAGTAGCCACGGTGAATGGTTTAGGAGGGACATGGTTATAAATCGACCTGATTCTTGATTCTGATTGGGGGGGGGGGGGGGGGGGGGTTATAGGGGGTTTATAATGCCTTTAGAAGGGATATGGTTATAAATCAACCTGGTTTAGGGGTGTTGTAGGGGGGTTATGTGGTTTCAGAGGTAGTTAATGTGAACCATCTAGCGGGGACCCGAGCGTAGCGAGGGTACGCCGCTAGTTTATATAATTTTAATGATTTCATGAGTGCATGATTTCTTATCTCTCTTGTTTGTATTACTGTTTTTTCCTATCTTTTGATGTATCTTACTTTATATTTGTTGGATTTGAAAGCGTTTTCCGAATAAATAAATAAAATAAAAAATAAAAAATAAATTTAAAAAAAATCCTGAAAATGCTTGTGCGCAGGCATGTATGTATCTGCGCCCGTCGCAAAAACTCCAATTACGGAGGGTCTGCGTATTATGCGCAGAAACTCCCATTTGGAGTTTCTGCGACGGGTACACAAATCCGAAATCAGAGGTTCCGCGGACTCTAAAGAAAATACATTCAGAATTCAAACTTTTGAATTTCAAAATTGGAGTTTTTGCGACGGGCGCAGACACTCCAACATTGCAGTTTTTGCGGACTCTAAATATTTTACCTCCGAAATCGGAGGTTCTGCGGACTCTAAATATTTAACCTCCAAAACGGAGGGTCTGCGGACTCTATAAATATTTTACCTCCAAAAACGGAAGGTCTGCGGACTCTAAATAGTTTACCTCCAAAAACGGAGGGTCTGCGGACTCTAAATATTTTACCTCCAAAAACGGTGGGTCTGCGGACTCTAAATAGTTGACCTCCAAAAACGGAGGGTCTGCGGACTCTAAATAGTTGACCTCCAAAAACGGTGGGTCTGCGGACTCTAAATAGTTGACCTCCAAAAACGGAGGGTCTGCGGACTCTAAATAGTTGACCTCCAAAAACGGAGGGTCTGCGGACTCTAAATAGTTGACCTCCAAAAACGGAGGGTCTGCGGACTCTAAATAGTTTACCTCCAAAAAACGGAGGGTTTTGTATGTACCGTGATGCGTATCATGCCGCGTTAAATGGGTGGTTTCATGAGGTGGATCAGTCCGTGATATATTAATCATGACAGGTTATCAATACACATGGATTAGGTTTAAGAGGTAGGCATACTTTGCAAAGATCACAAATGTCAATTTGTTTATTTAAACTTGGATTATTAGTTCGTATTATGAACAGATTATATATAGACATGACACGCGCCGAAAATTTAGAATATCAATACATGGATTAGGATTAAGAGACACTTTAAATCGCAATGTGTCAATTTGTTTATTTATACTTGGGTTATGATAAGTCTGTGAATAGATGTTACAGGCCGAAAAAAGTATCAATGCATGGATTAAGAAAACTTTGTAAAGATCTTACATGTATTGATAACAAATTGTCGGCACTTTTCAAGTTTATAACCTATTCAAAATACTTAATCTAATTTATATTGAGTTTAATCTATTAAAAATAGAGCTAAATCCCAATCCAAGTTTTGGATGCATTGATAACTTAAATTGTCGGCGCGTGTCAAGTTTACAATCTATTCAAAATACTTAATCTATATATTGCGTTTAATCTATTCAAAATACTTAATCTATATTGCAAAATCCCAATCCAAGTCTTATCCTAATACATGTATTGATAACAAATTGTCGGCTCTTTTCAAGTTTATAACCTATTCAAAATATATACTTGATACTTGATAGTTGACTTCCATAAAAGCATTATCTGCTGTCCCGGAAGCTGACAATAATGTGCGTGTGGTCCAAGTGCAGTTAAACAAACGGTGCAGGATAAAAAACTGGAAGTGTAGCTAGCTGACTACCATTCCTTGCCGGAGGCTGGTGGCTGCATCTGCCTGATGAAGGGCATCGCCGCCATGTTGAAAGCCTTTGGTGAAGGTGCAAAAACAGATGCTGGTGGGAGCAAGTTCCACAATGGTATTATACGTGGATAGAAAGAGTATCTTTTATGCGTTTAATCTATTAAAAATACTTAATCTACAGAGCAAAATCCCAATCCAAGTCTATTCCTAACCAGATGTATTGATAACTTAAATTGTCGGTGCACGTGTTAAGTTTATAATCTATTTAATTCAATATTTGTTTTATTTTTCATTTTCAACATACCTTTTAATCCTAATCTCATGTATTTATGATTTATCTCAGCGCACCAATTTTTTTTTTAATGTTTGGATTTGAATAAAATAAGTATAGGCCTAGGCCTAGCTATATTTATTATTTATGCTGACTAGTCAATAGTTTAAATAAAAAGGCCTACTGTGATGAGTTCTTATTTTTATTATTTGGTACGGTAATACATTAAACGGCCAATCGTGTGAACTGTAATTTTAAAAATGTTTGCCTTAATACCATTCGTCAATTTAGAGAGATTTTTTTCTTTTAGAGTCCGCACAACCTCCGATTTTGGAGTTTTTGCGACGGGCGCACAATCCTCTGATTTTGGAAATGTTTACGTATATGTGCAGAAACTCTATTTTTGGAGGGAATTTTTTCTCTCTATAGAGGGATTTTTTTATCTTAGAGTCCGCACAACCTCCGTTTTTGGAGTTTTGGCGACGGACGCACAATCCTCCGATTTTGGAAATGTTTGCGTATATATGCGCAGAAACTCCATTTTTGGAGGAAAAGTTGTCTCTATATAGAGGGATTTTTTTTTTCTCTTAGAGTCCGCACAACCTCCGTTTTTGGAGTTTTTGCGACAGACGCACAATCCTCCGATTTTGGAAATTTTTGCGTATATGCGCAGAAACTCCATTTTTGGAGTTTTTGCGACGGGCGCAGATACTCCGAAATGGGAGTAACTTCATACCTCGCGCAGGGCCTGCTTGTGCGGTTATAATGGGCTATTCCATTTGAAATCCATACACCCCCTATGGAAGACATTTCCATAATCTTCCCCAGAGGGAGTGTAAATTGCAAATTGGGTTATACCTGCATGGGTAACTACATTTAAAATCTACTCTCCCTGTGTGGAAGATTAATAAAGATTTATAAAGGTGTACTAAAGAGAACAACTGATGGAACCAAACTAGATGAGTAAACGATTTCAAGTACCCAGGTGCCTGGATGTCAAGCACTGAAACAGATATCAAGCTACGTAAGGCAGCAGCTTGGAGAGCCTGTGGGAAGCTGAACAAGATCTGGAAATCCACCCTACCAAGAAAATTCAAACTTCGCCTGTTCGCCGCAACTGTTGAATCTGTGGTACTGTCAACTTTTATTACGACCTTGGTTAACGGTTTCAAAGTTTTCCCTGTTAGAATTGATATTAATGAAGTGTATCTTATGTTTAATTGTATATATATATTTGGGACGCATCAACTTGTAATTCATCAAATATATATTAAGATTTGTTGGTTCGTTTTTGGTTTAGCCTATAAGGTTATCGAACCTTTTACGAAGTGAAGGTCATCCAACCTTTAACGAAGTGCTTTCTTCACACTGCTAACTCTCAACTAGTGCAGGAAGCTTTTTAAACTCAACATTGCTTTAGAATTGACGTGGGTAAACAAGTACCTTCTACCGTTAGAACATGAATGTTTACTCCATTAAGATGTACTTATGTTTGGCACGAAGCATGAAAAGTACACGGTGTCCCGAGAAACACTGACCAATTTAGAAAAATCCTATTTCATATTTATTTTTCAAGTTGTCAATCTTTACACATTGAAAGAATGACAGTGCAAACATGTATTTTTCTTTCGTCAATGTATGCAGATGACATGATACCCTACCTTTCTATTAAAGATAATATGTATATTCTATTGAAGATAATAGGTATATATTATAGGGATTTCTGTTTTAACACTTTTTTACTCGGTTATTAATTTTACCATATTTTGCATAACAGGTTTTTCAGAAACCTTTCACAATTTTCAAAGTCTATCTCAAGGATTACTGAACCGATACCAAGCATGTTTGTACTTTTGCATTTCTCATGGTGATTTCAAATATGGTGACGAAATTCAATCATATTGATATTTTTAAAACCTTCTGTGAAGCTTTGGAATGTCGTCTGCAGCCGCCTGCCGCGTGTAAAGTGTTAAAGGTGAAAGTGAAACAGTAGTGACAACTCCATCATACTGAAAGTCCCACTGGTCCAGGCACTGGTCATACTGTAAAAAACACAACAAACCCAATAACAAACAAACAAACTTTTAGACTGCAGGCATGTGGCAGTCGATACTTAGATGTTCATGAAGCAACCAAAGCATTTCGCCAAGGACCATGCAGTTCTATGAAAGTGTTCTTTTCAGAGCCACGATTAGATTGCTAGCGGCAACCCATTTTACCAGCTCTTCTGAAAAACTCAAAAGACACCCACTTTGTACTATTATCAGAAAACCGTCCATTTAATGAGTGTCTCATTTCAGAGCCACATTTTCTAAATTAATAAACCGGTAAAAGCACCAGCTTTCACGTCGTCAAGGGGCAGTCCAATACTCGTATTTAAAAATGATTCTTTAAGAAGGATGCGGGCTCTGATATTAAGAGCAGGATGTTTAACGCATAATGATTTGGCCCTGAAGAAGTTGGAAGTAATCCCGAAAAAGCTTCAAACTTGCCCGACGTTTAACGGGTTTAAGCTTTTTGCTTTCCATTAAAAGCTGTAGTCAAATCGAATCACACGATTTCAATCACTATTTGTTTATTATTTAATTTCTGGCTGTCCCCTCTCTTGAAGCATCACTTAGATCGTCTGTCCACTTTCAGTAGTGTGTGAAATCCATTGGCTATAACAACAACAAAAAACGTGGTTGGACAACGAGCAAACCACTCACAATCCCAGTGGAATGTGAAAGAGCCATGTCATAGAGTGTTATGTGTAAACAAGTCTCAGACAGTGAGTCAATATGGATAAAATGTTCATAGTACCACGCGATTGTGTCTCACATATGACTCTTCTATAGAGATTGTCCTTTCTTAAACTCACCCTAACGGTCGTAAGTAAGGGAAAGCTTATTAAGTTGTCCCATGTTAAGTTAGGTAAAACTTAAGTTATTTATGGAAACACAATTACTATGATCGTATACTTTTTCTTCAGCCATTCTATACACTTGCTGTGAAGTCCGCCGAAAAGTGCTATTGACAATTACAGACCATCATCATGATTAGGGATGGCATCCAGATTCGTACGGATTGAAAACCGTAGATCGGAGAGGGTAAACGCACTGGGATAAACCCCGGGATAAACGGACAGTTTTGTGTAGATAAACGGAACGCGGTTAAATATAAACCAACCAATACGTGTTTAGCCATGCTTAGCGAACGCACTGAACATCCCGTGAACGGACAGCCAGTGCATTTACCCTCTCCGATCTACGGTTTTCAATCCGTACAAATCTGGATGCCATCCCTTATAATCTCTTCCTATAATATTTAGAATATTTACCTCATAGTCATCATATTCCTTGGCATGTGCTTCACTATGATTATGTGTTGGCCCACATACACTATGACTAATAGTCATTACTCTTGAAATATATATCAGAAATAATGGATGGAGCAGCACCAAATACCTAATAGGTTGAGAATAGATATCTTATGCTAAACATATAACTATTCTAATTACGATCACAAAGAACAGTGACGCCTCACTCCCCGTTATCGACAGTGCTCCTGCAATTCAACAGGTATCTGATTTGTAAACGTTTTGATACTCAGGTGTTATATTTCATGTGGAATAACATAGGCGTAGCCAGGATTATTTTATCCGGGGGGCACTGAGGCTCGGACCCAGAAAAGTTAATGTGAGGCCCCAAAAACTGAATTTGGTAAGGTACCATCCAAGCAGTGCGCAGCACTGCCCTCCGAGCTATGAACTCATTTGGTGCGATCTGGTTTATACTTTTGACCACAATTTTATCGAAAAGCCACCTCTTCATTTCTAATAAAATTTTTTTTATCAATGCACGAAAGAAGTTGAGCATAATTATACTAATATATTCTATATATTTGCTACATTACTGGCAATAAAAACATTTTCTTTCGGGTAATTCTATCTTCTTTTTTGTACGTTTTATGAATATCAAAATCTTAATTTAAAAGAAAACTAAAGTTGCAAATAAAAATCATATATTTTTGAAATTATTATTAATCAGATACGTATAAATTGACGAAGTAAAGAAAAAAAGGTGACCTGCTGATACCTTAACAGGCGCGCGTAGCGCGCGAAAAATGTGCTATTTTACAGTTTGCAATGATTGAGGCTTGCCTTCATAAAAGTTTCATAAAGATAAAGTTAATGTTTGAAGTCACATTAGCGCGAGCGCACAACATTTGATACTTATTTGTTATAAAGCTAAATGTAATGTTTGAAGGTTCATGCGAGCTAAGCGCGCAAAATTGCATATTTTACACTAATTTTGTCATAATTGAGCGACTTTTTTTTGCTGATAACAAGCTTCTAAAAAGAAATGTAAATATTTTGAGGTTCTAAAACATCCACCCACCCTTCACCCACCCGCTCGGCCCACGGGCTCTCCCGAAACGGACAACAAGAAATGAAGTCACACAAGGACTGGTGTCATGGTCCCAAGTCTTATCGATTGGGGCATGTGCGTGCGTAGCGCGCAATTTTGTTTGCTATTCTACATATTTTGCCAATTTTCGCTGATACAAGCTTAAAAACTAAAGCAAGTATTTCGAGGCACATGAGCAAAACGCGCGAAATATTTGCTTCTCAACACTAACTAATTTTGTCATGATCGAGATACATTTTGTCTTAAAATAAGATTTAAAAATTAAAGTGAACGTTCATGTCACGCGCGCGCATAGCGCACGATTTTTTTGGGGCTATTTTACATAAATTGTGCCGCGATTGAGATACCAACCACGCAAAATTGACTTCTTTACATTAATTTTGCCAAGATTGAGATACATTGTTGCTTCTATTAAAATGTCACATTTTATTTTTATTTTTTACGATTACCCCTGGCTTCTTTATACTTATTTGCCACATTTGAGATATATTTTGGCCTTATGACACTGCTTTTATTGTTAAATGTTTTGCTATTTTACCCGGTTTTGTTGGATTGAGGTACATTTTGGCTTCTTAATTTGCAATGAATTTATTTTTTGGGGAAGGGGCACATACAACGAAAAATGCTATCTTTGTATTTGAGCGTCATAATTTAACTATGATTTCTCTTATCAAAATTAAGGCGACAATGGCAAAATTGGGTGACAGGGGAGAAGGAGCGGTCGGCTCCTTCTTAACCCTCTGGCTACGCCATTATTGCCTTGATATGCCGGGATCTGTGCCGGGGGCGTACAAAATAAGGGGTGGGCATGGAAACTTACTATGTAACAAATAAAGAACTCTATATAGACTATACCCTCTACGATTTCTCTTTTCTTTCTTCCTTTTTCTCCTTTTTCTTTCTTTTTCTTCTCCTTTTTTTTTTTTTTTTGGTGCCAGAGACCCGGGGGGCACGTGCCCCCCAGGCCCCCCCCTGGCTCCGCCAATGAATAACTTGCCATTAGTTATGATTAAATCAAAGCAGAGATCATCAAAAGTAGACTTGCATGTTTGAAAAGCCCGCTAAAAATATGGATACTGGTAGTCTGTTAAGAAAACAACTTGTCTGTATAGTGGATGGAGTGTAATATTATTAAGCTATCTTTAGATAAAACGCATCGGTGGAAATTCATATCTTCTAAAATGTTGAATGACTTACAATATTGCATGAATTCACCGACGCGATTTAAGTAACAATATTTAAAAAAGTATTTTATACAACTGTTTCACTCAGTGATTTATTAAACCTAAACTGAACCCACCGACTCCAAAGCAAAAGACAATGCAGGCTAGGTGCTGTGCTTGATAGTTTAAACATATACAGAGTGGTCCTAAAAGGGTACACTTTTTATAACTACGAGATTAATTTTATATATTCTTAAACTAGAATGGTA
This sequence comes from Ophiura sarsii, assembly GCA_035610835.1. Classification (NCBI taxonomy): domain Eukaryota; kingdom Metazoa; phylum Echinodermata; class Ophiuroidea; order Amphilepidida; family Ophiuridae; genus Ophiura; species Ophiura sarsii. The sequence continues at coordinate 19,958,836 of CM069456.1, read as the reverse complement.
TCCCAAAGGTCAAGCCACCATTGAAATGCTTCATACGAGGGTCGGTCAATAAGTAATCAAAGTGATCCTGTTATGGGATGCCTGAGTGATTCTATTGAGATATATTGTGATCAATACAAAGTATGAACCTTTGTCTTTCAAACAATACACCTTTGGATTTTTAAGTATGAACTATGACGTCATAGCATAAGCTTAAAGTAAGTACACTTTGGACACTGCCTAAAATCTGTCAATATTTGGCTGGATATTGAAAAGGTTGAAATATGGGTCGTTTGATTCATTTGCGTATATCTTGGAAATGCAAGCATAGAAGCAGATAACAATTGGTGCAGAGTTAGAACACACAATAATCTCTGTTTGACACTCTTTTTAGGTCTGAATTCTTTAATACAAACAAGAAGGGACCATCGCAAAATCCACAAAAAAAACCTATAGAAAACAACAAATGATAAAGAGCAATGGAGGAATAATAATTGAGTACATTGTTGTGGGATGTAAAGCAATAATAGGTGGGATTTCAAAAGGAGCTGTTAAAAAAAGAAATCCTCAAACCGTTAAAATTATGTGACGATTACTTTAACAATACACATCTAGTATCTCTAAAGATATCAGTAATAAGAGAGGTTGTGGCAGCCATCTTTGATTGATACATTCATGTTTATCTTCATTTTGATTATAACAATAATTATACACATTGATTTAAGCATTTTGCAATGTTTCTGATAAGATTTTGAAGGCACAGTATCTTGTAAATTTCATAACTTTAGTAATTTTTGGCTCAGTTCAAGATTATCTGCCGTCAGCATATTTTCTGTAGGTTTAATGTGAATAGATGGGGGGGGGGGGGGATGACTGCTGCAAAAACAACTGACCAACAGTGCTATTTAAACCCACCCGATTCACATTGATGACCACCCTATCACTGTATTTACAGAAAAAAAGAAAAGAAAAAAAATCACCTCCACAATTTTAATAAGCGCGGTAGTTTCAGCTGTTCTACCCGGTCAATGAGCTGTTTTCCCCGGTCAAAGTCGTCGGGTGCCCTCCTGACCCCAGGAGATAATGCTACTGTGACCCCCATAGCCTTGTGGGGACAAGCGGATTTTTACAATCTTCTTTAATAAAAAAAAAGAAAATTTCACCATGTGCCCAGGATATTGCAATTCACGAAATTGTAAGTATAATTTGATGTCTCAAAAATTCTGAGAAATCTACCTATGAAAAAGTGTACCCTTTTTGTCCACTCTGTATACTGAAATTAATACACAGCAGCCACAGTATACAGTCCTCAAAATAAGTAACTGACCAGGTAAACTCCAAAAACTATAGCTCCCACATAAACATATTTTAATAATTTAAAAATTATAAAGTTGTAAAGAAATTTCTTCTCTTAATTCGAGACATTGTTCATGAAAATCGGTTAATTATTAAGAACGTTACATTGAACAAAGTGCAGTTTACATTTTCACACTTGGGTTTTGAACACGCAGGACAGTGTGACAGGTATGTGTATGGGCTACATTGATCAATTGAAGCATCCCCTATCCTCATCTTACTATCGACCCATGAGTTGTCAATTAATCAATAAGCTGCCTGTTGCTAGTCAGAGGCTGCATGTAGACAAACAAAATGTTAAAATGAAAAACGGACTTTGTTTTGGTTTTGGGCACATAACTGAGTTAATATTCCTTCAATCTTCACATGTAATATTTCAAATTAAAGAGAAGAATTTCTTTACAACTTAATAATGTAATTTTACATAGGAGCTATAATTTTGGAGTTGAGAGCATATCTATTACCTGGTCAGTTACTTACTTTGAGGACTGTATAGGACATTTTGCACTTAAGGTGGACTGTATAGGACATTTTGCACTTAAGGTGGACTGTATAGGGCAAATTGCACTTTTAAGTGCAATATGCCCTATAAAAGATGGCTCTATAGGCTGAGTCAAAATTCCATAATAAATTACAAAATTAGACATAATTAGGAAATTACCTGGCAACTGGAATTGAAAAAATAAGTAAAATAAAAAGAAAGTTGTTGCCAAAGATGTTGGTTTTTGCCCCTTTGACCTAACATATCTCGACAACCGATTGAAATAACATTTTCAGTTCCAGAATCGTCATACAACAGGCTAACATTTGATTTGAAAAGAAATCTAATTTTTTAAATCTCAGTTTAGTGAAAAGGTCATATCTACAAAAGATGCAATCTTTTAATACTGGTGCTCCTCTATGGTGGCCCATGCATTAACAAATGGTACCTATTTCAGATAGGACTTTCTAGCACCAAACCCTTGTAATGAAACGTGTCACACACAAAAATGCCACATTGGAGTCCAATGTCAAATCTTAGTTACTACTATCTTTATTTGTTGGAAGACAATAGAAGTGGTAAATAATACCCCATTTAATTATATCACGAGTTATACAATTCTGTGTGCGTAGTAGGGCGTAAAGGTGAAATAAAATGTTTGTGGAGCAATGAAAATAAAAAGAATCAAAGCTTGAGCTTGTTGATTGAAATAAATTGAGGACCCTAGATCTAAAAGGGTGTTAAGGGAAGTGTCAACCCTATTATTTTGATGATCAACTTTTGCTTTAAGTTTGAGAATATTGAATAAAAGTACATAAAAGTATACATTTTTAGAAAGGAAATTTGATAAGGAATCCGATGGTGATATCAATGTGATACCAAATAAACTAGATTTTGAGAAATGAACCAAAAAGCGATTTTTTTACCCCACATTTTTCAGACAGCGTAACTATAAAATAAAAAATACTGCAAGTCACGACTTGCGAATCCCCCTGGCTGGGAGATCAACTAAATGAGGTCAACGGTCATATATGGGTCATGTTCCCCCGGTGTTCATGTTTCTTTTCTCCAAGTTTGAGGTCAATCGGTCAACTTTAACGATTTGACCTCTGGATGACCTTTGACCTCAGATGACCTCTAATTATTGTTTACATGTTCCCACGGTGTTCATTGCACAAATTAACCCCTTGTTGACCTTTGACCTTGGTTGACCTCTAATGACCGTTGACCTCGGATGACCTCTAATTTATTTTAGACATGTTCCCCAGTGTTCATGTTTCTTGTCTCCAAGTTTGACGTCGATCGGGCAACTTTTACGATTTGACCTCTGGATGACCTTTGACCTCAGATGACCTCTAATTTATTTTAGACATGTTCACCCGGTGTTCATGTTTCTTGTCTCCAAGTTTGACGTCAATCGGGCAACTTTTACGATTTGACCTCTGGATGACCTTTGACCTCAGATGACCTTGGATGACCTCTAATTTATTTTAGACATGTTCACCCAGTGTTCATGTTTCTTGTCTCCAAGTTTGACGTCGATCGGGCAACTTTTACGATTTGACCTTTGGATGACCTTTGACCTCTAATCTATTTTAGACATGTTCACCCGGTGTTCATGTTTCTTGTCTCCAAGTTTGACGTCAATCGGGCAACTTTTACGATTTGACCTCTGGATGACCTTTGACCTCAGATGACCTCTAATTTATTTTAGACATGTTCACCCGGTGTTCATGTTTCTTGTCTCCAAGTTTGACGTCAATCGGGCAACTTTTAAAATTTGACCTTTGACCTCAGATGACCTTGGATGACCTCTAATTTATTTTAAACATGTTCACCCGGTGTTCATGTTTCTTTTCTCCAAGTTTGAAGTAAATCGGGCAACTTTTACGATTTGACCTCTAAATGACCTTTGACCTCAGATGACCTTTGCAAATTAGACCCCCAAACAAGCAGCTACAGTGTTTGACCATGGCCTACCTATCACTGAAGGTTTGAAGTCAATCCGTCCATCCTTTCAACAGATACAGCATTCGGGCAACTTTTACGATTTGACCTCTCATTGACCTTTGACCTCAGATGACCTTTGCAAATTAGACCCCCAAACAAGCAGCTACAGTGTTTGACCATGGCCTACCCATCACTGAAGGTTTGAAGTCAATCCGTCCATCCTTTCAACAGATACAGCATTTGGAGAAAAAAAGGCTAACCAAAAGGCACATACACACATACACACACACCCACACACCCTCACACATTGACATGATGACAAAATCCCCTTCTGGTTTTACAAACCAGGGGGATAAAAATGGTAATTTGTTCTAATATACGTTTTTGTAAACAAAACAATTTTGTCTAGGAGGCAATTTTTTCTTTTTCCAAAATAAAGCTTGGTTTTGGAAATATTGCTAAAAACATCGGAAAAGTGTAAAAGTCGTGTTTTTTTGCAAACATTTCGCTAGAAATGGATGCATATCTCGAGTTTAAAATCCATAATCATGATAATCGAAAAAATAAAAAATTGCCTCCTAGCGCTGAAAGTCCTCTACACAATGGTAGTAAAAGCTTACGTGATAGTTTGATATATTTTTAGTTATGTTGTCTGAAAATTCGTAAAATTCCTTCAAATTTGAACTTCTAGAAAACATCGATTTAGTAAAAAATATTGACATTTTCCACCATTTAAAGCTAAATGTTCACGGAAGACACGGGCGTGTGACCTAAAAAGCGAGTATACTATTATGAACAATTATAATAAACTATCAGATTCAATTTATATTGTCACAATGTGAAGAAATTGGAAGAAAACTGAAATTTAAATGATCGTAAGATTGGCCTTTGTTTACATTTTTAGACATTGTTTTGCGCTCTTTTGTTTTTCGCGTCTACGTCGCGGATATTAAGCGGCGCGTCTAGTATTACGCGCGGGCAGTTTCAGCGCGCGACGCAATGATCAAACAGCTGTCGCAGCATTTGAAAAGCGCGGAACTCCGCTTAAATTCCCGCCAAATTAAACCATGCGCCTTTTCCTGACTCAAACTTACCAAAACAACAATTTTAAATCACCCAAAAGAACGGGAAATAATCGCTTCCGATTAGTTACTTATGATGGTAATGATAGAATACATAGTACAAGTATTAAATAATAGAGAAATATGAAATTCAATTTTTGAAACAAGTGCCGGGTTGACACTGCCCTTAAGTCACATTGAGAAAAATGGCAAAAACTGGGTTTCATTGTGTCCATGTGTGGACTTGACCCACTCGGGTTGTACCTCACATGGACTCTTACACAGCTTTACCACATGACTTAACTGTAACATTTGAACAAAGGGTGCAGAGATCCTCCTTGTAGCAGAAACTGATACTTAACTACAATTTTACAAGATTGTGACTTAACCCCTTTTTAGATCTAGGGTCCTCAATTGTGAGAGGATGGATCAAATCTCCTCTTTGTTGTCTACTGACTGACTAGTATCTTTAGACTGTGTCAGTCAACAATTTTATGTCTCTAGTAGTAAAACTTTTCACGCAGCTATTAGTTTTATTATATACAAAACGGATGTTTCAAAAGCCTTTCCCAACTTTCTAAGTCTATCTCAAGAACTACTGAACCAATACTGGGCATGTTTGTACTCATTGTAATGCATTTCTCATGGTGATTCCAAGTATGGTGATGAGGTTCAATAATGTTGACATTTTTGAAACGTTTTGTTCAATTTTTGAACTGTCGTCTGCAGACGCCTGCCGCGTGGAAAGTGTTCAAGGTTATAGACCCGATGTTCTCACATGGTGTTTCTATTCTGCATGAAGGTGCATCATAAATGCAGTCTTATTATAAGTTTGAAATAGATTACTCAAGAAGTTGTAATGGAAGTCAAAGAAAATGTACTAATTTTCTCCTTCCTCCTATTTGTTTTCAAAATTCCCAATATTTCTGGTGTGGTATGTCACATCGGAGGGATAATTCACTACTATACTCTATTTGTCTTCCTCTGGACAGTGACGTAACTTTACATGCACAGCATTTACGCACGCATATCGTCAGCCTGCTTCGATAATTGCCTAACTCATTTTTTCTAGTTCTGAGAAAAGAACAAAAATAGGAAAAGTGAGTTAGGCAGTTATCGAAGCAGGCTGACGATATGTTGAATACCACCATGAATAATACAGGTGAATTCCAACAGGAGCAGTACATGTTGGATAGAATTAGGTTGGGGATATACCTTTAAGTGAAATGTGGCTTGTTATAGGCCTAATACGAGTTAATATGACCCATTTTAAACATTTTACATAATTATTACAATCTGCCTAACTCACAATGCTGACTTAGGCAGAATTGCAATTTTGCATTTATCAACACTTTTGATTTGTTAATGACTTAGGTATTATTACAGCATGTGCATAATGTAATGAAGTCATGATTTATGCAAAAAACTCAATTTCGCTGAAAAGTGAGTTAGGCAATTATCGAAGCAGGCTGACGATATGCATCTTCCATCTTTCTACGCTCGTGTGTGTACGCCAGTGCCTCGAGCAGGCGCCGGCGTTAATGTGCTGCAATTAGTAGAATACGCAGTTACGTCACTGTCTCGTGATGGATAAATAGACCATAGCATTAAAAAAAACATCTCACAGGATTAAAACTTGTGAGAAAATCATGGGCTTATTTCTGATATTAAAATCTGTCTTTTGATGTTGGTAGTGCTGTTAAGTGTTTAAGTAATATATTGTCACTGTAATTACCCCTCATTCAGTACCTTCTATTGTCCCAATGTGAGTACTTCAGGGCAGTCAATGCAGAATTGCACATAATTCGCTTATTCAGATTTTTCACTTATTCGGCCTATGCTTGGTCCCATCATGTCCGGATAGCAGAGGTTGGACTGTATGAGTAAGTTGCACTAGCTGGTGGAATTTCTGCCGGGTAAGTATTTTTGTGAGTTACCTGCCTGACTGGCTGGGTGCAAACATTTCCAGCCCTGGTCTTGGCACAGAAATGCTGAGCCTTTGACATGAATATGGGCTGACAACACCTCCCAATGTGGGATGTACCTGAGTACCGGATTACATCAACTTACAGTTATTCCAAATCTACAGTGATACTGAACTAAAAAACAAAAGCAATTTACTCTTACAATAATAGCTAAACAAGTTTTTATTTTACAAAAATATGGAAATACGAGATACAGAATTGAATATCTGTTCAGTGTTCATACTTCTACTATCCAAAATTTGCGAGCAGAGCCTCGAATTGGTATCGCATTGAATGGGACTATTCCATAACATTATGCAACTAGTTTGACTCTCTCTGTACAATATGACTGGTCATGCGGTGAGACATTGTGAAATAATTTAACACTTTTATTCAATCTGATACCAGTTTGAGGCTCGCCTTACAAATGTCGGATTCATGCAAAGAGCGAATACTCTGTGTTACATTATTAAGTTAGGAGATAACATCAGCTCGCAACCTAGTCATTGTCTCATAATTGCCATGCTACGGCTGACATTGTTATTCATGCGGTCTGGTGTGAACACTATGACATTGGAGTAACCACACTGTATTATAATGAAATCATTATAAGTCCCTTGCGTAGTGCGTCAGGTCAACTGACTCATGCTAACTTGATCCCATTGATCATAACACAAAGCCTATTGCATATCATAATTTGGAACAGATGTATGGGCCAAGGCTTGAACCAGTAACCATGAGCTTCATGTAAAGAATATGCACCGACACCAACCTGAGGTGACATGAAGTGTAGTATCATTTTAAGTGTTACCAAAAACGAAAACATTTTGTTGTGAAAAGTAGACCAAATTGGGCTACTATATCAGTAGTTTTGAAACACTGTTCATGAGTGCAACGAGTCACCATACCACCAAATATATCTATATCAAGGCAAGATTCTCAAAAAGGTAATTGCTAAAGTAATTGTAATTACGACTAAAAATTAACAAGTGTCCGTGTACAACTCGCTACCAGACGTCACATGTCCGAAACAAGTCAAAGACAAAACAGTACATTATTCTGCTGATCCCAAATCTTTGATTTGTTTTGATCAACTGGACAGTCCGTGCGGACAAGCGGACACATTTTTGGGTCCTCAAGGGACCAGATTTGAGCAAAATGCTCAGGTTTGCTCAGGTGAGGCTTAAATAATGCTGATAACATACTAAGGTCACTTTGCGATCCGTATCACCCCGATGAAATAATTTACATCATTTGTTGTTCAATTGAATGCAATCAAGTCAGCGGCAACCTCACGCGACTTTCCAAAAGTCGCGCGGCCTGAATCGCTGCAGTTGACTTCAATCCAACTGTTGCGCGACTGGTCGTTCGATCTGTCGAGTTACTGTGGGCGATTTGTATTTCATATTATATCGAGCGACTCCAAATCACCATAATCTGCGACCGGCTAGTATGTAATGAGCATGAGCCTACATAAGCATGCTGGTCATATGAAATGAAAATAAGATAAAGATGGAAGGGACCGAAGTGCAAAGAGCCACTCCCAACAAATCAAGTGAACAATTTTGCAGCCAGCCTTGTAGGATATGAGAAAATAAATTCTTAATCTAATCTCGATAGCCACATAGGATGTAGTCATAATATAATATGTCTTAGTGTTCGTATACAAGTGTTAGTGTTTTATAGAATATAAAAGCATATTCCACTATATAACGAATATTTTTAAGGATTTGCACAAAATGCAAACCTATGTGCCTCCAGCTACTATACCATCACAACTTCTACAGTCAAACAAATAACCATCTCTCTTTCTCTTTCCCGAAGAAACAGTTCACCATTTGTATATGTTTTTTCAATGACAATTGGCAGAATATCAGATTGAGTGATAAACTGTTCACTAGGTGAATGTTAGTACTGAAGTTATTGCAACCTTGTATCATGATGGCAGCTCACTGAAATCGCATCTGACTATCTCTCGAGTTGTGACTTCTGGATGTGTTCCTGAACGGTAGAACGTAAGTGGTGTATTACTTGGCGAGGGTTGTCGTTTTTCACTATTGCCGTGCCAGACACGATCATGTTAGCTCCAGCCTGGAGGAGGAATAAGAGAAAGAATGAGTACATTAGTAATAATGTAATGTTAAAATCAACTATTACTTCTACTTTCAATAAAGTAATCAGGAAGCTAGTATGTGTGTTCATCATGAGATATACATAGCCTTAATATGAGGCTACCATCATCCCCACATCATCTTTATTGTATATGGAGGTCAACAGGACATCTACAATAATGATTAATCCTCCCTCAAATATATCAATCAACGCCGCAATACTTGTGCAAACTACTGAAGACCTTTCAACATTGGGCAAGAATGTTGAGGAGTAAATGTTCCTCGATAGCAGCTTTTGAAAAACATAAATACCTGCCTCAGTCCCTGGTCTAATTTTAACCATAGTCAGCTCACATATATAGGTCCATTTATTCCAAGGGCCCATACTGAATAGGGTGGGAAAAACATCTTCGCCTGTGCCAGGAATCAAACCCATTTTGGTGGTGTGGGAGTCCAAGTAGACGACTGCTGTGCAAGGTGAGTCAACTTTTTTATGTACATATAAAATTGCTATGTTTTTCCAATAAGATTGAGATTCAGGAAGTAGGATTCAGCTTTGGTTCAGTTTGGGTTTCATTGTGTTTGGGGTTCTTAATGTTAAATTTATTATGATTGGAGTCAGGAGTGTATGAATATGCATTTTCACACTGGCCCGACAATCGATCATCCTTTTGTAGGCGCAATAACAGTCGCTATGACGATTCTTTGCCAAGAATGTGTAATTTTTCTGTGTGAATCCAATGACCGATGATTGATCTAATATGGAATCATGCTTGGGAAAGGCTGAGTTAGTCTCCCTGTAGCGACGATTGATCATCGAAAAATCAACTGTCGGGCCATTGTCCAAAGGCAAGTGGGTGATTGATCCATTTCCTATATTTTTTACGCTAGCTAGGCCAGACGGCCCGAGCGCTTGTGAGCGGCATCGAACAATTATGGGGGCTCATCTGGAAAATAGTCTACATGGTATCACCCCTCCAAAAAAAATGTTTGACTCTTTTTATGCTGAAATATCATCATCTGATTTTTTAATGGCCTCATTTCCGGAATTACTGAAACTTCCGGAAGTCTTGCATCCCTGTTATTACTGTAAAACACTCTCATTTTGCGGATATTTTATTTCGCGAAATTAAAATAACAGCTATTTTAGTGGGCATTTAATTTCGCAAATTTGGAAATGTTACTGTTACTTTCAATGCAAAATTGTCAATTTTCGCTGGTATTAAGTGGTTTTACAGTAACTAGATACTGACCTCTGCTGCAATCTCAATATTTGCTGGTCCTACACCGCCATCTATTTCAATGTCTAGAGATTTGTACATGGATCGTAAACGCTGAACCTGTGTATCAAGATTATAGAGCAACAAATAAGTAATGAGATTACGTTTCCCAGGTTAATATTTTTTAAGATATGACACGACCAGCATCAAACTACTTTTGTCTGATTGCATCACATCAGTTCTTAACCCCCAGAGAACTACAGGCCGATTGGTCAGAAAGATAGATACATCATTTATTGCGCCAATCAGAGACATTTTTAGAATAATTATATCCCTGATAAAGATTGGAGTGAAATATTTTACAAGCTGCATTTTAATCGGCTATTCAAATGAGCATATCTTGCAATACACCAATCAGAACCACTGTAAGATAGGCCGGTAGTGCCCAGGGGGTTAGGAATCAGAATGGGCTTGTTCCTATTTTGAATGCACTTTGTTCCAGTCATCATATTTGTGATGTGACCATACTACATGAGTCAGATCATGAAGCTAGAAGACAGGAGTTACTTCTTGCCAGCATCAATGGGACGATGATGATCACCGTGGTACTACACAAAAGAGGCTAAATCATTGTTACAACGTGTATTGCACTGACAATCAAAGTTACCGCGGAAAAATCAATCTAGATTGACAAAGCGGAAGTAAGCGGTAGTCCCACTCTTGATGGTCCGACGCTAGCGTATTTACCTCAATTCTTGTATCGAAAATATCTATTTATCTCAAAGCACTACCAATTTTGGTAAATAACTTCATGTTTTTGATATTGCAAATGTATAAAAACCAGGCAAAGTACTGTAGATATCATAACGAAACTATTGACAGGCGGTTGATTTATATTATAAGATGTGGATCAAAATGTAAATAAAAATAAGTCAATATTCAAAATGATGAACAGTTTATATTTCAACAGAAAAATCGCGCGAATCCGCGCTCACTTAAAAAGGTTTAATACAATTACTTATACACCATATCTGTCTTGTTATAACAGAATAATAAAATAAATAATATAAATTTAATGTAAAATCATATTTTTAGTAAACTTGACAATATTCTTTTTTTTCTTCAGTTTATTCAGAATACATTGTTCTTGGCACCGCGGAGAGTGTATTTGGGGAGAGAAAGCAATGTTTGAACGTACATTCCGATCCCAAAATGAACCACTTATTATGACAATGTTTAAAATAGGCCACATAATGTATCACAAATTTACTGGAGTGAAAATCCAATTAAATTGGCTGGCAACTTCGGCGGTGATTATCATCGCTCAAAGAAGAGGTGTGCGCAATTGATGGGACAATTGCATGATTAGGGTTGCGTAACAAGACCTTTCTCCTTGTCTTCTAGCTTCATGATCAGATGTTGTGCTTGTCACCTTTTCAGCTTTCTACTAATATCTACCAATGCTACATTTGGTAGAAACCTCATTCACATGGATCCAATAAGCAATGAGGGCAGCAATTATATTTAACACTTTCCAAGTGGCTATTGGCTTATCAAAATTTATCTCAAGAATTACTGAACCGATACTAGGCATGTTTGTACTTATTGTTATGCATTTCTTATGGTGATTCCAAATATAGTAATGAAATAAAATAATTTTGACATTTTTGAAACATTTTGTTAAATTTTGGAATGTCCTCTGCAGACGCCTGCCTCATGCAAAGTGTTAACCTACCTTTTCCATCATGTCTGTCATGAAACTCTGACCTCCAAAACCTGGTTCCACTGTCATGACAAGTACCATATCGATATCTTCTATGTATGGTAAGACAACATCCACGGCAGTACCTGGTTTGAGACCTATGCCTACCTGTATTATAAATTCACAAAAAAGAAATAACATTTGCATATATGGTATCGAAATTTAATTTTTTAACAAAGAGTATCAAACGAGGGTCATTCAAAATGATCTACCTCCTCCCATATAACATCGCTAATAGGAATGTCAGCCTCATGACATTTGTCACAATTGTACGTCTGAAGCATAGCTACACATTTATAGCAAATGATAATTGATATCTGTTTCACTTTGTTCTCATGCAGTCAAAGGCAGATAGAGATTTTGGACAGCGGAAATGGACAATTACCCCCGAATAAATGGGTGGGGTGGGTGGTTTTTTTTTCTCTCTCCGTATTTGGAACTTGGAATCCCTCAATTTAGTCCACCAGTAGATGCATGAATGATGCAAAATAATCCACAAATAAATTCGGTCAACGCCAGCTTCATACTTAGAAGGATAACAAATTCGCTGATTGGCACAAAATGCACTGTGTCCGCGCCAACAACAGCATCGGACTTCACCACACGCATGGTGTAGCGTGCTCCCCATTGCGCCGTAGGCAATGCATTCAGTATTTGATGCATCAACTCAACTACAACTGTATTGATCGTTATTTGCCGTATGTGATAACAGAGCGACAATGTAATGTGGTGAAGAGTCTATTCTCGCAAGCAATGGATTTGCCTATACCTGCACCTTGATGAATTAGCGCGGGGATCAAGGGTGCAGGGAACCAGCATATTGTCTGTATTGCTCATTTTTGGTGTCACACGTACCATGATTTATAGGTCAATAAATGCGTATGACTGTGTTGTTTCGAGAGAAATTAGACAAATCAATGCACGTCCGCTGATGTTGATGTGTGAATAATGGCATGACCCGCAGGGGGAGGGCTATTGTGAGCATATCAACATTTGCGCAAGTGCATTGATTTTTCTAATTTTTCAAGAAACAAAACATACGCATGAATTGACCTAATTCAAATCAAAATTCACAGTTTAAGCATAATTTTGATCTATGTAAAAACGACTAAAAACACTTTAACAAGTTGGCTAACAACCACAGTGAAAACTGGCGAACCCAAGGTTCCTGAACAACAAATCAAAACAAAGCGTGAGCTGCGCACAATGAACAACGCACCTGCGGAGTGCAATAGACACTTTCAATGCACTCAGCATATTTTAGTTTCTTGCTTTCTGATTGGTTCAAAACTACTAAGAGTGTATGAATTTCCTTTATTAAATTCAAGAAAATGTGTGGCTGCAAAGATAGTTATTCTTCTTTGCAAAGGTTGTTTTCAGTGTGTGAATTGACCCCCATACATGTTTTTCAAGGTCAGCAAGTACCTCTTATCATTATAAGCCATGATCCACTACTCATGTGTGATAGGTAGGTATCAGCCCCAAATGTAGCAAATGCTTCCTTTATTCTGTCAAAGATAACTTATGATGACGATGATGAAGTACACCAACTTTAACACACAGACAGATATTAAATTGACCCCATACATGTTTTTCAAGATAAGCAAGTACCCCTCATCATTATCAGCCATGATCCATTAGATTCAACTATTCATGTGTGATAGGTATTGGCCCAGAATGTAGCAAATGCTTCAGGAGGCCATTCAATAGGTCATTTTTAATATTTGACATACAGAAATGTATCAACATTAAGCTAGGATTCTGAAATTTTGCTCGCTATCTCCCCGCTACTTTACAGTAGTGTTGGCCAAATATGAGCTAGAAAATCAATTTGAAAAAAGATTTAGAGCCACAAACAAAAAAAAGGTCTCATTACTGTGGAAACACCCACATACATTATAATGATGATATAGGTTGGTTGAGGAATTACACACGGGATTCCTGTGTGGGAGCCCTAGAGCGCGGCTACTTTGCTAACTAGATTAACTGTTTTGTGGGTGTACGTTACAAAAAACATCCATATAAATTATAATGATGATATAGGTTGGTTGAGGAATTGAACCCGGGATTCCTGTGTGAGAGCCCTAGAGAGCATGGCCACTTTGCTACACTAGATTAACTGTTTTGTTATTCAAGTATCACATTTCTTACGCGTAGCTTATCCCCAAAATTAAAACAATGAAGCGTTTAGTATTTTAAACAATGGGAATTGTTCATTAGGACTCCAGCTTCTGGTGGGTGTTGTTCAATCTCTTATCGCTCCAGTATTTTAAAAATTGCGCTAGGGCTGTGACAATTGAGTGCAAAATGTTGCAAGTTGTATGGTGGTTCATGTTCAAAAATGGTTAGAGGCCGAAATGCTATGCGATGCGGGAAGATCATTGAGGCTGCTGTGGTAGGGAAACCAAGCCCACTATTTTCCTGCATTTCAAAAATTCCCTTTTTCAGGCTTAAAAATACCGGAAAACAACTGAAATTTCCCCTACATTTCCAACATTTTGAACATGTAAAAAATGTTAATTAAAAAGAAATAATATTAAAAAATTCAAAAATGTTCCCAGAATTTTAAAATGTCAAGAAAAGACTAAAAAGTTGTAACGAAACAAATGTTATTTTTCTGAAGGCTTTTACTTTTAGTAAATAACTTTCTTTTGACCATCAGTGGCTTCTGGGTGGAATATTATTGATTTTCTTTAGTAATCTGCCACTGGACTAATCCATTGTGAAATTGTGGAAAAGAGGGAGGGGATATTAGTTATTCTATGAATGTTAAATGATACATTTTCATGCCAGGTTCTTCTGTTAATCAAATTTTTTTTTTTGGGTCATCTGCAGGTTCTATGTGAAGAGTGTACTGATCTGCTCCATTATCAGTTATTGGACTAATCCACTGTAAAATGGGGGTGGGTCAGGTATAGAATTGAACTTTTGTGAAATGTAACATACCTTCATGCCAGCTTCTTTGGTTAATCGAATCAACTTCTTTGGATCCTCTGCAGCTTCTATGTGAAAAGTGTACTGATTGGCTCCAGCATCAGCCATTGGACTAATCCACTGTCAAATAGGGATGAAAAGGGGATACATTAATTTGCAACCCTGTGATTTTTGCTACTTAAAAACCGTTAGTTTACACTTTGGAAAACTTTGGGTTAACCATGGCCTAGGAATGATCTAATTGTAGTAAAGGTCATCGCTAGGTGAAAGCAATTTTTTCTTCATATCTTATAATATCAAACTATTTTAACTTCAAAAGTATCTAATCAATATTTAAGTATAAGATGTCAAATACATGTAGGTAGGAAGAAATTGCCCAAGAAACCGCAAGTTTGAGAGTTTTGATAGGAGCCATATAATATCCCTAGGTCTGGATCTTTTGGGTTGTACCGTATTATCCCTATTAAGCGCCCAGGACCTTATAAGCGCCCACCCCTGTTTTTCTCAATGACTACCAACAAATAATCCCTTATAAGCGCCCACCTTTTCAAATGGTCAGCATCCTCAAATGACCACTTGTACATATATTTCATTTAGTACATGAAATGGTCAACCTCCTCAAATGACCAATTGTACATTTTCGTTAGTACGTCAAGTGGTCAGCCTTCTCAAATTACCACTTCTACATTGTATTTAGTACATGAAATGGTCAGCATCTTCAAATGACCATCAAATGGTCAGCATCTTCAAATGACCATAAAATGGTCAGCATCTTCAAATGACCACTTGTACATTTTATTTAGTACAATGAATGAGTTTAAAAAAGGTAACATAATAAGCGCCCACCCAAAATGACTTTGCTAACCGCCCTGGGCGCTTAATAGGGATAATATGGTACCTTACCTTTTCTGGATTTGCTACCATCATATGCATATCTGAAATATATAAAAATTATATTATAATAATTGTAAATTAATAATTATGTTTCACTTTTTGATACCATTTGATACAATGAATCAATGTATCAAATGGAGCTGAAAATGTTCACATGAAATGAACAACTGTACCAGCATAAGGGCAACATGAACCCATACAATATGTGACTCAACATGAGTAAATGAGGCACAATGCGACAGTAGCTAATTTGATTTAAGAGTACAAATACTTATTTCTGATCTTTGATACATCTTGTATCCAACCAAAGACTCAAATTTATGAAAATAAAGAGTTTAACTACAATATGAGTTGTTTAATTTTCAATTAAAGTAAAAGATACTCCAATATCAATATGTATCATGATTGACAATTTTAATAGCGCACATTTATGTCACATACCACTAATGGGATTTCCTATCAAACAAATCACAAATTCTTGTTGTCATGACTAGAATGTCATCATCAAAATACAAGCCAAAACCAAGTATTCTCAACCAGTTTGAAGATTGCAATTAAATATTATGTAAAACAACTTAATTTCACAGCGACTCAATTTAGCGAATTAGCATTTCGTCAACTTTTTGCGGCAATTTAATTTCACTAATTTTTATCATCTTCCTTATATATAACCATTATAAATAATGTAATTGGCGGCAATTTAATTTGGCAATTAGGATCTCCTAGCAAAATTAGCGTAATTAAATTGCTAGCTAAATTAAGTTGTTTTACAGTATTATAAACTGGAATAAAATGAAAGTTAATAACAGATTTTAGTTTCATTTTTTATGCCTATTGCTTGAAACAAACTCCTTTTTTCCAGCATGTGATTTTGTTATTTAAAGGTATATTATGTGATCTTTTCCAGGGGACGCCCTCAATCCTCGAAAAAAAATTGGAAGCAGATTTTCTTGCAGATTTACCTTTCTGATCATAAATCATAAATACATTCCAAGTTACAGAGCGATACGATTCCTAATAACCTCAAAATCATGTCTTTATAGTGAATTTAGAGTAAAAATTTGAAAAATAGATTGTACCGCTCGGTACAATCTATTTTCAAACCATGATTTTGAAGTAATTAGGAATCGTATCGATCTGTAACTTAGAAGATCTTTATGATTTATGATAAAAAAAGAAAATCTGCAAGAAAATCTGCTTTCATATTAAAATTCAATGATAGAGGGCGCTACTTGGAAAAGATCACATAATATGCCTTTAATTTCCACGAGCTCTACAGTACAGCTCGAAATAGAATGGGCAATGTCAACGCACATCAGTGCAATGTCATTGCAATCTCATTGCAATGACTGCACTAATCGGGTTACATCGCAAGGCATTGTTTAATGTCATTGCAATGTCAGTGTCATTGCAATGTCCATTCTAATGATAGCTGTACTGTACTTACCAAAGAATGCTTTTGGAATCTTCTTCCTCAGGCACTGAACCACTGGATGACCAAATGTTAAATTTGGAACAAAATGCCTGTAGTGAAATAAGCATAATAATGTGAAATATTAAAGGTAGATGTTCCGATTTTCAACTTGAAGTTTTCTATTCTACATGAAAGGTCATCCTTAAAAGAGTTGTATTCCAAAGTTTGAGTTGCATAACTCTAATGGTTCTTATTTTAGACGCACAAGATGCCGTGAAATGTGCCCATTGAGTTGTACACAAATTAATTGGTGGTTAACCACCTTTCACGTTAATTCGATGTTATTTCACCGATTTCTTCGTAATCATACTGATTTGGACCGTCAAATTTCAGTATGTTAATCAGAAAAATATGATCTTTCATATGATATGAAAATCTCCATATGTTTGAGAAAAATCTGTGTTATGAAAATGTGATCAGGTCATATACCTTTAATAATCACAATTAAAATAATAATCATAATAATGAACAGCTGCCACGGGTGGTTGATATTCATCATCATTTTCAACACCTTATATTAATATTTGGATTTAGCATATTTTAGTTCCAGAATGAATCATTTATACATGGTAGTATAAAGTTCCTCCCTGTAACAATATGTGACGTGTTCTACCGAAACCAGACGGAATTGGGCAGAGCTCCAAACTGAGAAATAGCCCAAAACATAATTGGGGGGGATTTTTTGGGAATTAGAGTTTCTGGTAAATAATTAATCTTCAGAGTGTTTATAACATTATTGTATGTTTCAGTGATTTAAAGGGCGATATAAACATGTAAAACCATGGTACAAAGTAACTTTAAAGGGCAATATCTCAGTTTGGAGTTTTCATAAAGACCGTAAAAGACTAAC
Source organism: Ophiura sarsii (assembly GCA_035610835.1). Lineage (NCBI taxonomy): Eukaryota > Metazoa > Echinodermata > Ophiuroidea > Amphilepidida > Ophiuridae > Ophiura > Ophiura sarsii. The sequence continues at coordinate 19,940,800 of CM069456.1, read as the reverse complement.
TTGAAAAGGATGTAACTCCGCTTTGGGAAGTCCGATTAAAAAAAGAGAGGGACCATTGTAAAGCTGAAGATCTCAACTTTAATAATCAATTACTAACTCAATTTTGATATCTTGCCCAATTGTGACTGGTTTCGGTAGAACACGTCACATATATGCACTTTTTTCTAGTATGAAACGGGTATACCTCAGATCGAAAGTACTCTTTTTGTATACAGTATCCCATGGGCCCATAGGCACCTAAACATAATTTAACATTTCACAAGGCGTTTTTGTGAAATATCAATTCGTGAAATAAATCAAACCCTTTATTATCATTTTGCTGCATCTAATTTGTGAGATTTCAGTGGTATTCACATTTTTGTAGCATGAGTTTTTTGCTAAATACACGTTTCTGTTGATGGAATATGAAATTTAAAAAAATGTGTTTTTTTAATTTTTTAGTGGGCCGATCCCGTGGCCAGGACGGAGCAAGCAGCTCCTATTCCATGGCCCAGTTGCAAAAATAAGTTTAATATACAAAGTTCTCAATGAGAACTGTTTCAGATATTAAGCTGAAAAGAACAGATACTACACATGATCTTAGCCAAAAGGCCGAGAAGCGAAAATGTTAAAAAATGTTGACGCTAAATGCAAAGTGATAATACACACAAATATAACGATGAGGTCCTGCCTGACCTTTCTATCCCAGCTAGGTCATTATTGAAGGGAAATTTATAGATAAATTGAATGTCGGTCATCCTGAAGTTTATCACAAGAAAATTAAATGCTTGTCATCATTGAATGGACGTTTAGTGAATCCTTGCTAATCAAAAAAAAAATCAATCATGTTTACAGAGCCATCTACATAGTGTTGTATGGTAATTTTCAGGCAATAATTTGTATTTTGAAGATTTTAAATCATATATTTTGCTTTGCCGAACCCGAAAGCTCCATTGCTGCACAACCAGGGCCAGTAAAAATGCAAATTTTCCGGAAACATAATTAAAAAATGTCCCTTCCTGAAGAAATATTTCATTTAAATTTGTATGTATTTCTTTATTGTCATTTATATCTAAAATTTCACTGACATTGTAAAAGGGTATAGGTGAAGACCCCCTTTTTCACCCTCTGCTGCTAGCTCTTATGACCCCCCTTTTGAGCCTGCATCAGTTCTTAAGACCCACATTTTATTGAAAATTCAAAAATCGCAAAATTTTGCGTTCCAAAGCCCGACGAAAATGTTGCATTCTTGCTAATCAAAATTGAACTAAAGGCCAGTTCTCAAGACCTACTTTTTTGACAAAAATCAGTTCCTAAGACCCTATTTTTCGTCATAAAATCCACTCAGTTCAGTTCTGTAGCCCCCTTTTTGAGACCCTGTGCGGCACATCCCTACCATAAAAAAGTTGAGTGCCGCCCCCCCCCCCCCCCCCGGGCTTTTTACCAGCCATGTGCACAACAATGATGACCTTTCATGTAAAATAGAAAACATCAAGTTGAAAATCGGGCCAGAAATCAGAACATCTACCTTTAATTAGCATGATTGAGTGCAAACAATATACATTTTGCTTATGTATTGTAGTGTCATTTTATCGAGATACATTTTTTACGCTTGGCTAATTTGTAACTATTTTGCCAGTTTTTAAATTTGTGATTTGAAAGCGTATCACGTCATAGACCCTATAAATTTGTATAAAAAAATAATATACACTTGCAGTAACTACCGTATTATCCCTATTAAGCGCCCAGGGCGGTTAGCAAAGTCATTTTGGGTGGGCTCTTATTAAGTTACCTTTTTAAACTCATTTATCGTAAACTAAGGCTGTGAATGCACAGGTAGTTTCGTACCCGGGCACCCGACCCGTTTTTCGGGCGGGTACCCGAAAATAGACACTAACAACAACAACCAATTTATTTTTATTTTTTAAAGTTTGTTTAAGTTTTTTTTCTTCAAGTTCACATAATGAGGTCAATAGAGGTCATTTGGGGACAAATTTGTACTAAAAAAAACCACCCCGGGTATAAGTCACAGCCTTATCGTAAACACTGTCGAATTCGGCAAGGTTGCATAGCGGAAAACCATGTGCGATCGAAAACTAAACTGTTTAAAAAAAAAATTGAGGGGGGGGGAATCAACATTAATCAACATTAATTGCGACGTCGCAGTGGTCTGTCTCACTGTGGCCACATTACATGACGTCAATATTCCGACAAGCTTCAAGTGCCCTTCCGAAAACTTTGTTTATTCTTGGTAGGTTTAAGCATGCGCGATGTTGTATTTAAGCCATGAATAAAGAACAAAGATGGCAGCTCGAATCGGGGAGAGCAGGCGGCAGCGGCGATCGAACCAGGCTTACTGGTACTAATTTACTGAAGGACGCCGTGGCGAAAAATGTTGTTGTACAGTGCTACGGTAATTGAAAAGGTGGACGCTTATAAGGGATTGTTTGTTGGTAGTCATTGAGAAAAACGGGGGTGGGCGCTTATATGGCATGGGCGCTTAATAGGGATAATACGGTACTTAAAAAGAGCGTTACAGCATCGCCTGCTTACCCATCCATGACATCCAGATGAAGATAATCTGCCCCGCTGTCCATCATCCTCTGGCATTCATCTGCCAATGATCCGAGGTCAGAGTTCAGAATGGATGGCCCTATTTTGGCCTCGTAATGTCCATGTGCCATGTCTATCAGTTGGTTGATGAGCTCAACTTTTTGTGTTTAGATATCGGCTGAAAAAGAATGATCAACAGCTGTTCAGTATTTTATGATTAATATGAACTATACTATAGTCTTTTGTAAAAAATGGTATGTAATAATAGTTTAAGAGTTTAACAGGTTCACCGTTGGGCAAGTTTAAAATGGCGAACCCATTAGGCACGTTTAAAACGGCGAAACCGTTCAACTCTTAACCAGTGGCGTAGCTCGGGGGGGGGGGGGGGGGGGGGGGGGCCAGTTCCCCCCTGACAGAATTTTTTTGTGCCCCCGCCCCACTCTCCGGATGTAGTGCTTATGCGTTATAACCATTTAAAAATTACATTTTTTCACCGGGTTTTTATAAATAAAGGAAAATTGTATAGAAAAAACTGATTAAAACCCGGATAATTGACCATTATATGTTGACTGTGCTGCTTTTTGGACTGCAATTTTTTGACCGTGCAAAATTTGTTGATCTCATCACGAGGTGACTGACTGGGAAAAAATTTGGGGCAACCTTTTACGAAAATTTTAGAAATCTTGCCCCCCTGAAAAAATCCTAGCTACGCCACTGCTCTTAACCTACATTATGAATACCTGTCGTAAAAGCCATCTCACAATTTAATAATAATAATTTCATTTCATGAATTTCGCTAGTGGGTCACGTCACAGATGGTGGAAATTTCTACCATTGTGGTCACGTCAACAAAATGCAAGGAATTTATGTAGACATGCATCAAGTCCGTCAGACACAAACCATCACAGTATCGTATGGTGTAAACTGTAAAGTGAGAAAATGAATTCAAACACATAAAATAAACAATGAAATGTGAAATCATTATGGTGTCAACAAGGCTCAAGATAAGCGGGCGCTGGGCGATTTTTACCCCTCGGTCCTCCTGCCATAGCGCCTGGTAATGCTGAAAAATAAACAACCGAGCGCTGACATTTTGTCCAAACCAGCGCCCGTTGACGATCGGGAAGCTTGCCCAAGACATCAAATTTCGATTTGACAATACGATTTAATAACAAGTTAGCTCCCGGTAGACTGAAAGTAGCTCCTGGTTCTCAATAAATCCCATGATCCAGGCGCAACTTTTGAAAAAAGTAGCTCACGGTAAAAAAACCTGTTATCTTGAGCGTTGGGTGTAAAGTGAGAAAATGAATTCAAATACATGAAATAAACAATGAAATGTGAAGTATCAGGCAATGTCTTGCTAGATGCATAACTGATGGGTTTATTCCATACAGAATGTCTAGCAAGATATAGCCAAGTATCATCAGGATTGTAAAAACTTTCCAGCAAGTATATTTTTTGATGACTTTCAAAACCGCACAATTTGTTGGGAAGTTTTCCAACCATTCCGTGTAAACTTCAATGAAAGGCATATTATGTGATCTTTTCCAGGGGGCGTCCTCTTTTCATGATTTTTTTAGAAAGTATATTTTCTTGCAGATTACATTTCTGATCATAAATCATAAATATATTCTTAGTTACAGAGCGATACGATTCCTAATAACTTCAAAAACATGGTTTAAAGAGTGAAAATAAACAACTGGCCTGCTAGCAGGACAGTTTATTTATCACTCTTAATTCGCTTTAAATGTTTACAGGGTTTATTCAGTAAGGGACGTCTAGCAAGATATAGCCAAGAGTAAACTAGCCCTGAACCCTAGCTCTCTGTAAGAGTTATTAATAGAGCTATGGAATGAAAGGATGTGAGTCCCACGTCAGGGATTTTCATCAATATTTTTCAACTTTTCTGAATAAAATAAGTCAAACTGTTGCTTCAGATATCATGTTTAATGTTCAAGTAATATACATTGGGTAAATATCTCAACCTGTTTTTTTTTACCAAGTAATAAGGGCGTGTTCACAAATGCTTTGGTGGGGGGCTGGGCAAAATGAGGTGGGGGCCAAAAAGTGTGAAGTTGCCGAGGGGGGGGGGGGGGGGGGGGGGGAGGTTTCGGGTGCTTAGGTCAACAAATGTTGGCCAAATGGATAGAATAACAACATTTCTGTGCGCTTGGTGCGAATTAGTTTCAATGATTCATTATTCAAGCTTAACACGATGGCTCCAGGAACGTTTTTCTGGACCATTTTAGTTTTAAAAAAACTGAAAATGTGTACGTGCTTCGTGCACATATATTATTGTTTCCGCCGTCACTGGTAGGGAGTACGCAGAAAATTAACGAAATGTTTGAAGTATTAAAAAGAATTTGGATTTGAGCATACAATCATGTTCTTGGTTTGGATGTTGTTTTAAGCATGGTTTAAGTTAGAATTTGGATGTGGGTAAAATGTCCAAACATTTGACCCAGTAACCCCCACCCCCCACTACCATTTGTGCCGCCTATGCTCCTTACCCCCTCCTCCCCCTATTTCTCAATTTTTGCTCTTTGTCAATGGGAGGGGGGGGGGGGGGGAGGATGGCATGCTGGCCCTCTACTGGATATGCCACTGTGATCGTGGGCTAAATGTAAACAATCAAGTTCACTCGATGAATGTTTGATATGCGAGTGGCTTTGTTCGGGGGACATTCTGGAGGGGGGGGGGGGGCGGGTCAATAAAGTGTTTTACCTTGATAAGTAAACCCTTTTTTACCTAAAATGGTTTCAAATGTGCATGACTTGCCCAGTTTTCAGCATATGAGGCAAACTACTTTTGGTTATAACTTTTTTATTATGCAGACAAGGTTGGGGGAGCTTGTTGGCGCAGCGGTAGTTCCCTCGCCTTGCACCAATGAAATCCGGGTTCAATTCTGGGCACGACCGGGCTTTATGTGCATTTGGTTTATCACGATCCATGCACGCTCTCGCAGGTTTTCTCCGGGTTCTCCGGTTTCCTCCTGCTTTCAAAATCGGTGATCAGTTGTTTTGGTTATCAAAAACTTACCTTGACCCAATGGTATTTGGGGAGCTGCATTGAAAAATGGTGGATGTTACAATCTAAGTGCGGATAGGTTTGCGCTAGAAATTGGCAGCACCCTAGTTGATGCGACCTGATTCTGATGATTCACCAGCAGCGAAATTACAGCGCTTTGAGCCATTTGGAAAAGGCGCTATAGGCCTATAAATACTGATTATTATTGAACCATCATTTTTTATTGCAAAGTACTTTGTTTCCATGTAATCCATTTTCAAAGAGATAATTTTATTTTCAAAATTTTATGATCATGCTAACAAGGCAAGACAAGTACAGAAAGACCAGTATACCAAAATATCATCTACGGCAGGCAGTAGAAGAAATCACACTCAACATAGATCCCTTTGCTGGTCAAGAAAATTGCTTTCTTCCCAATAATGACTAGCTCATGAGCTGTACGGTACTACTTATTAGAGCATGGAATGACTATGAGCAGGAACAACAAGTTGTTTCCCTGACATTATTATTAGGCTTCAAACGACAGCTCAATAAAACACTCTCTAGCATGTACTACGACCCAATCAAAGTTAGCGACATGTGATAAATTTCGCCCTGTTGACTAGCTACAAAAACAAGCATTGACTTCCTACGTCGTATTTGTTTCAAAACAACAAATAAATTTACTGGTAGTTAAATTTAATTTATCCTTACTTATAGAACTATACTTACGGATTATTTTGATACCATCGATGTTATTCTACGCTCACGAATTCTGGAGATTTTAGAGGTTTTTTAACGACTAATGATTACCTTTCTTCAATGCCGTCTAGTTTGCTTGGTCCCTGCATCAATGGGCTCCACACAACTCATCCAAAAGGGATTCTGGGTACCGGGAATCAGCCAAAGAAATAGGGGTCAATTCGGGGTCGATTAGACTAACTCTCAGTCGCCCTCTACGTCGCTATCTTGCAGGCTATATTAATTTTGTACAGCTTTAGCTGCCGTACGGTAATATTGAAGACTTGGGGATGTAGACTAGGGTCGATGCGGAGAGTTCATATCAAATAGAGTTCTTCCGTTTGCACAGCGCATTAATTCCCTGTCTAGTATTACATAAATGAAAACTGCATACCCAGGACCCTAATTGTATATAATTTGTCGTATTGGGTGGTTTTAAATATCAAATATGTTAGAACATTGTACAGTTTGGTAATAGACCATTTAAAATTGAGATCAGAAATCTTCGGAAAACAGGTCACGTGCGTTCTTCGGAATCTCACCAACAGCAGCCTGGTGCCAGCAATTTGGAACCAGGCTGTTGTTAACAGTTGATCGCATTCATAGTAATGGTTGTCCTCCTAGTGATTTACTATGTTTACACACACGCGTACACCCATGAGGAGTAAAACGTGGAACGAGACTATTGAAACTATTCGGAACCAATCGTAAATTACCGCGAATTGACTTCATCTTTCTGCTGACGAGATCTTCATTTCGCTGTGATTAGGGCCGATTTTATATCATTAATATTTCATTTTGAGTAGCATTTATGGAGCTGAAAATTTATCTAGGATGCAATAACAGCACATAGCACATGTATATAACCCAGGACCAGGTAAGTGTTAGTCGCAGTAACATGTGTCTCAGGACTTATAGTACTGAGTCACAGAACGTTACTATGATGTGACTTCGGTATTTAAGCTTTAACGAGCCCAAAATTTACAAAGTAAAACTTCTGCAACTCCTAGCATTGTCCAAAACCATTCTTACTCACCCACAATGACATGGCTGTTTAGCTAAGAATCACAGAATTTGTTTGAACTTATTGATTACAACGATATTACACTTACATCTGATAAAAATAGTAATTTAAATCCACTTTTATGCCGATTCGGGTCGGCTAAGTTCACTTTCGAAGATACTAAAATCTGCGCATGCGTATTCTCAAGTAAACAAACGATGACGTTAGGCCTGGGCGAAATTATTATAGCGTGACAGGCGATTTTGTTGCACGTAAAAAAATTGATTTTTCACCCAACTTAATCTATATTGATGAGATAACAAGATAATCTCATATTTATTCATTGCAAGGAGACATTCAATTGTATTATATTATGAATAGTTACCACATGTTAATTACGGATACCTCAATCAATGCAATAAACACCTTGATGAGCCCAATACTGCTGGGTGGGAGTTTGTTTACAAATACGCCCTCACGTGTACGACCTCTGACATTGTAATTTCATCCTTCCGGTTTTGTTTCGGACTTAGTTTCAACACGGAGGAAATTGGCGTGTGGAAAATTCTTCAAATGCAACGTTTTTGAACAATTATCTTCATTTTAAATGGTATGTACATCAAGGTATGAGTCCATACAATTGATATCACTTCGAAAATCGTTTGTGAATCAAATACTTTGGTTTTTACACCGTTGCAAAAATCTCATTGCTTATTTCCGTGTATCACTTATTGCTAACGTTCTAGGACTTAAGAATCAGTAGTTGATAATGTCCAGATGTTAATGATAGATGAGATTCGCAGGTCCTATGTTACTAGGACTAGGTAAGTGTATTCAAATGTTCTAGAAATAGGCAAACTAGCAACGAAAATCGCCGACGTCCGAACATATGCTTTCATTTCATAGCTCTCATACTGAGTCGTATCACGACGTATGAGAGCTATGAAACAGAGCTACCTGTTGACTACAAATTAAGAAGGTTCAGATAGCTAGCCTAAAACGTGTTTCTGGTTGTCGAATTCGTCACCTTCTGACAAGTCTGATCTGTAATTTTCTGAATAGTACTTCCATGAAATGATCAAAATAACGCAATTCATGAATTCTGAACAATCTAGCCATCTACTGTACTATTTGAACACTACCTCTATTTAACTTTGATCAAAAACTCAAGGTAAACCAGTCAGGTTACGTTTCCTCCCTGAGCTGAGGCTGCCAGTTATGTTTGCTCCACTTCCGTAAACAAAACAACGTGCTGGGTTAGGCGCAGGTCACACTCGACTACCAACAGTTTCGGACGCAACTAAGTCGGCTACAGACCAACTCGGCTACAGACTATCTCGGCCACACGAACTACTAATGGGTTAACCAGGGAGGTGTAAAATATTTGACACCTCCCTGGATTAACTAAAGGCAGATGTTCCGATTGCTGGCCTGGTAGAAACTTGATTGTTAAAACACTGTTAGCATCACAATTTACATGAAAGGTTATCCATATAATTGTCGCATTCCAAAGTTTGAGTTGCATAACTCCAACGGTTCTATTTTTAGAAGCACAAGATCACAATTAATTTGCCCATTGAGTTATACACAAACTGGCTGGTGGTTAACCACCTTTGGCAGTAATTCACCACATTTTAGCCTATACTTTATAAATGGAACATTCCTGGGCCCTAAGATTTTACAGACAGGCCTAATGAGAAAAATATGGGGATTCTTCTGATATCAAAATATTTTGATGTGAAATAAAAATCATAGCCCCCAAAAATTGATCTGAACATGGACTTATAAGTCCATGATCTGAACATACACCTTTAAAACCATGTGTCATATTATGTTAAAGAGATTGCCTTCATTTTACTATAAGCTATTTAAAATCTGGTTCGATACCAAGCAAGTTATAATCAAAGAGGATATATGGAATAACGATGCTATCCAATTGAAAAACAATACACTATTCTTCATAGACTGGATTAAGTCGGGAATTATTTTTGAGAGGGACCTATTCGACGATGATGGTTCATTCTATTCCACCTTCGTAATCGTCTAAATGATAAGGGTGCGGTAATTTTACAGTATTACTGTGACGCTCTCCGCAATGCGCTCCCCATTGACTGGAAATTACTGATTGACTCCTGATGACAATGCCACGACTCCTGACAACAACGGAGAAGAGGTTTATTTTAATTCAGTCTCTATTGATACTTGTACAAACAAAAGTGTTAGAAAAGCCATGATTAATAATGTACAGGGTGAGTCAAAAAAACCTGCAATAGTGGAAAGAATCCATTTTGTTTTCAAAACCAAAATGAATTTTAAAACTTTTTAAACGTTGCAAGAATGACATATTTAATCCTAACTTTGTGTGAAAAAATGAAGTCGATCGCATTTTCCGTTTGGCTTTGGTGACCCTCTTTGCTGCACAACCACATTTACAAGTTTGTCCACGAGCACAGTGATTTTCAATTGAAATTGCACACATTGCATTTCCATATTTGAATATCCCGCCAACAAATATTTGGAAAATTTCAGTTTTTATTAAAATTTAGAACATTATAAGCATTTCATAGCATGGTAGGGTAAATTGATTATGTTAACTCACATATAAACAAGAAAGGATGCATCAAATTCCAAATTCCAATAACATTACAAATGTACTCAAGTTTCCAAATTTGAATGAGAGACACATTTTGCGATCTGATGCATATTTTGGGTATCTCGTGGACAAACGTGTGAAATGGGTGCACGGGTAAAAAGGTTCACCAAAGGCAAACGGAAAATGATATTGGCTCGTATTCTCGTACGGTTTTAAGCTAAACACGCGTCTAACTTTGACTTTAGACACAGCGTTTACATAGGCGTGCGCAGGATTTGTTTACCAAGGGGGCTTAAAAAAATTCATTGGTTCGCACCGTTATCCGCGGTAACGCGAACAGGGTTTGGTGGTCTGGGGGGGATGATCCCCTTTGCAATGGCGTATCCAGGACTGTTTTGATTGGAGGCCAAAAAAACATGAAGCCATCTTGTTGATCTTACATATTGAAACGTTGAACCTTATACGCGCGAATCGCGCAAACATTGTGATTTTAACACTAAAAAGGTACAGTATGACGTTTTTAACGTCCCCCACATAATATTTATAGTATTCGGTGTGGTTTGAGGGCCACTATAATATTAAAACCTCTGGTAAACGCAACATTTGGAGTTTTGAACTAAAATGGTAATGAAAAACTGTCCTGAAGCCATCTTGTTAAGCTTAAATAATGAAATATTGAAACTAATACGCACGCAAAGCGCGCAAAAAATTGCATTTCTAACACTAATGGTCCTGCAGTATGATAATAACGTCCCCCACATACTATTTAGAATTTTGTGTGTGGTTTGAGGGTCATAATAATGTTAAAACCTGTATTCGCGCGGAGCGTACAAAATTTTGAGTTTTTGAGCTAAAATTGGTCATGGAAAACTGTCCTGAAGCCAGCTTGTTAACCTTAAATAATAAAATATTGAAATTGATACGCGCGAAGCGCGCAAAAATTGGCATTTCCACTTAAATGGTCCAGTATGACTTTTTAACGTCCCAAACAGAATATTTGGCATGGTTTGAAGGCCATTATTATGTTAAAACCTGTAGAAAATATGCGCGCTGAGCGCGCAAAAATTTTCAGTTTGCAAAAGCAAACAATAGGGCGTAAGGGTTTGAACTTGCGAATAAATTAAAAAGGATTTGCGCGTAGCGCAAAAATATTGGCTATAGTAAAAAGAAAGGTTTAACAAACCGTTCTTGAAGCCATGTTGTTAAGTTGACTGATAATTAAACAGTGAAAATAATTTGCGCGTAGCGCGCCAAAAATGTATATTTTAACACTAAAATGAATGGTCCAGAAAACATTTATGAAGCCATCTTGTTCCAATTGAATAACTAAGTAGTATAAAAATAATTAGCGCAAAAATGTGCTATTGTAAAAATAAAGGTTTAAAAAAACGTTCTTGAAGCCATCTTGTTAAGCTTAAATAATAAGTAAACAGTGAAACTAATGCACGCGTAGCGCGCAAAAATGTCTATTTTAATACTAAAAAGGTTCAGAAAACGTTTATGAAGCCATTTTGTTGAAATTGAATAACACAAAATAAAAAACAATTCACGCGGAGCGCGAAAAAAATTGGCTATTGTAAAAATAAAGGTTTAGAAAACCGTTCCTGAAGCTATCTTGTTCAAATTGAATAATTTTTTTTAAAAAAATGGCTATTGTAAAAAGAAAGAAACCATCTTGTTAAAATGCTATTTTAACACTATAAAAGCTCCAGAAAAACGTTCCCGAGCGTACTAACTCTCAGTTTTGGTCCAGAAAAACGTTCCTTATGCCATGTTTTTATAACTTGAATAAAGAAACATTGAATCTAACTCGCGCGAAAGCGCTTAAAAATGTCTAGTTTTTTCACTAAAATGGTCCAGAAAACGTTCCTGAAACCATGTTGTTAAGGGGGGACTTAAGGATGTTTTTGATTTGATTTTTTGAATTTTGTGAGTGCTGTAATTATTGAACTATTAATCAAAGTTATATAAAAGTATACATTTTTGGAAAGGAAATGGATCAGAAAATCCAAATTTGGCGTCAATTTTGACCAAAAAAGTACATTTTTTGAGAAAATCACAAAATTCACTTTTTTGACCCAAATATTTTTGAACAAAGCTAACAAAAAATAATTTTGAGTAAAAAAACAAAAAATCACTTTATAATGATGTTAAGACACTAATGAAGGGACGATTTTTTTTTTAAAAAACCTAATCTAATATTTTTGAAAATTTTGACCAAAAAGTGCCAAAAAACGTGAAAAATTGATTTTTTATTTTTTTTTAACACTTTTTTGTCAAAATTTCAAAAAATATTGGATTAGATTTAAAAAAAAAAATCGTCCCTTCAGTAGTGTCTTAACATCATTATAAAGTGATTTTTTGTTTTTTTACTCAAAATTATTTTTTGTGATTTTCTCAAAAAATCAACATTTTTGGTCAAAATTGATGCCAAATTTGGATTCTCTGATCCATTTCCTTTCCAAAAAGGTATACTTTTATATACATTTGAGTCATGGTTCAATAATTACAGCACTAACAAAATTCAACAAAAAACTTCCTTAAGTCCCCCTTGCTTGAATAGTCAAATATTGAAACTAATTCGCGCACAAAAATGGCTTCTTTTGAGGGCCCACCGTGACAATGAGGGGGGGGGGGCACTTTCGTATAGAAGCGTATGGCATATCTGGAAGAATAATCAAGTGGGTAAGAGATTTCCTTCACAACAGGAAACAGAAAGTCAGTGTCAGAAGTGGTACATCCGAATGGGCAGAGGTATTGAGTGGCGTCCCGCAAGGTTCTATCCTATAGGACCAATATTATTCGTGCTGTACATCAATGACCTTCCTGACTTAGTCACATCAACAGCCAGATTGCTCGCAGATGACACCAAGCTGTACTGCAAAGTACATAGCTCCAACTCTGAAGGCAGTGAGTTAGACACAATCCAGGAAGACCTAAGATCGCTTCAAACATGGTCAGAGACGTGGCTACTGCGCTTCAATGCATCAAAATGCAAGTGTATGCACATGGGCAAAGACAACCCTCAAAGATACTCAACGGGGAAACCATCAAGCCAGTCAATGAAGAGAAGAACCTATGTGTATATACAACGAATGATTGCAAACCCTCAAGTTTAGGAATCATCAAGAGAACCTTTAAGCACATTGATGAAGAAAGTTTCACAATCCTTTACAAAGCCTACATCAGACCACACTTAGAGTAGGCCTACTGTGTACAAGTATGGTGTCCATTCCTAAAGAAAGACATCAAGGCACTGGCGAAAATTCAGAGGAGAGCTACCAAACTAGTCCGGAAGTTGAAGAGACGCCCTTACAATGAAAGGCTAGGCACTCAACTTATTCCCACTAGAGGTCAGACGGATAAGAGGTGACATGATCGAAACCTTCAAAATTCTAAATGGCTTGGAAGATATAGACCCTCAGGATTTGTTCACCAAGGCGTCCAGCACAGTGCACACCAGGGGCCACGAGCAGAAGCTGTTCAAGAAAAGTTTATGTAAGGGTCTCAACCTAAGAAAGTACTTCTTCTCCCAAAGAGTGATCCACAACTGGAACAATCTCCCGCCAAACGTGACAGAAGCCAAAAGCGTAAACCAATTCAAAAACAGATTTGATAACCATGTGAAAAAAAATCAGGATATGGGATACTCAAAGGCATATGCCTATAATTATATTCCCATCAAACCTAAGTGTAAGTGTAAGTGTAGGCTGATTTTTAGATGATCACTTGAAAAATATTTTACGGAGACTTTATGCCATGTTACCATGGGAAGCTCGCAACATATTGCGTGTTCGTCAAATTCAACCAGTGGCCATGCACAGTGATGAGAATCATTAATTTGTTTGTTTGTTTGTTTGTTTGTTTGTTTGTTTACACGGTCTGTGGGCGAATATGCCCCGAGGGTGTACACTCCCCACTCTCCCCTACTATGCGATCAAAAAGAAATTCCCAGAATGCCCCATCCCAGTACTCAGTTACTCAGTTACACCTTAACTCGAAATTTTGACCTGTTTTTTTCGAGTTAAGAATTTCAATAAGAATTTCATGAAAATGTTTTTTTTAGAGTAGGCCTATTATTTTTTATTCCAAACCCAGTATTTTGTAATCCAAAATATAATACTATACGATCAGCAAGAAAATTCCCAGAATTCTCCGACAACATACCACAACTCGAAATTTTGACGTGTTTTTTCGAGTTCAGAATTTCAATAAGAAATGGAGTCTTAAGACTTACAGATACTTTTATCCCAAAAAACAAGTCTTTTGTAATCCAAAATATAGGCCTACTATGCGATCAAAAAAGAATTCCTAGAATACAACTAAATGCCACCCAATTTACTAATGTAGATCAAATTGCGGTCAAATTTAAAGGTATTGAATCCAAAATAAAGAACATTCCAAATTTGAAATATCATTAAGTTTTACGCCTTCATTATCCAACATTCGTTACGATTGATGAAGCGTGTATACAGTCATCAAAAAAGTAACAATACAGGTAATAAATGGGCTTCTAACTCTAAATATCCTACCTAAAAATATTAAATCATAAAGTTGTTTAAGAAATTTATATTTTTTAATATGAGATATTACACGCTAGGATCGGGTGATTATTGAGGAAGTGACACTCCATACTGTAAGGTGAAGTCTGGTTTTTTTTCTTCACATTTTTATTTTCTACACGCGGAACCATATCTACAGGTACCTTATCGATTGTCTGTGGAGTAATTTTTTTTTTTGGGGGGGGGGGATACATGCGCAGGTTGGACAGTCCGCCGTATTGTTCCCATGGATCAATACGCCACACACACGCTACCTGTCACACTCTCCCTCGTATTGAAAAGCAAAATGTGACTAAAAATGAAATTTTGACTTTACCTTACATTTTGGATTGCCACTTCTTCAATAATCACCAAATCCTACACTGCAAAAACACCAGTGTTAAAAATAACACCGTTCGGTGTTCTGAGAGGTCCACACCATACGGTGTTATTTTAACACTATCTTGGTGTTACATTAACACTTACAGTGTTACATTAACGCTTACAGTGTTATTTTTCACACTTGCAGTTGTTAAAATGACACTACATGGTGTTGATATAACACCAAAAATTTAACACCGGTACACCGGTGTTAATTTTTTTTTGGTGTGGACCTCTCACAACACCAATGGTGTTGTTTTTAACACCGGTGTTTTTGCAGTGTAGAGTGCAATATCTCATATTTAAGATGATAAATTTCTCAACAACTTTTTAAGTTAATATTTTTAAGTTAATATTTTTAGGTAGGATATATATTTTTAGAGTTAAAAGTTAAAAGACCATTTATTACCTGCATAGTTACTTTTGTTGATTACTGTACATATACAATGCATTAATATGGCCTACTTATCGGCAATAAACCACCGATAAAATGTCACCAAGTTCAAACTTTTTTGTTACCATTTCCTCCATTCATCATTTCCATTCAACGTTTTATTTCCGTAACAGTGTTATTTATTCTATGAATACCACGGTTATTAGGTGAACTACGTGTTCCTTTTTATTTGCGACTCGTAGTTAGCTCAAACCACTAGATCCTTGCTCAGACCAGGGAGGTGTTACACAACCATGATAACATCTCTCTGCTCGAACCAAACCACCAAAATGTAAAATGCTATGCATTCTTAAGATAAACTCATCAACGATTATTAGAACGCCGTATCAAGGGCGTATCAACGGAAGGATATACTATAACATTTAGAATCAAATTGATATATGGTCAATCTAATCATCTAATCAAATTTAAGATAAAGGAATCAAATACAAAAAGAAACCAGAAAATCTGTGGTGGAAATATATACAAACATTACAGAAATTTAGCGAGAGAACCCCCGATCTAAGACATAATACCACTAATGCGAACGCTTTAGTAGGAGAGCGCGATAGTCTGCTGGACATTTGGTTGCCGCTTTTCAATCTATTCCGTATGAGGATCCATTTAATTAGGATTAGGGTTAGGATCACAAAATTAAGTAGTTTTTTTGCCTTTGGCGTCTTTATTTTAAGGAATCACGTTTTTAAGGCTCATAAATGTTGACAGAGAGGTTTTATATGTTGTAAAGCAAAAGGCTTACTTAATTAATTAAGTGACTAATTTTAATTAACTTAAGTATCTTATTGGTCAAAAATGGTCTTAAGATATTTCATTTTTGTATTTTATTGTATAACATTGATGTTTGTTCGAATAACAAAGAATAACAACTTAATTTTGCGATACATTTAATTTCGCGAATATATTGCTGGCTCAAAGTCCCGAAAATAAATACCACAAATGTTGCAATTTATGTTTTATGTATGATTTTGACTTGATTAAATTAAGTAACCACTTTACTGAATATGCATGAGTAGTTTCTCAATTCACAAAAATAACTTGACCAATGGCAAAAAAGCAGTATTGCCTGATTCGGCAATATTTTTTTTTTTTTTTTTTTTTTTGAGGGTGTATCAAAATATTTAATAAGTGATTCAAAAATATAATACTTTGCTTATAATCTCGTACATTTTACATACAATCAATACTCATGGTTATACTTCATGGACATACATGTACATTTTCACACAAATACGGGGTAGTAATGCTGAAATTGAAAAAATACAATAATCGTATATTGTTTTAGATTTTAGATATGCTTTTATAAACCAAATATATACGTGCATGCCCCAAGGAAAGGAAGTCTATGCTTATAGTGATACAAAATAGGGATAGAGGCTATATAATCAACTGATTGAAAAAGCTTGTGCGGTTATATTCTCAATACTCTTTAAGTAATACAGTTAAGGACAGATATGAATTTTTATCAAAATATTTAACAAGTCATTCTCTATAATACAGGGTTATAATTCTGAAATTAAAAATATAATAATCGTATATTGTTTTAGTTCGTGCTACCTGTTAACATAATGCTAACCGTTAAGTCAATTTAGATCTGCTTTTATAAACAATATATATGTGCATGTCCCAAGGAAAGGAAGTATATCTTATGATAGTAAAGTGCTCAACAAAAGAAAGTCATACACCTTGTTCAGGTCCCCAGAGTAACCCCCGATCACTCTTTGACCAAACAGACCAGACAGACACTTGGACGAATCCCCCGGCACAACCCGATACCAAAGCTGTCACCCAACAAAAACACACACCATGACTAGCACCATTCGAAGAAAACCAGTCACCCCTCAAAAGTCACATTTTCAATACACTACGCGGGAAGAAAAGACCACATGTTACCTGTTCATAATCAAATAGCCCGCTCGCTCAGGCAGGACCCAACGCAGTTGCAGTGTGTGATCAATATCCATTTCATTACCGGCCATTCAAGTGCCACGCACAGCATTTTCTCGCGGCTTGCGTGAGTTGAAAATGTGACTTTGAAAAGTGACCAATTCTCCCAAATGGCGCTACTCATGGTTTATCCCTGTTGCTAGGTAGCAACTTTGGTACCAAACTGCGCCGGAAAGATTCATCCAAATATCCATCCAGTCTATTTGGTCAAAACACAATCGGAAAGTACTTCAAAGGACCCAAACAAAGTGCATGACCTTCTCCTGTTGAGCACCTTAGTTACAAAATAGGGAGGAAAATGGTGTTATAAAATAAGGACTTTTTATTGCGCAATACCTGCAGTCATTTGCAATTTCTTAATGTATTACAAACATAGGTACAAAAAACTCTAGGAGTGGCACCTTTAAACTTCTATTTTAGGCCCCTTGAAAATGTTTGGTCAAAATTTTCAAAAGTAAGGCCTAAAAACAAAAGTTCAAAAACACCACTCCTAGAGTTTTGTCTTAACATGGTTTCTAGCAAATTTCAGCATTTTTAACTCAAAATTGACTTTTGTAGCCTTTCCAAGATTTATTTACCCAAAAAGTGATTTTTTGCCATTTTGTTAAAAATCGACATTTTTAGTAAAATTTGATATCAAAAATAGAATCTCTGACTCATTTCCATTCCATAATTGTATACTTTTACATTCATCACAGTTATAGTTTAAACATTATAAACATGTTGAGAAACTTCTCCTCCCGAACCCGAGACATTACACGCCAAGAATGGCCGATCATTAAGGAAGTTACAATCCCAAACGTACTGTCAAGTCCGATATTCACTTCCACATCTTCATTTTCAACACGGGGACTCAGACCGGCAAATGATTGATTACTGGTAGTGGTAGGGCCAATTCACCCGTCGATGGCCTGATTCGGCAATATGTTTCCAGATTCGGAACCATATCTCACATTAGTGTAGTCTGTTAAGGTAGATTTAAGGCCTTATCGTGACATTTTTGATACAGCTCTATAAATTGGTACGTATATTATTTCGGCTGTACCACACAATTTAGGAAGGGGTGCCAAAAATGTTGACCATGCGATGACGTCATTTTCGTGAAAACGTCAAAAATTGCGGTTCATTATGTGAAAAAATAAACGATCTATGTCTTATGCTTCAAGAGCTATAACATTTTAAAGTTGATTAATGCGAACACAAATTTAGCCACAATGTGACGCCTGACGACCACTAGTATCTTCCTTATTTCAGATTATGACCTAACATCTACACATTACTGCTCAAGGCTCATTTCACAGCGAGGGAATTAGTATCTTTCAATTTTAAACCACGTTCAAACCGGGTACATGTAGGGAACCCATAATGATAGAATCAGATCTTCCATTAAGTAAATACTCTCCGCCTGACAGTTTATACTACTGTGCCCGCAGTGTCTTGCAAATTTCCCAATACTGCGGCTGTTCCTAATGTAACCCTTACTGAGTGTAAAATCAACTACGTATGGCAAAGGCCGAGGAGACCATATGGATCGAACAGACCATTCAGTTATCACGCACAAAACAGCTTCAAAAAGATGACTACGTCTCATGGTCTGCACACCATGCAGCATCACAGTGGCGTAACCAGCGGGGGGGGGGGGGGGGGGGGGGGGGGGGGGGGGGGGGGGGGGGGGGGGCTGGAGCCCCCCCCCCCACTTGGAACCCTTGCCCCCCCGCTTGCCCCCCCAATGAAATCAAATACGGCTGTAAATAAAATTTACAAACAAAGTACACACCAAATCCCCCAATAATGACATCGTGTCGGTTGAGATTGGCACTGTCGGTTCATTTGACGAAAGGAATCATGGAATTATGATGGTCAAAAGTACACATATTAAAAAATATCGCATATGTCTTCCCAAAATTAAATATTCTTTGGTACAAGCTTGTTTAGAGCCAAAATGTAGCTCAATCGTCCAAAAATAGCTGTAAAGTCGAAAAAAAATTTAGGAGCCCCCCCCATTTCAAGTCACTGGCCCTTCTTGCCCCCCCCCCCCCCCCCCCCCCCCCAATGAAAAAGTCTAGTTACGCCACTACAGGATCAGCAGCTGTGCTGGATGACCCAGCTGTTATTAAAGGCATATCTGATCTATATGTGATCTTTTCCAGAGAACGCCCTCTCACAAGCCTTACACAAGGTAAAAATTGGACATTATTACGAGCGCCCTCTTCGACGTTCAAACTGTGTGTTTGTGAATAATCATGAACCGGAAAGGTACTGTGGTCACGCCTCCTGGATATAAACTGCAATATCAACGCCGCCTAGTGACGCTATAGGGCGTTGCTTCGTCTGCTTCATTTTAATATTTAAGTATAATAACAGGGGATGTAGTCTGTCGTCGCTATATTTAAATGTTCATTATGTTCCAAAATGTTGAAATATTAGAGAAATAGCCCATCAGATATCACTATCTATAGGAGTGTTAGATAAAATATTGGAATAGCAATTACGGAATTATTATTCCATGATGGTAAGATGTTTTAAAGTCTATGAAACAAGTACGGGTAAGATTCAAAGCTTATTTTCTCAATGAATTACGTTCATATCATATTTATTTTTAGAATTCCGTACTTCCTTATATACTCAAGTTATATTTTATTCTCATTTGAAAACAATCCAGGTAATACAACGTCTAATCATAGATAATCGACACAGGGATGGTTAAGTGGGTGTTTTGTTTGAAGCTATGTGTGTTTCGGACCAAGGTCGCTCAACACAAAAGCCGATGTAGCCTTTCGCCCTGTCTTGAAATAACTTCTTAGCATCCATAAATAATACGCCACTCTCGTTCCCAGATGCATGAAATCGCTAGGAATCGATTTAAAAAAGTGCTATTGTCCATCGCGCTCATCATGGGTTCGAGTTTACGTGTAATAGAAAACTGGGTGAAATAAGTGTCTATAAACTTCACAAATAGCGTTACATCTATCGCATCGGTGAATGCGTGTATTAAATTGTTATGTTTCAAATATTAGAAGTATCTTAACTTTCGCCGTTGCTTTTTTTATTAAACTAATTTTATGTATCCCGTTAGCTAGCATTAGATACTGTAGTTCCCGCAATAGACTATCAATACCCGTTCTGTTTACCGGGCTTTTCAAAATGCTAGTCATACAGGTGTTTACAAAACAGACATAGATAAGCTCCGCGTAACATTTCAATAGAGATAATCCGGGACTTACCCATCCCTGTGTCGATTATCTATGGTCTAATGTAGTGATATTAGAATTACTAAACTTTGTTCACCAAAACTACCAGAAGTAAAAAGCCCATTTCATAATCATGCGAGTTTACTCTCCTTTCAAATATCCCGCGTCAATCCCAAGAATAAACTGAATGGTCTGTAATATCGATGAATGACCCATGATTGATTTCTTTTGATTCACTTTCCACCTGAGTCGTCGGTGCTCATCAAAATACACCGTGATGCAATGTAACGCAAGGCCAGTCTCTATTCAATGTTATTGATTGAGATAATGTTACGAATACTGCATGTAGTATTGAGATAAGTCATTGATGTCTGACAGTGCTATCGATTTAGGGATTATAATTCCATGAAGTAGACATTAACTTTTCTGTTTGATTTACTGATTAACATTTGAATTGCATAATGTCTGGTTTACCGCGAGCTTTGGGATAATATATAATAATGTTCTCGTGCAATTGATTGACCGGGAAGGGACCTTTATGGATTTTAATGGAAATCAGCCCAAACTTAAAACTGTAAGGATTAAGAAAAATCAGTTGCCTTTGTGCAATAACACGTTGTTTCAAAATATTCTATCCCCGGCTCGGACAGATTTTATGGTCATTGGGAAATAACGACATTCAAATAAGTATTTGGTATTTGATAATTCTCTGCCACTGTAATCGGGAACTGTCACTGTGGCCGAGTGGTCTAAGGCGGTGGTCTAATGGAAACTTTTGCGCGTGAGTTCGAATCTCACTGGAGTCACCTTTTTTGTCTTTATTTTACTTATGATTTTGAAGTAATTATGAATCGTATCGCCCTGTAACTCAGAAAATATTCATGATTTATTATCAGAAATGTAATTCGGCATGAAATCTACTGTCTAAAAAAAGTTTGGTACATAAACTATGATGTGACTTTGATAAAATATGTACACAAATATTATCTAAATATGTTCATTTTGCATGTTGGTTCTCGGGGAGGGGCATCCATTTTCAACTTATTTTCTACTACAAGGGAGTTTGTTTTCTTAACAGAATGCCCACTGAAGAAAATTGAAGCTGCATACATAATTTGTACCACACGCAATTTCTATAAATTGATGTAATGTGTTATTCGAAACATTAAATTGTAAAAATACGTTGATATCACGAGGTTCGAAATAGCTCAGTCGGTAGAGCTTTAGACTCTCAATCAACAAGCCGTAGGTTCGAATCTTGATTGAAGTTCTTAATGTTATTTATTTATATTATTTTACGTTATTTATTTATTTATTTATTTAATATTATTATCTATTTACTTTCATTTTTTTTTAAATTGACATTTATTCATATTGATTTTCTTCTTTTTTAAACTTTCTTCTATCTTGATGGGTTTATTTATTAATTATGTGTTCATTTGATTTTCAATTAATTGAATATTAATGTTATACATTATATTTATTTATTCATTTGTTTGTCTAAGGATTTAATAACTTACCTAATTAATGAATTAATATATTCATTTATTTATCTATTTATTTACCCATTAATTAATCAATTATTAATACATATTTCGATGTGGTCGAGCTCATAAACTTATCTTTTCATAAATAAAAAGATCACATGGTGTTCCAATTCGTATTAAAGCAAACACAAACTATTAACTTCAATTTTATAATACATTGTTTTAATTATAATTTCAAAATCTGTCGTAACCAGCCCATACTAAAAGCGTGTACAGGTTATTTGAAATGACATTGGGTTACAATATCGATTAATCGCGCTGACGCTAATAACGAGGTCGTACTACAAATTAAATTGAATGATGATAATCGATTGGCCATCCACTATTTACTATTGAAGTGTTACGTGTAATGTAAACCAATTATTACCATATCAATTGGATCACGCTTTCAAGTCCTGAACACTGATTGAAAAGATCGCTACATAAAACCAATGGATGTGCTAGCATTAATAAAGGTGCGTGACCCATTTACCTGAGTTACATAATCACTTCGATAGTGATCAGACCTGGATCACTGCGCATGAATGGTGTGAATGGGCGCTTAT
Organism: Ophiura sarsii; assembly: GCA_035610835.1. Taxonomy (NCBI): domain Eukaryota; kingdom Metazoa; phylum Echinodermata; class Ophiuroidea; order Amphilepidida; family Ophiuridae; genus Ophiura; species Ophiura sarsii. The sequence continues at coordinate 19,918,322 of CM069456.1, read as the reverse complement.
CCCTTTAGGTATACTTGTCTCAGGATAAAAAATCTCGATTAATACGAAATAAAATAACATCGACAAAACTACATGCTGTGATAGGATTCGAACCCGTAACCCGCTGATTCCAAATCCGACACCTTACCGCTGAGCTAAATCTATTCGATGTAAATTAAGTAAGAAAAAAACATTATACATCTACATCTACATCTACATCTATGAACATACTCAATAAAGTTGTCAAGAGACAATATCTAATTGAGAAAACAATACAGACGTCAGTCAGAAAACATGGTACCAAATACACACAAGAGATACATAATACAATTACACTTAATTACTTAAATTACTAAGACCAGTTTTAAAGGAGACTAGTTTGTTGCAGTCGAGTAATGAGGACGGTAGTGCATTCCAGTCCAATATTGTACGCGGGAAGAAACTGAATTTATACGCATTTGAATGTGAAGCCATGACACTAAATTTTGAAGCATGATATTGACGAGTTTGTAATGCCGTTGGTCTGTTGATATAGTCCGGTATTGGAACCGCGATGTCCTGGCTATGAATTTTATACATTGTAGTAAGGCGTGCGTTCTTTCGACGTTTTTCAAGTGATAACCAGTTCATTTTGCTTAATAATTCTGTGACTGTACCCTCTGATCTTTCATAGTTGTTGCATACGAAACGTGCGGCCCTCCTTTGCACCATCTCCACTTTCTGAATGTCTGCTGAGGTATGGGGGTCCCAAACAACACAAGCGTATTCGAGAATTGGCCGAACTAATGCAAAGTACATCTGTTGTTTTATTGATGTTGGGCATCTCCACAGGTTACGTCGAATAAACCAGAGGACTTTGTTTGCTTTAAGAGTGATATTATTTATGTGTTCAGTCCATTTAAGATTGTGTGTCAGCTCGATGCCAAGATATGGGTGATGTTTTACACTGTTCAGGTAGTCATTTTCCATTTTGTAATCGTGCAATAGGGGGTTTCTTTTTTTAGTGACACGAAGAATGTTACATTTGGCAGTGTTAAATGACATTTGCCATTTTGTTGACCAATCTGTGAGAGAGTTTAGATCTTTTTGAAGAGATTCAGTGTCCTTTGATGATCGAATTGCCCGGTAAAGAACGCAATCGTCCGCAAATAATCGGATATCTGATTCAATATTTATGTTATTTGCTATACAGTTCAACATAAGCTTAAAATGCTTTATATTTCCTATTTTAAGCGTTTTTAACACAGAGTTTTCGCCTAAAAGCAGTTAAAAAGCTGTTGCACTTAAAGAATCTAATTTTGATTTAAACGACACTTAACAATTAAGGACATCTATTTCGTTCGTACACACTTCAATGTGTCGATTAACAGCCACAGTCTATCGTTGCATCATGGGGTTTAAACGATGGGTACCTGATGACTCGGGTACGTACATCGACTCGTGTGACCTTTGTCTAGGACAATCACTTGAGAGGAACAAAAGATGTTACCTGTCAATCAAAAATAAATTGAGACTAGATAAACTAGCCATCAAGCGATGGCGCTCTTGATAATGTCCCTGCTCTAAGGCTAAGTGCTCTATTCATGATTTTTTTTAGAAAGTAGATTTTCTTGTAGATTTACATTTCTGATCATAAATCGTACATACATTCCAAGTTACAGAGCGATACGATTCCTAATTACCTCAAAATCATGGTTTTAGAGTGAATTTAGAGTGAAAATATAAACTGTCGTGTTAACCCGACAGTTTATTTTCTTTCTAAAACCATAATTTTGAAGTAATTAAGAATCGTATCGCCCTGTAACTTGGAATGTATGTACGATTTATGATCAGAAATGTAAATCTGCAAGAAAATCTGCTTTCATTTTTTTTTTCGATGTTGAGGGCGTTCCCTGGAAAGATCACATAATATACCTTTAATGTTCTGCCGTTGTTCAACGAGAAGGCTGCGACAATCGCTATGGTCAAACACGGAATGGAATTGCAAATGCAAATCACAAACTTCCACAATCTAGGGCAACTCCGGCCACGTCACATTATTTGATCAACCACTATTTGCCGTGGCAAAGTTTGGAACAAATTCTCGTTTATGCTAATGAACCAAGCTCATGAACAAAACAATGCCACGATGAAAGTTCCAGGTGGTGCAGTGGGACTTACGGAAAACTATTCTGCCTTTAGAAGATGGCTGGTGGCTGGACCCGAGCAAATGAGGTTGCATTTTAGAATTTGAGTGACAGCTAAGTAAAAATGCAGAAGATGTTAGCCTGAATTTTAACCAGCATGAACAAGGCCTGTCTACCCAGGAAGTCTTTCAACAACAGGTCAATAGCCTCAGTTCAACAATCACTAATGGGTAACCCTTTTCTGGATGATTGCTCGGAACTTCTTGCCTTAGACACTCGGAACTGTATCAACGAGAATGTTATTTCAACTCTACATGTCTACGTAACATTGAGGATATCGGAAACACCACGTATCGTGCCTGTAAAGGGAGTAATTGTGGATAAGAATGTATCCATTCATCAAACAATCTAGAAGAATTCACTGCCTCTTTTCAAGAGATCTAAAGATATCGAAGACAAAACAGCAAGTAAAGGAACAGAATTCGTAGAAAAGTAGGAGGCCATACCAAACTGCCCGGAAACGTTAAGATTTTCTAAGAGATCCTAAGAACAAAGAAGAGTTGTTCAACTTCCATATTTCAAAGATGTCGACTTGCACTCTGGACGACACTCCTTGATGCATCAAAGGCCTGTCGAGAACTACTTAAGTGTGGTTGCAAGAGCGGTCAGCCATATTGTTCCCGCAGCTGCAAGTGTCGAAGAGCTGGAATATCATGCAGCCCTGTGCAATTGTGTGGGGGTGTTTGGGGTGGTATGTAACATTTAAATAGATTTGAAGCTTTAAAAGGCGTGGTCGAAGCGTATACAGGTATTTTAAGAAATAGTATGTTCACCTTATATCTCTGAACTGCATCGTAAAATTGAAAATGTATGTGTTTTTGCATTTAACAAAGGTCCTATTGTGAGAAAAACGTGGGCGTGGTTTATGTAAAAACTCATTATTGGTCTGTCTGTGATCTCGCAAAATACAGATATGTATGAATTCCTATACTACCTATCTTCTTCAGCTAAGCTTCAATTTAATAACAGTTATTGCAGTTTTTATATTGATCAATATTTAAACACCCTTAAAAGGGGCGTGTCTCATGTTACATACATCATTGATATTATTTAGTCACGGAGTATCATGTATTATAGATTGTAAGCTTTAATTTGACGTGTTTACTCACAGTTTATGTTAAACATAATGTATTCATTATTTATGGGCGTGGCCAATGACCACATTAACGAGGTCTGAATTTTTGGCACACCTTATAACATGATTAGGTATGTTTCAAAGAGGATGTGTGCCAATTCACAGAGCAGTATCAAAAATGTCACGATCCAAACCATACCAGACTACACTACATGTTTTTTGGCAATTTGCCTTGACATTGTTTAACCATCCATGGACCCAACAAAGAGTGCAGCGAAAATCAAAAAGGATGTATATTGACCCGAAACTTGTGAAGCAGACAATGATCAAAATAATTGGAACTGGGCGGAAAGCAATAGTTGCGGGCAAAGGCAACAAAGCCAGAGAGCGTTGACGTCAGTATGTCGTTGTCGTTGCATGTCATGCTCGGTACCGGGCCGTGTGTCAGTGTGTGGTGTATTATACCAAACGTGTATACTACCTTCATCATGTATGTACACTGCTGACAAATCTATACAGTTTTAAGGAAATGGATTGCATTAATTAACCATGTTAACCATGGAGATCGTCCACAGCAATCTGTCTTGCACCAAATTATGGATATTTGCAGTGGCGTTCATCTGTGCATTACCAATGTTGGCGTCAACTAACACAGGAACCAGCGGTAACTACCGCGTGAGTTACAACGAATTCAAGTCTGATCTCCCTTGCAAAATAACTAAATTGATAGCTTCATCCGGCCATTCTGGCGAAGACGACTATGAATGGATGTGTAATTACAGACAATTGCGTAGCATCCCGACCCTTCCAAAGCAACGTTTCACGATACTGAATCTCAATTTCAACAATCTGACAGCGATACGAGGGAATAGTTTCATCAACAATACAGATCTAGTAGTTATCAAACTTAGTGTGAACTCCATATCGTCTATTGAGAGTACCGCCTTCGCGGGATTAAGACATTTGCAATCTCTTCAACTGGCACGCAACCTCTTGTCTTCGTTGGATGCTGACATTTTCAAAGACACACCAAATCTGATTGCGCTTGATTTAACGTTAAATGCATTTGTAGCCATCCCATATTGCGCCTTACAAACCCTGCATTCTCTGCAATTCCTAAATATGTCAGCGCAGAGAACATTTCAATTTACAATGTTGAGAGACCGTAACCTAACGTGTTTGCCGAAGAGCACTGAGCTACCCAGGTTAACTTATATCAACCTGGCGGGATTTGACGAGGAAGGATCGTCGCTTCTACTGGCAAATACGTCATTTCAATCACCCTTTGTCATGGATAATTTACAACAATTAGACTTGCGTTATTACGAGCGAGTAATCATTGACGGTGAAAATGAAACGGTGTCTTTCCGAAACCTCAGTTCTCTATTGATAAGCTGCTTTCCCTTTGACAGCTTCCAATACATACATGCAAGCACTTTGACATCTTTGGATATCGAATGTCGTATAAAACAGTCATGGATTGAACTCAACTCAAGCAGTCTACAGCAGCTTGAGCGATTCCCACTATCGTCTCTGTCCATTGTAAGTCACAACATATACGCTATTTATGACGAAACATTTACCTGGTCATCTTCACTGCATCACCTTAATCTGCGGAACAACGCTATTGGATTTATTAGTCAAAACGCATTCCGAAAGTTGGAACTACTCGAGAAACTCGACCTTTCGTGTAACAGTCTGCAGAAATTGCCGTCCGGTGCTTTTCAGGTCTTCAATGAGTCCAGTTCCCTGACAGAAATTGACTTATCCAACAATAAACTACAGTTTGCCACCACGCTGTCTACAAAGCCATTCGGTACGTCCAGGAAATTGCAAAAAATAGACCTGAGCTCCAATGCCATTACGGGTATCCCGCATGGATATTTGAATATAACGTCTCTAAGGTATCTAAATTTAGCTGATAACCAAATGTCTAACGTCATACCTTGGTTGGGGCACATTCCAAACTTGGAGGTCCTAAATTTGGCGAGAAACAGATTTGTCAGCCTGCCTCCTCCCGGTTGGCCGAACAGAATGCTAATCATGCTAATGCTAAAGGACTTGACATTATCGGCAGTAAGCTATTTATATGGGGATATATCGGCTTTGTTGAGATCGGCTCCAATGTTAGAGTTCTTGGACGTATCTAATAGTAACGCACTGTGTGGCACCGTTGTCTTTAAAGGTTCAATCAAATCCAAGTCGGCGTCTTTCCTGAACACGCTTGATCTGTCTAGCAACTGCTTCAGCAGCAAAGATCTGAATACTATATACGTAGGGTATCATCCAAGGTTGACATCGCTGAGTTTAGCTCACAATAAGATTACCGAATTGAAAGATGACACGTTCGCCACTTCTCCGGCAATTCAAATTCTTGATCTCAGTTACAATCACATCAGTTACATACCGGCGAACACGTTCACATATCTCGGCAATCTGAGCGATCTTTATCTTCAAAACAACGTCTTAGCATCAGTCGACTCCATAAAGCCTGTGATATCCCAATTGGTGAATCTGAATATCGCAAAGAACAGTATCAATGGAATACCTACGGACTTTCTTCCAGAAAGCAGCGATGAAAACTCGGCTCTTAAAAGTATCGATATCAGTGGAAATCCATTTGAATGTTCGTGTGAAAATGTATTATACTTTAAAAAATGGTTTCAGAGAGATACCATGGTAGATATCCGGTTTGAAAAGCTCTCTTATCACTGTGTGAGTCCTCTTCAAGCTAAAGACATCGTCTTTACCGAAGTTGATCTGGATTGTCGTCCTCGCTGGCCCTATTTTCTTGGTGTATCTTTGACAATATTTGGATTCATTTGCGCATCTACGGTCCTTGCATACAAGTGTCGGTGGCGAATACGCTACAATGCCTTTATTCTCCGACACCGTTTGCGGCGTCGACGCATTTGTGAGGATGCGCCACCGATGGGGCTTCATTACGATGCATTCGTCTCCTACTCACAAGACTCCGATACGGACTTGGAATGGGTGCAAACAAACCTGTTGAAAAACGTCGAAGAGTGTGAACAACCGATGCGTCTTTATTTCGCCGGTAGAGACGAAATACTTGGTACGTCTGAATTTGATGTCATTTTGGAAAAAATACAACAAAGTCGAAAGACTCTTTTGATTTTATCGCCGAGTTACATGATGAATGAGTGGTGTTACTTTGAGATGCAGATGGCACACATGAGATTGTTTGATGAAAGCCGTGACGTCATCATCCCAATACTTCTGGAGGAAATACCTGACAATCAAATCACACTGCTCATGCGCAAAATACTTCTAAGGAAAAGCTGTTTGAAATGGACAGACGATCCTACCGGGCAAGAACTGTTCTGGGGAAAATTACGCGAAAATATGCAACAACCAAGTCTTGTCGATCGGCGTTTTAACGTTTAGTGGACAGATATAATGAAAACAGAATAGTTGAGGCATCATCGCGTTTGAGATGACGCAATGGTGTAAAAAAATGGAAATATGTGCATTATACGCGTTCTTAACAGTTTTAGTAACCGTACTATTACCATCATCTTGGGCGACTTCAACGCAAAAACCGGGTCCGCATGGAGACATTTTCCGCAAAATATCGGAAAATACGGAAAAGGACATGTAAACGAAAATGGAAATCGTCTTCTAGAGACAGCTATGAAATACAACCTTGTTTTAACTAACACTTTATTCAAACATAAACTATGTCACCGGACCACATGGACGTGCCCGGAAAGGAACAATCTTGACAAAGATGGAACGCCAAGAAGAAACCCGTATAGGAATCAAATTGATTATATAATTATCAATAACCCTTTCCGCAGATTTGTTCAAAATTCCAGATCATATGGCGGAACAGAAACATCTACAGATCACAAACTCGTCATGGCTGAGTTGAATTTTGAATTTCACAAAATCAATAAAAAGCCTTCAAAGAAGACACTTGCCGTCGACAAACTTAAAGAACCAGAATTCAGACAACTGTATCAAGGGAAAGTAACCACCAAACTTAAAGAAATAAGTAAAGATGACGAAGAAGAATCTCCTCAAGACAAGTGGAACAAGATTAAGAAATCATGCCTAGAAGCTGCCGAAGAAGCGGTAGGGTACAAAAACAACAACAAACGAATAGACGATCCACGAATAAAGAACATGTCTGAAAAGCAACAAAAACTAAGACTTGAAATCAACGCATCTGACAACAAGGAACAAAGAAGAAAACTGAAGAAAGAAAGAAACAAGACACTAAAACAAATCCACAAACTCGTTAAGGAAAATGAAACAAGCAAAATTAATGAGAAACTGGAAGAGCTTGAAAACTGCAAAAATGACTCAACCAAAATGTTCAAAGCAATCAAAGCTCTAAAAATCATAGAGCCCAAGAAAAATCTCATAGTGCACAATGAACTAAATGAAACTGCAACCAGTGAAGAAGACAAAGTCAAATTAATAACGGAATTCTTCAAAACACTCTTTGTATCAGACAAAGCTGAAAACATACCAGACTTAGAACCAAAAGAAATGACAACACCATTTACGGCGGAAGAAGTCAAAGGAGCAATCAGCACGCTGAAAAACAACAAAAGTCCAGGATGTGACGAAATTAATAGTGAACTTCTTAAATATGGACCAGCGGAAATAAACGAAATTATAGCTGAACTGCTTAATGACATCGCCAGCACAGGACAATTTCCTTCAGAAATGAAAGATGGCATATTAGTACCACTTCCCAAACCGGGCAAAAAACAAGGTCCGCCATCAAATCTACGACCAATTATCTTACTCTCTATACTAAGGAAAATATTAGCAATGTGTCTACTAAGAAGAATTGATGACCGACTGAATGAAAACATTCCGCTTACACAAGCAGCCTACCGTGCTGGAAGATCAACCACAGAAAATGTGTTCACATTCAAGACTCTAGCTGAAAAAGCAATCACTTCTTCGAGCTACGAAACTCACATAATCATGCTTGACATGAGCAAAGCATTTGATAGCGTCATCCGCAAGACCCTATATGAAGATCTCCAGAGCATTCTCAACACAGATGAGCTGCATCTGACAACAATTCTCCTGAAAGATGTAAGACTGAAAGTCAGATGCGGAAAAACTACCGGAGACTATTTCACAACTAATATAGGGGTCCCTCAGGGGGATTGCCTCAGCCCGATCCTCTTCACTCTATACTTGGCCAAAGCCCTGGAGCAAGAAAAACACGTAGACCTAGATCATACATACGCCAAACCTAATATATCGGAAGCCGAAGATCTCCTGCCACCTCATCTAAAAGATCATACCTACTGCAGGAAGACTGATCCGTATTTCCTCATAGACCAGCAATACGCAGATGATATCAGTTGGGTCGCTAACAGCAATCATAAAATTGAACAAATCAAAGCGGAAATACCAGACAAGCTCAGCAAACGCAATCTCAAAATTAACCAAACCAAAACAGAAGAATACACAATAAAAAGAAACGGAAACGAGTCATGGAAGAAATGCAAGTATCTCGGCAGCTTATTGGACACAAATGAAGATATTTGCAGAAGGAAACAATTGGCTATGATGGCATACAATAAACTGAAATTTATCATGAATTCAAGAACAACATCAACGAACTTAAAACTAAGAACGTTTAACGCATTCATAACCAGCATCTTCCTTTATAATTGTGAACTATGGACAATGGACAAGAAAGCTGAACACAAAATCGACGTGTTCCAGAGATCGTTATTACGTAGAATGATGAAATTAAGCTGGCAAGACAAAGTAACTAATGAGGAGTTATATCAACGAACGAGTCAAACCAGATGGAGCAACTTAATAAGAACTAGGCGTATGACCTGGTTTGGTCATCTCCTAAGACTCCCAGAGAAAACCCCAGCTAAGATGTCCCTAGCAGAAATAGGAAGAAGTGTTAAAAGACCACAAGGTAGACCAAAACAGACGTGGATAAGAATGATCCAAAAACAATTGCAAGAACTAAATATTGACTATACAAACGCAGAAAATCTAGCAGAACTGGCCAGTGACAGATATACCTGGCATTTACTAACTGATAAGTGAGGGCGCCATGTCAACAAAGACGAAATGCGTAACTGATGATGATGATGACGCGTTTTAACGCGTTCAAACGCGTATATTGCAGCATACAATTCCTCCTCTCTTATAAACCCTGCAAGATGTTACATTTAAGCCAATTATTTCCAGGTCTCACCTTCCATAGCAGCTTCATGCTCACCAGACCTGAACAAGGCACCATAATTGTAAACAGGCTACTGCGAACACGTTATCTTACATATACTTTAAGCAAAAACAATCATCATTGTTTGTTTGTTTGTTGTTTTGTTGATAAAGGAGGGAGACACTGTTTTGAAAAAGAATGAGACCAAAGGAAAGTTGATTCCTTGTGACGATCCCACTCCATACACAGTAGCGAGAAAACATGGATCACAAGTGACGGTTGAACGTCCTGGGCACAAGATAACCAGGGACGTGTCTTTCTTCAAGAAAATTCCAAACAGCACAGACACACAACACATACATTGATATAAACAGTAGCGAGGATGAAGTATACACACAGGGGATGGATCAGAACAAGAGAAGAAAAGAGGAGCTTCCCAGAAACCATTGTGGCTGGTCGCATTACTATGTCTAATCAAACGTGCACTCTCATAATTTAGTACATGGTACCCATTCCTGGTTCAGAATATACTGGGTAAACATGAATCGTTAGTAAAATAAAACACACCATTGCAAAGTTCTAGTTCTGCTCTATCAATTTATGTTATTTTTTTCACTAACGATTCATGTTATAGAGGGAAATATCACTTTTAAAAGCTCCAAAACATAAATATATAATGCATTGTGGGAAGGTTATGATTTCTGTCCGGTCCAAAATCCGATAGCTTTACTGCACCTGTGTGGGCACCCGTGTGTGAAATACACTTTTGAAATGCCCGCTTTGTTAGGCATATCATGCGTGTATGCTCCATACAGATATGGATCGATTACCAATCCTTTGTGAGTATTTCTGTGGATACATTCAACTATCTGACTCAAATGATGACAATAGCCGATAGAAAAGTATGGCCAGCAAGAAAAGGTCCTTCCCACAATGCATTATGCTTTCATGCCTCTAAATTTGTCAACAGCAGTAGTGTAAATTAATAAGACATGGTAATTTGATCGGACACACTGGTTTCTGGGAAGATACCGATATCTTCTCTTGATCAGAACAATCCTCCAGCAGAATACGCGCAGAACAATCCTCCAGTAGAATACGCGCAGAACAACCCTCCTACGCAGCAGAATATGCGCGTCCACAGCGTATCCGCAAGCCCCCTATATACTTTACATGATTATACAATGTAGCAGATGTTTGCTACGTACGTGGACAAGTCATACATGTGTTGTCGTTTAATAGCTAACACATTTGAAATAGTTATGGTATTCAAGTTCGTGTTACTAAAGTTACCGCACCACAAATGTTTGTTCCATTATTCCCCTACAATCTGTTCTAAAAGGAAAGGATATGTAGTGTTTAAGATCTGGTAACACGTCTGCGATAGTCTCTCGATCGGTACACAAAACAAATAAAGATTATAATTATATAGATCTGTGTTCTGTATCCTATTGTTATATCCACTCGGACACTATATTATTGAGATCCAATGAAAAGACATACCGTGTTTTAAGGGGGCTGTGGCAGTGTGCCACTCAGCTTGCCGATCGGAAGCCACTTTTAAATTAAAATTTGGTCGGCATAGAACTGGTGGCGCTATACCGATCAGGCGTGATTGTAGCAGACGACGCGACGCTGGCCACGCGTCTCTCAGACGACCCAATATGGCAACGGGATTGCACCATTTTGAATTATTTTTAACAGTCATCGTCCGGTTAACGAGGAAAATTCTTCTAATTATGATCAATTTGTCAAAATGATAAGATTAACATTCGCGATTACGTGTTATTTATTCACTACGAATTCAAAATTTAGGTCTCGCGTGGCCACCGTCGTCTGTGTAAATCTACAGCGCCCCCAAACCTATACCGACCAAAAATGACGTTAAACCTGGTTTAACATTGTTAAACGCGTTAATGCCGGTCACGGACGCATTCCGGACGATTATCCTAATTTATGTAAATATGCAAAGGGAACCGTTTTCGCTACGTACATCAGTATAGCACTTTCCTATCCCAAAATTAATAGAATCCCTGGCTGTGGACTCTCAGGAACAGCCTCCGTAAAACTGCCGTAACTTCTTCATTAGCCTATTCATTTAATCTTTATAAACGTATACAGTTTCTTGAAGGAAAGGGTTCAATGAATCCAACCATGATCATGAAATTGACTATTTTGGAAAAAATTATAAAAACCACGTTTTTGCCCCATTTTAGGTTCTGCAAAGATAACTCAAAATATATTTTGTCAAATTTTGTCATACTAGTTTCATTACACTGCAAAAAGGTTGCTTAAAATACGTTGCTAAAAGTACTTTTATCATCCGTTGGTTGACGTGTTGATTAAAATTCATTCAATATATGGAGAAAGTTAGGCGTTGTATAAAAGTAAAAAATCCCCAGCGTTGAGCAATTCGTCGAAAACAATGTCCTTAAAATGTTGGTGGAAACTGTTTCTGTTGCTAAAATATGTTGGGTAAAAATATTCCACTTTGGCAACTGTTGCATGAGCAATAAGGACAATCACGCAACAGTTGATGCAAGTTACGCACATGTGAATTTAAGGCAACTGTTGTCCAAAAAAGCCAATTTCGTGAGCTGTTGCATACTTGAACAACTGTTGAGTGAATATAATTGCCTAACTTTTGAGTAACTAGAATTGTTCAACTGTTGGTGAAAACATGTTACCCAATGGTGTTGGGCAAATTTTAGCGGTTGCATACTTGAACAACGTTGTGTAAAATGTTGAGTAAATATTTAAGCAACCTTTTTGCAGCGCAGGACCACAATTAGATTTATTCTGTCTTGGCATCCAAAACGGAATACACTGACAAATAATATTAAAATTGCCTTTCTTGTTTGAGATATATTTGTTTATGAATATCATTTCAACGGTGTTATAGCGACGTCACTAGCGATGAATATTGAATAGTCGTTATTATAGCCAAAAAATACACGACATGGACATATACTGAATAGTTCATGTCATGTGATCTATTTTGCACCAAAAGAATCACATAAATATGTTTATGTATTATATGATATGGACTATTTATACCTTCATACCCAGATAGCAAGACTACGTTTGGCAAACGTTCACAGTAAAAACACCATTGATAAGAGATGTCAGATATTATGTATAAAGCCTATAGTTTAATAACATGTTAAAATAAATTACAGATTCACTACCGAACGGGAATAGTGTATGTAGCTCTGCTGCATCGCCTAGAATTCCCATTACAAGTTACCGGTTCACTACCGGGAGGAAGTGATGTATGTAGCTCTGCTGCATCGCCCAGAATTCACATTATTTTGCCTACCGCGTGTTGCTAGACAAAAATGCTCAATATATAATTAAAACTTGACACAAATAAAATACCCAACATATGGCTATATTTGATAAATTAAGCAACAGTTGCTATACAAAAATGCTCAATATATAATGAAAACAATTCACAAATTAAGCAAACAGTCACAAAATGCCCAACAAATGGTTAATTAATAATACCCAACTGTTGTGTAATTAAAATTGTGCAACTGCTGAGTAACTGGAATTGTTCAACTGTTGGTGAAAACATGTTATCCAACGGTGTTGGGTAAATTTTACGCAACTGTTATGCGGTTGCATACTTCAACAACGTTGTGTAAAATGTTGAGTAAATATTTAAGCAACCTTTTTGCAGTGTATATTCCTAATAAAATTCCCTAGGAATGGTGTTTTTTTTGACACTTTTATATCATTTAATTTTACGCTTTCATTATCCAACATTCGTTACGAGTGATGAAGCGTGTATACACATGTACAATGCATTAATAGGGCCTACTTATCGGCAATAAACCACCGATAAAATGTCACCAAGTTCAAACTTTTTTGTTACCATTTCCTCCATTCATCATTTCCATTAAACGTTTTATTTCCGTAACCATGGTAACAGTGTTATTAATTCTACTTTTTTGTTACCATTTCCTCCATTCATCATTTCCATTAAACGTTTTATTTCCGTAACAGTGTTATTTACAGTTATTCTACAGCCATTTTGGTTTTAATGTATGTTAACAAAGCAAAAATACTAGATATGAATTTCTAGTGGTCTAACACATACATCCCATTGTGAAAACTATATTCTGATCATACATGTTGGTTTATATATGCCAATATATAGAATTTTACCAATTTTGGCGGCCATTTTGGAGGCCATCTTGGATTTAGGTGTGTTAACAAAGCAAAAGTTCTGGATATGAGTGTCTATAGTGGTCTAATACATACATCCCACTATTAAAACTATACTTCACCATACAATTTGATTGCTATATGTCACTTTATGAGATTTGACCAGTTATGGCGGCCATTTTGGACGCCTTCTTGCATAACCCCTTAGCATTATGAAAATATTGTTGGTAACATCCTGATTATGTCTTAGGACCATGATAGGAAGTTTAAAAAAAAGTTGGTTGGGGGGGGGGGGGTGCACACTAACCCTCTGTAGATATCCGACTATAGGCCTAATCATAATATGTGTATATCTATTTGATAGTCTATCCTACCTTATGAAACCTAAATAAGAGCCCATGGCGAACTTGCCCTGGTCTATGGACGAACCTTCCCCGGGGTGAGGCAAGTTCATAATTTGAGACGCTGTCTTTATCCTTAACTAATTCCTTTACAGACAGGCCTAGGGTACTATATAAATTGTGGTCGTATAAAGCCAATATATCAATCTTTCATTTAATGTCAATAGGTTCATTCAATCTTTACAATGTACGTCCTCTAGGCCATTCAAATGAAAATGCGGCGAGCACTCCCCGCTCTCCCCTATTCTATTTTGAATTACAAAATACTGGGTTTTGAATAAAAATAATTGGTCAACTCTAAAGACCCAATTTTCTTGAAATTCTTATTGAAATTCTTAAGGGGGCACAGCACTAAATATACCGCCCATTGGATTACATGTAAATTAGGGCTAAAAGAGTCGCTATTTTGGGCCCTTAGTAACCATTTTTGGAACGTCTCGAATGCTTTATTCTAATAAACAAACATTCAAATTTCATAAAATCGTCAAGAAGTGTTACACCTTCCAATTCGATTTTACGATACGATCATTTAAACAGCGCCACCCCTATTTTCAGCCCGGACGCTGGCCTTCTAACCGCCTCCGATCACGTATGTTCATACACGTGATAAATTTTCAATACAATCGAAAATCAATATTTTGCAATATCCTGATCAAAGTACAAGAGATTATCTTTCATTTTAATTATGAAACGCTATCCTCACGCCAAACTAATTCCCAAAGGACCCCATTAATCACAAAATCGTTTTTTGTTTTTGCCGGAACTTACTACCATTACACAAAACGAGGAGTGATTTAGTGCTGTGCGCCCTTTAACACACAATAAAAAAAATAAACACTTTTTTTTTTGGCATTTTTGTAAACACCAAGTAATATCAAGATAAACTGTCAAAATAGTTAAATTATATACCACCTCTAACTAAAGTTATGTTACTTAACGCATCGATACTCAATTTCTAATGTTCGAATTTTGGGCACTTTAAGGCCATTTTGCAGAATTTCTATGTTTTTATAATCTCTTTCATTCATCATGAGATGTTAATGAGACTATTTATGTTTCATATTATCTTAAAAGTATATATATGCAATGTTTTAATAACCCGATGAACCATGAAACTGATTACGCAATGGCGTGCACACCCTATATCAAACCTTAGATACAAATGTAAAAAGTGTAGGTCCAAAATTGCCGAATTTCAGGGGTATGGGTAAAAAACGTTTCAATTTTGAATTAATAATAGGCCTAAATTGTCTTTTTATCTGTCACGTATAATGTATCGTGTGTCAGGTAAACTCCCAATGTAATTTATGTTGGGTTATATCCTCTAGGGAATTGCCCAGAGTACTGTTATTGACATTTTGATACATTAAAAGCCTTATTTTTGTCTTAATTTAGGCCCAAATTAAACCTGGTCACCCCCCCCCCCCCCCCCCGACATGATTTGATATCAATGACAAATGGGTTTAAAAACATTTATTTCAACTTTATTTGTTAAGCCCCTGATTGATAAAACGAGCATAGATATGTAGGTTTATAATCGGATAACCATGGCGAGGGGTCCATTATTGTGAGTAAAATATAAAAAAAAGGAAATGTTAGTAAAATGATGCTCTTCAACCGTTTTTGCTCCAAATTTGTAAGAAAATTGGGTCGTGTTCATGATATTTATGTATGACATGGACAGAAATATGATTTTCTTTGAAATTAAGATAAAATTACCTCTTTTATAGACTCAAAATCAATGCAAATCGATATAAATCGAGTGTCACCACTACGTGTTACAAGGGGGCACAGCACTAAATATACCGCCCATTGGATTACATGTAAATTAGGGCTAAAAGAGTCGCTATTTTGGGCCCTTAGTAACCATTTTTGGAACGTCTCGAATGCTTTATTCTAATAAACAAACATTCAAATTTCATAAAATCGTCAAGAAGTGTTACACCTTCCAATTCGATTTTACGATACGATCATTTAAACAGCGCCACCCCTATTTTCAGCCCGGACGCTGGCCTTCTAACCGCCTCCGATCACGTATGTTCATACACGTGATAAATTTTCAATACAATCGAAAATCAATATTTTGCAATATCCTGATCAAAGTACAAGAGATTATCTTTCATTTTAATTATGAAACGCTATCCTCACGCCAAACTAATTCCCAAAGGACCCCATTAATCACAAAATCGTTTTTTGTTTTTGCCGGAACTTACTACCATTACACAAAACGAGGAGTGATTTAGTGCTGTGCGCCCTTAACTCGAAAAAACAGGTCAACATTTCGAATTAATAAGGTAAAGCTTAGTAATGGGGCATTCTGGGAATTCGTTTTTTGATCGCATATTTTTCTATTTTGGATTACAAAAGACTGTGTTTTGAATACAAATAATTGGCCAACTTTAGAGTTGAAATTTTCTTGAAATTCTTATTGAAAAAATCACTGTCCGATTGAAATGATATTTGGCTAATTTATTCAAAATGTCATGCTGAAAAAGTTGATATCAATTTGTTATTGATTTTGACTGAAAGTGTGCTCTTTTAAGAGCACACTTTAAAAAAAGGCATTATTATGTGACAGACGACGGTGGACACGAATTTTTGAATTTTGAGTTTCCGTTGGTTTCAATGTAACAATGGATTTTGATTATATGACCCCATAAAATTCATCACACGTTGGAACTAAATTATTTCATCCTAAAACCACTGTAGGTGGCTAACCATCCGCAGTGTCAGTATCATTTTGTAAATTTAAACTGTTGTTAAACGTTCGTCCCATTCACTTGATCACGTAACTTCGTTCGCATATTTTTACCTGAATATTCGTGAACACGCCCGTGTCCAGCGTCGTCTGTATGTGATATTTTCCATGGGACGCCCTCTATCCTCTGTATTTTTTTAAAGCAGATTTTCTTGCAGATTTACATTTCTGATCATAAATCATAAATTCATTCTGAGTTAAAGGGTGATACGATTCCTAATTACTTCAAAATCACCTTCAAATCACTAGCATATTGAATTAGAGCGATTTGAATAGCCTGTGTAAAATACTTTTCTGATTTTCCATCAGCTGATAAACATGTGAGGAGTGCGATGATTAATGTGTTTTATATATTTTTAGAATTTTCAGAATGATTTTTTAAGGATGTACCCTTCCCTGATCTAACATGCCAGATTCGCTGCGCCATGAGCTGGGTCATTCGGTGTATTGACTTTTCACCCGTTGGCTTTTATTGACATAAATCCTTATAGATAATTTACAAAGGAAGTGGGAGGAGTAGTTTTTTTTAGATCGTTTAAAGTAATCATGAACGTCTATGAGAAGTCTTAATGTTGCAGGGTCTTGCATTAAAAGACAGTGGGGTGGAGAAAATGAGCATTTATACACAGCTCTATGGAGAAAATTTTACATAATCGTCGATATCTCGAAAGAAAATCATTAATTACACATTTTCTTTTTTTCAAAGTAACTTTTTTTGGGGCAGCCTATATGCAAATCTTTTCTTTCAAAAAAGAAAGAAAGAAAGAAAAAAATTATATAGGCCTATAATTATTATCCTTCAATTAGTCCTACTTTGCTGAATGTCAAATTGACTGGAATCTAATTATATTTCAGGTCTTATTACACCCATCTTGATCCTAAAAACCACCATCCCCGCCGGAACACCCGTCATCACCCCGCCCACCCAATACACGTAACTCACTTCCTTAACACTTTCCACGCGGCAGGCGTCTGCAGACGACATTCCTAAAGTTCACAAAATGTTTAAAAAAACCATATTGTCAATACTTTCAATACCCTATTTAGAATCACTATGAGAAATGCATTGAAAGAAGTACAAACATGCCTAGTTTTGGTTTTGTTATCCTTGAGGTATACTTTGAAGATTGGGAAAGGTTTCTGAAAAATCTGTTTTGTATAATGGCATTACTAATTGCCGCGTGGAAAGTGTTAACCTCAACCCATCCCAAAAGCACTTAGACTAACAACACGCCTACCCAGTGAATGTCTTTTGCAGCAGGTCTTTCCCGGTCCGTGTCAGCTATTTTGGGGTGTTTTCTCAGTTTTTACACTCACTTAGTCATCAAAATGTGAGAGGCGATAAAAAAGTGTGGAATAAATTTAGTTTACGATGGAAATATTCCCTGTTGTATCTCGAACATGCCAGATTCGCTGCGCCATGAGCTGGGTCATTTAATTGGGTGTATTGACTTTTCACCGTTGGCTTTTATTGACATAAATCCTTATAGATAATTTACAAAGGAAGTGGGAGGAGTAGTTTTTTTGAGATCTGTCGACTTTTTCTGCCGTTTAAGTGAGAATCGATGACCTCGATCATGGTGCGTGGTTTGTGCCATGAAACTGCATTTCTGAATTCCTCTAGTTCCAAGCTTTTCAAAAATGTATACTTTTGCTATATCACAGGTTGAAAACTTTTTCTGTTATAGTCATTTTTATAAATCCGGTAAATTGAGGCTTATTATTCATGTTGACTGTGTAGCGAATAGGAAGAAAGCTGATGATCATTGTCTTTCATATCCATAATTAATTAGTTGTTACAAATAGTTGACAAGTCTGTTGAACCACATACTTAAAGACTACTAAATATCCTTTACAATGGGACCAGAATGGTGTCTGTAACATTAGGGATGACTAGTTATGGTAAAAAGAACAAAGCATGGGATTATTCCCATTGAGTTTGTATAGTCGGCACCCCTTCCGGCACCACCCCTGGTCCCTAAACTTCAAACAGCTGTAGCTCCCCTTCTGTATTAGCTATACCAATGCCATTTTCCAGGCTTATGGCTTGTTATTAGGGCTTTAAAATGATACCAAATTTGTTGAGATAGGCTTCTGTGGTTTTAAAAATATTTAAGGAATATGACAGCATGAAACTAAAAAGTGTAACAGCACCACCCTATTGGAAGGAGAGTTCATAACGTGTGACCTACTTAATTGAAGACCCCTTTTACTTCAGCTCGCTCTTAAGACCCCCTTTCAAAAATCGTGAAAATGTGCATTCCAAATCCCCATTTAAAAAATAAATTGTGTTCTAAAACCACATTTTTCTACTAAATTGTGTTCTAAAACCCACATTTTTCAAATAAATTGTGTTCTAAAACCAAAATTTTCAACTAAATTGTGTTCTAAAACCCACATTTTTCAACTAAATTGTGTTCTAAAACCCAATTTTTCAAATAAAGTGTGTTCTAAAACCCAATTTTTCAACTAAATTGTGTTCTAAAACCAAAATTTTAAAACTAAATTGTGTTCTAAAACCCACATTTTTCAAATAAATTGTGTTCTAAAACCCAAATTTTCAAAAAAAATTGCCGTTCTTACTAAACAAATTTGGGAACAAATTAGTTTACTTTACTTCTTGGAGAAAATCAGTTCTTTAAGACCCTATTTTTCATCAAAAATCATTCCGCTGCGCTAACTAAGAGAATAGACAAAAGAAGTAAATGACAAGAATGAAATGCTTGTGAAAGCTTGTATTTTTTATTCAAAATTCTCGTTGTTGACTCGTATAATAAGCTGCCATCCATCATAAAACAGTTACTCTTTACACTATTATACTATTCAACTCTTGTTATAAATGAACTTTATGTATATTGATACATTTCTTTGCTACTATAAAAATTGTTCTCCCATAACATTCACATTTTCTGTTCACAAATAATACCTGTTTTTTCTATATCATGATATATGGGATATTACTGTTATTCAATTCATATAAGGCCAAAAAATAAAAACAAAAAGTTGTTTCCAGTAGCAAGCCTGAAAAGTCAAATACAAAATGCATTTTTTTAATTTTATTTTGTTGCTCAAATTTATAGTGGAGATTCACTTAAAATGGTGTTACTTAGTCAAATCTGTGCATTTTTGTTACTTTTATGCTCGCTTAAATGTGATATTCACCGCGGATTTTCACTTTCGTGTTTGCTATATGTGGCCAATCGCCAGCTTGGACACAATTAGAGATGGCCATAACAATATTTGTCCCCATTTTTCTTCTATAAACAAAATTAAATGCGCAAGAATCAAGCATCTCAGTGAAATGCGCGCGCACTACTGGAAACAAACTTTTGTCTTCTTTTTTTTTGGCCTAACACCCCTTCTACTGACAGCCATACACATATGAAGATGTGATTTTTTTGCTTTACCCCTTGGAAACAAACTTGTTTTTTAGTTTGGCCTAACACCCCTTCTACTGACAGGCATACACATATGAAGATCTGATTTTTTTGCTTCACCCCTAGCCCTGGTGATACACAATATAAACAAAATTATCTGGATATAGTGTCATTGTGTCAACCACATTTTCCACATTTACCCAAAACAATATCAGTCAGAAAGGCAAAACAATGTTTAGCATTCAAAAAAGACGAAGTGTACTAATACAAACAATAGGTATTATTAATATATGTTCTATATCTTTATAAAGATTACTATACAAATACTTAATAATAATAAATGCTACGAAATCTATACGTAACAGGCAAGGGGGTAGTGAAAACACTTGGTACTATACCCAGTTTAGTAGAGAAAACTTGGTACTATACCCAGATTAAGTAGAGAAAACTTGGTACTATACCCAGTTTAGTCGAGAAAACTTGGTACTATACCCAGTTTAGTAGAGAAAACTTGGTACTATACCAAGTTTAGTAGAGAAAACACAACCTTGGTCATTGATAATTAACATAATCAGGTTGCTTTTTGTTGCATTTATAAGGTGGCATTCAGCTGATACCATACTGCGTAATGTTATTAATAAATAATCAATCATCTTGAATGCCTAAAAACATTTCAAATAAGGCCACTTAAAAAATAAGTATTAGTTCCTTGTAGCACTGGCCTTCCATAAAGTGAACAGGGAGGGCGGTTTTTGATTTGATTTTTAAAATAAATTGACACTTAAAATTTAAGGCTGTCTGTGTTCATGCACAATTGATGAAAATTTAAATAAAAAAATAAAAATTGACCGTATCCCTGACAGTGAGGAGGGAGGGCTACATGAAACAAATTAATGTTTAAGTGGCCTAAAAGGGATAGCAATAATATTATAATGCACCTATCTCATCATATCCCGGTTTGCTGATATGAATATAACATTCTCTACCTGTGGGACATATTATTATCTATATAAAGCTTATATATAATTAATTGACCTCTATTTTACTAACTGTTAGTAGTCTTGTGCTATATAAAAATTGCCCGCCCCCTGCTGTTTTGCACCTTGCATGTATGCGATTCTTGCTTATCAAGAACCATATATTTCACATGATTAGCTGCTATGTAAGTTCTAACCAGATATCATATACTTTTCATGGTATACATTACTGACAGTGGCAGTTGAATAAGTACGAGATATTTATGCCATTTCCATGAAAAACAGATTTTTCGTCAGGATATACATAAGTCTGCGCAACAAAATCGCAAATAATTCATAACTCAAGATTTGGTAGAACAAAAATATTGTTGTGCTTAACCTCCTTTACAGTACTAAAAGACAAGAGTATTTCACACACTCATTATGAAGAAGCTATTGTATTAGTACCAGTGTCACAGCGTGTAAATATACTGTGTGATAACCTCAAGTTGGGAGATGAAATCAGAACATATCTATACATATGACGCAATATTTCGACACCAAGGTCATCATTCCCCTTTTATACACACGGTTATATAAAGCAATCACTAGAATACGCACCAACTTGAAATGATACGCAGTATAGAAACAACATTTTAATTTTATTAAACATTATTTGTCAACAAAATTCCTAGTATCACAATTCTTTTCGAAATATATCTTTTTTTTAAATACAAAATCATTTGCATACATAATTTGCCATTTAACAATTGATTCTATTCATTGATTTAACATTTTAAAATTCATCTCTGATTTATAAATGTTCTAAATTGTAATTGGGTTGTAAACTTTTACTAGTAGCATCCTAAGCCACATTTTTGTTTATAGTTGTGGGCGCTCCTCATCATTACCATATCATGACTGCCATCCACCATATTGCATGACCTCAAACTACACAGGGAGTGTAGATTTCAAATGGAGTCACTCATGCTGGTAACCATTTGAAATTCACATTCCCTGTGGGAATATTTAAAGGTATGTCTTCCATAAAGGGTGTATGGGTTTAAAATGGAATAGCCTAATACACTTGTCACCAATTTCATTTGTATGACATACCAACTATAGTGTATTGTACTGCAGAGCTGCCAACATTTGTAGCGGCAATCACCAATCAGATCGATCTAAAGAATTATATTTAATAAAATAGATAATGTTTCCCTAATCAGGGAGGTTGTCAAATAAATGTACTCAGATCGGTTGATTTTCCGGGAGCCTCCTGAGCTGCAGGAATAGGGAATGAAGGCAGCTCTGACACACCCACATGAAGGGGAGATACACACGCGTGCATACATGTTGCGTCTGCATAGTTACGTCACTGTCCAGAGAAGGAAAATCAAAGTATATCATCCTTCCTTTCATCTTGGAAGAGAAATATTTGTTTAAACCAGGGGAATACAAAGGGCACAGTCATATCACTTACACACATGATTCATTACACCTCTCATAATTATATATAGCATATCTATGCTGTGATGTACACAATCTGATCAAATTAAGCTCGTATGTCAGTGTTCGAGCAAAACGATATTATGTGCGATAAGTGTTGTTATGTCTTGCTTAAGAAGCTGTGACACCATAAAATAGAATGAACAATAAAATACTTCACTGCTTTAAGCTTATTCCATGATGCAATGGGTCAGGAATCAAGATATTACCAAACAATTGCTCCAGTGTTGTTTTACTCTTGTATGCAAAAGATTTACAGAATTGGACAAAATATGTATGACAAAAAAATGTAAATGATGTTTCTAGGCTTGTACTCAACTTTTATCTTTATGGTACATTAAAAAAAGTTGAAAACAATAAGTAAACAATATAGGTGAAGGAGCTACAGAGATAAAGAGAGAATTGCCAGATAACCTTTTGATATGTATGTTTTAATTGGGTCAAAATATGTATTAATTGATTTAAAAAAATTAGAATCATACCATACCCAAATAAGGTGTGCGTTGATGGCCCAGTTTCCAGTACTTAGTGTGCCCCAAATAAATAGTGTGCCCTATTGTATGATGTAAACCATGTAGTTTTATACTATTACAATCACTGTGACTCCAGGGATGAGGTTACATGGGTAAAGGGAAATCTATTCTTTGTATTTTCTTTAAGAAATAGTACTTGTGGTAGGAATTGACCAATCAAATACATTCATGAATATTCATGACCTGTATAAATCAATTATTAAATGATAACGTTTAAATTGTTTGCGCAGCGGCTAAAAAACAGGTGCCACTGCCAGCCAAAAGTTTGGCTCCAAAAATAAATAAATAAATTGGGCTATTTTTCTCGTGGGACACGGGCTAGATAGCACTTCCGCCAGTTCGGGAGAAATTTCAGTTGGTAACACTTAATTCTAAATTAGAAAATGCCTTACAGTACATGCAATAGGTCTTCAACACAGATGCAATGTCAGGAACTATATTTGATGACTTCTGGTTAAAAAGACAACAATTTATTTTCTCTTCTTTTTTTCTTTATATTCTGAAATGGGCACAAAGAGTTGCTTTTGGAAACACTGTTGTTTTAGGGAAGAGTTGTCGGTTATGGTTTTTGTTTGTTTTATAAGTGAGGAGAGAGCCATGACTCTACTTAAGTTGTGCAATTATGGATAATAATAATAATAATAATTAGTATTTATATAGCGCCTTTCCAAAGTGATCAAAGCGCTGTAATTTCGCTGCTGGTGAATCATCAGAATCAGGTCGCATCAACTAGGGTGCTGCCAATTTCTAGCGCAAACCTATCCGCACTTAGATTGTAACATCCACCATTTTTCAATGCAGCTCCCCAAATACCATTGGGTCAAGGAAGTTTTTGATAACCGAAACAACTAATCACAGATTTTGAAAGCAGGAGGAAACCGGAGATCCCGGAGAAAACCTGCGAGAGCGTGTATGGATCGTGATAAACCAAATGCACATAAAGCCCGACCGAGCACAGATTTCGAACCCGGGATTCATTGGTGCAAAGCGAGGGTATCTACCGCTGCGCCAACACGCTCTTTATGGATGAATGTCACGTCACTACTATCTGATCACAGAGCATTGTGCCAATTTTGGCACAAAAAATAATTATAGGTGTTCCAGAAACCTGTTCAGTGCAATGGTTAAACTATAAAAACATCATCCTGTTAAAATGTTTGCCTTTTTTGTACCGAACAAACTTTAACGTGGTCAGTATGTAGACAGTTTGCAGCAGGTTATATAAAATCAGCTTTCACTTGTTGACAACAGTCATGTATGCAGTATACCAGGATAGATGCATTAACAACAAGGAATAAAGTGTTTCAAAAAACTGCCTTCAAGTTTTCTTCTTCAGTGCAATGGATAAACTATAAAAAACATCACCCTGTTAAATGTTTGCCTTTTTTGTACCGGACAAACTTTAACATGGTCAGTATGTAGGCAGGCAGCTTGCAGCAGGTAATATACATTTTCCTTGTTTTATTTAATATCTAATAATAAAATATTACACTATACATAAGACACATAACTTTTCACCCACCCGCCCCATTTTGCACAGCTTTTAGTCCGAATCCGACTCCCCAGGGAGTTTATTTCCGTACTTTGCTTTTCTGATATTCTCTAGCTTTCGGCGTGCATCACGTAGTTCCTTCTCTTTCTTCAGGATGGCTTCCTGTGCCTCGATCTCTATGGCGATGTTACCCACCATCCTCTCGCTGATTTGAACTCCAGACTGTTCATCCTCGTATTCGCTTGCTGACTGGGCGGCCTTCACGAGGTTGTCCGAGGCTCGTTTGACAGCATTACCGGCAGACTGTAAAGAATAACAGCAACAAAAATTGATCAATTGTAATAACAACAGCAATAGAGAGTTTGGCTTTTAACGTAAATCATATACAAATTCAGACAAAGATCATTAATTTGGTAATCTATGGTATAGCTAAAAAAGTTTTAAAATATAAAAGTTAAGACTAAATATAATTTTTAATTTCCATTAAAATCACATAAAACGTATGGTGACATCTCAAAGAAAGCTGACGGAGTACTGTAAAACAAGATATATTCGCGAGTTTAACATTTCATGAATCGGCAATACTGGCCTATACACGGCATGACATTTTCACCAATGTAACTTTACAATGCACTGCTACAAGGTAGAGTAGAAATATTTTTGGCATGAAATTTTCTAGAGTAAGTGCTCCTCGCGAAATTTAAATGCACGAGAACATTTCTGGTTTTACAGTATTTAGATTTGCAATTTACTTCAAATTGGGTAAAGTATTACTCTATATAAATCCCATCACTAAACATATTATGCTGGAGAAAAAATATAATTGACTTTACAAATCTGATGGTAGATCGTACATGTGATAACGTTGTTTGAAAGCAACAGGAATATCAAGACAAAGGCAAAAACAAACATAAAACAAGCAAACAGACAACCCCCGCCAAAAAAAGAAAACAATCATTATGGAAAAATGTTTTTTTCATGCAATGTTACAACTGAATTCCAAAACATAAACTTTGAATAACAAAATTGAGGGAGTATACATTAATATGCAATCTATAAAGATCATCAGGGAGTGAGACATCTTTGCGATTGGCATAACTGTCAATCGTAAAAATGTCATGTACCGATTAAAATTCTTATCTATTACTTAAAGGTAGATGACCCGATCACATTTTCGTAACACAGAATTATTTCAAACATACGGAGATTTTCATATCATATGAAAGCTCGTATTTTTCTCATCATCATACTGAAATTTGACAGCCTAAATCGGTATAATTACGGAGAAATCGATGAAATAACGTCGAATTATCGCGAATGGTGGTAACCACCGATATAGTTTGTGTACTACTCAATGGGTACAGTTCACAGCATCTTGTGCGTCTAAAATAAGAACCATTAGAGCTATGCAACTCAAACTTTGGAACACGACTTTTTTAAGGATGACCTTTCACGAAGAATAGAAAACTTCAGGTTGAAAATCGAAAATGTGATCGGGTCATCTACCTTTAAAGTACTTCTTAGATTATCTTAACAAATGGCATGTTAGGAACATTTCTGTTTTTAAAATCCATGTAATTGTAATTGTTAGTGGCTAATAAATACATTGATGGTGATGGGTAACTTAACATTATGTGACGTGATCAAGCGAAATGAGTCACATGTCGGCAGTTTTTGAATTTTGATATTTGTCCATCATTTAGAAGCAGGTGGAAAATGCTACAGTATGGTCCAAACCCCACTCAAATCAAACTTCTGTTTTTAAGTTACAAACAGTTTACCAACTGAGAAAACAAGGTAGAAAATAAGAATTTGTCACTTCTTTTTTACCTGCAACTCAATTCCCGACATAGGACTCATTCCGCTTGATCGCGTCACATATTTTCAGGCACATAAAACAGACAAGCAAGAATATTCTGGAGGTATAGTACTTTGATTAGATACACAATAATGATTTCACTGCCATGCACACAATTTGAACAACCAATCTATGCAACACTACAACACACACACACTTCTATCTCGCTGCACACTGCTTGGGAATAATTTGGCAGAGAACAAGATCTCATTAGTCAAATTCGCTCATTAAAATGAGCTTTTACAACAGTGTTCTGTAATTTAGGTAAAAGTTTGATCGGCTCACCATCAGATTATTTTAGACTGTCTGTGTGAAGCTTTCATCACAATTAATTTGACTCCTTTAGGATTATTATGAGTAAAACATACATGTCCCTTGGCTATGTGAAATCATCATTGGGATACCCTTTGCCTAATGATAATCCATTCCTACTAAATAGGTAGCTGTTAAAAGAGCTTTTAAAATGGGTCGACCCTTGTCTGCGGAAAATAATGGGTGGCTCTGAAAAGAGCTGTTTAGAGTTAGTTGCTGCTGATCTTCTTAGAATAGTGGCTTTAGATAGAGCTTTCCAAAAAGGCAGACTTTTGTCCTATGAAAGAATATGCTTGCTCTGTTGTAGCTAGAGGAAGCTTAGATGTTTTACAAATCTTACAGACTTAGTAGGACTGAACATTTAAAAATAACGCTGACAAATCTTATCATAATCAGTTGTAACATGGTTCAAACTGGGCTGAAAATAGAGGGAACATGTCAATTTTGCAGGCATGAGAATGAACAAAACCTGGAACAAGTGTTCGAAATTGGGGTAAAAAATGCCAAAAATGGGCTAAAAGTAAAGGAAAGGAAATTTGAAGGAATAAAATCAAAACCCACAAATCATGAATACTGTTTTAACAGAAAAATTCTCACACCTGAATTTGACAACTTATAACGTTGAAAACTAAAATACTTGAGATTCTCATCCCTACCGATGCATACACTGATTATAGCTATATATAACTGGTATTGTATGCACAGATTTGGGGTGCGACAAGGGAATGTACAAGGGATGGGTATGACATTGGAACTAAAATAGGGATAGGTTAAGGTAAACAAAATTAAGCAGGGGTCGTAACAGAGTTGGGATATAAGTTATGCATTTTCATTCACTTTCAAGATCTGTTGCAAAACTCTCTACGCAGAAAAAGGGGATTTATATTTGATTTCCACCGGGAGAGCGAGCACCAAATCCCTGAGCTAGGTCGGTCTCGCTCCCCATTTTAACTTTTTGGACACTATATATCATATAGGTTGGCGTGACTGCGAAACGAGAAACACTGAAAGAGCAGGGGATACCAGCACAAGGTTTCTGTGGTATTCCAGGGTATAATGTGTCGATTGGGTTAACGCTTTCCATGCGGCAGTCATCTGCAGACTACAGGTCCAAAATTTTACAAAATATTTCAAAAAATGTCATAATTATTGAATTTCATCACCATATTCTGAATCACCATCAGAAATGCATTAAAATAAATACAAAAATGTATAGTATTGGTTCAGTAATTCTTGAAAGTTGGGAAGGTTTCTGAAAGATCTGTTTTGTATATGGTCAAACTAATAGCCGTGTGGACTGTTTTTGTGGACCGCTAAAATTCAAGTGCAGATTGCTCTACTACGCATTTCTATTTACTCCATTTGCATATATACAGCATTCAATCATTCAATCAATCCATCGGAGCTAGAGACAGTCATACATCCATTCATTCCAATGTATTATCATCACAACAGTTAGTCAAGTTACATACCTTCTTAATAATCACAATAAATATCCAAATAAACATTAAAAAATGATTGTGTGAGACAATGGCAAAGGGGAAAAATCCAATAAACAAAAAATGATGACTGTGCACAATAAATATATTAAGGTGAAATAGTTAACAGTGATAATACAATATATGGTAGAAGTGGATTTTTTTGCTCAAATATTTAAGAAAAAAGACAGTATATGATTTTTTTTTTGAAACTGAATTGAATACTGCTAAATTTCACATACTTTAATTGTCCAATAGGAAGGGGCGGACATACGGGAACTTTGAGTTATTTTTAGCAAATTTGCTTGGCAACCAGTGTTTCAGAAACAAAACATTCCATGCACGCACTCAACTCTGAGCGTTACGCACTTGATCCGCAGTAGGCGCAATGTGCGGTTGCCTTAATTGATTGATCTGCGCAAGTTGTTTTGTTTTTGTTTTCACCGGCGTTTTATTTGTTTTCACCAGCGTGACGTAGGTCCGCCCCAACCTATACACATTTGTGCTCAGAGAGGTTGTTACACCGAAATTTAAAAATATCTTCGGTAAATATATTCGTAAATATATTTCGTAATATATATTTTGGTTGACAACCAGAAGGAATAAACTCAATTTTTGATCATTTTGAAATATTGGTACCAAAACAAATCTTGTCACCCAAAGATTCTAAGGACCAAAAGAATTAAATCAAAAACAGCCCCATCAGAGTTAAAATCCCACGGACCAATAATTTTTTACACACAACTCAATGGAACAAAAATATTAAGACTCATTTTTCTCAGAAGGGTCCTTTTTGAGTAAATGCCAACTGGTTGTCAACGCTCGATATTATATTAAAGGAACACAAAATTGGAATTTCTTTTTCTTCATAAAATATAATGTTGCAAAAATAACCACTTGTACAATATACAGGTATCATGCTAAGGAGAATATTTAACAAGAGACATGTACTATGTGTTGAAATGATCATATCTTTAACACAAAACTATCATTTTTTGTTGAAATGGTTAAATCCTATTTTTATATCAGATATTGCCTAAGCCTTGATGTACTTTGTGTAGGGGGTTTCAATGATTATATATTTAACAAGATACAGTATGAGAAAGATCTATTATTGAGGTTGATTTGAGATACTGCCCAAGCCTAGATGAACATGTATTGGAAAGATCAGTTTTCAATGATCACATAACTGATGTTGATTTGAGATATTGCCCAAGCCTAGATGTATTATGTGTTGGAAAGATCATATAATTGTGGATGATATCAGATACCGCTTTAACCCTGGCTATTTTGTTCTTGACAAGAACAATATCAACCATTACATGTATAATGGTAATAATAGGGAAGAGAGAATTGACAAAAGCAAATAAGAATATAACCATATAAGTGAAATTGATCAATCGTGGATAATTTGCAATAGTTCGCAATATTATCACCATCAGAATCAAGCTTACCCCGCCCCATTTCATTTTTTTTCAAATGAGTACTAAAACAGTGCTTGAACATTTGTTTCAATTATACAAGAACAAATAAGTGATAATGAAGTACTGTTATGACACATATTTTCACGGCTCATATTTGGGTGAAGTCATTACATTGGTCCTTTGAAGGTTCACTAAAGATAAAACATGACCAAAACCATTTTTATAAAGCAATGGTCATGTTCAATCTAATAGTGATTCCTAAATAGTGGCTAATGAATGTTACCAATCATGACCAGAATCATTTGCTGCACTAGCCAAAGGGTCATGTTTGATCTGAATTCAGGCCTGGAAATTTTTTTAATTTCCCGGCAAGCTAACCCAAATTTCCCTACAAAATGGAAAATTGTCAACTATTTCTTATGTATTTCTTTATATGGAAGAGCAAAATTTCCCTCCAAATGCCCAAATTTCCAGGCAAGGAGCTTCCCAATTTGCCCATTTTTTACAAGCCTAGATCTAATGGTGAACACATTATTATAGTCACTATTGAATGTTCACTAAAGATAGAACATGACCCAAACTATTTGCATAAAGCAAGGGTAATTTTTCACCTTATGTTGAACAAACTACACTAGTTTTATTTAATCACATAAATATTAGGTGATAACAAATGTTAATAACTGACACTTAAAACAATGTTAAGTAGGCTATACCATAGTGTGTTCACAATATTAAAGATAGCCAACCCACTGGAACTTGTATAGAACTTGTATTTCATTAACACTTTTACCAGTTCATCCTATAGGACTCCATATTTAATTAACCTTCACTCTAACCCTCTACAGGACTTATTAATTTCATTAACCCTATAACCCTAACCTTATAGAGAACTGATATTTCATTATTCTTAACTCCAACCATCTACAGGACATATATTTCATTAAGGTGGCTAACTCAGCTACGGTGACCGGCACTGATTTGCTTCAATATAGTTTACATTGATAAGAAAGAAGATTTTTAATTTTTTTAATTTTTTTAAAAGTAAACACTGTATCTGAATAACTCACGAGAGAATTTAGATAATATGCTTATGATCTGAAAGTCCTCAAATAGGTAGAGGAAAGATGTATGTTTGATGTGGTCTCGGTATAAATAGTATAGATAAAATTGATTTGGTATTACAGCTGTTTTTCTGCGGTGGCGTAGGAGCCGAGTTAGCTACCTTAAGCCTATAACCCACCCTTCTATAGGACTTACAATTTATTGATACTAATACCCTAACCCACATATTTCCCTTATTCAAGAACATGTGTATCAAACCAAATTATATAACAAAAACAGTTCTGTAATAGTTCTGTAATAGTTCCCATGTTTTGGCTGCCCTTAATTAAGTAACAAACAAGTGACAATTAAAAATAAATAAATGAACAGCTAACAAATGTCTGATAAACAATACAAACTTTTACAAATCATGTCTCATATGTACCAATATGTTGTATATATAACAATATCTTACATAAGTATTTATCTTATGCACAATTTTTTTACACATGCATGTTACTATAGTCTGGTTGTAATCCTAAACTCCTCAAAAAAAGTTTGGACACTTTTTTCAATCACCAATTTTCTTGATATTTCGTAACATATTCATTTTGTGTTTCCTATCTATGTATTCCTCGTTCCAACGATAACCCATTTGTAGCAATCACTTTTTTCAGTGCTCAGCAACTTGCTTGAGAACATGGGGAGGTCACAATCTGCCACTATTTCGTGTTCAAAAGAACAACCGTGTGGTCTGATCACTGAAGTGTTACATTGACAACTAGTGTAGAGTGATGCTCTTTTTGAGCACAAAATATTGATGATTTTGGCACATTCAGATTGTGACCTCCCCATGTTATCAAGCAAGTTGCTGGGCACTGAACAAGTGATTGCTACAAATGTGTTCCTCTTTCCAACAATACCTCATTTGTAGCAATCAATTGAAACAAGTGATTGCTACAAATGAGGTATTGTTGGAAAGTGGAACACATCAGCTTTTTATAGAGAGGAAACACAATACGAATACATAACGAAATATCCGGAAAATTTGTAATTGAAAAAAGTTTTCTGAATTTTTTGAGTAGTTTATAAAGCTTGTGTGATCATTTTTGGAACATCGCTATATAAGCACTGTTATTATTATAATGCTTTGGAACTGTCATTCATGTGTAGTGTGATACGCAGCACGTACTCAATCTCCCAAGTGGTTCAATTGCATCTTATTTCAGTGGGCGTGCACATATACATCCAAACAATTATGATCAGACTATAGTATGCACACACAGTCACGTTGTATATATGCCACGACAATATCAGTTTAGTCTGAAACCTACCTGCAATCTCCGCATCGGCTCACTGAATGTGTTTGCCTTCACCTTGCAGGCAACAAGCAGTTGAGCTGTTGAACTAGCTACTTGTTTTGCTGAAGAGATCAGTCTCTCCTGCGATGCGTGGCCTTGTACAACCGAATTGGCTGCATCACACAGGCCTTGGGTAGCTGCTGCTACCTTTCTTGCTGCAGAGATTAGACCCATTGACCACTGGCCATCTTCACTGTATGGGGATGGGTTGGCTACGATCTGTTGGAAATTATATTCAATGATAGGTTCATATATAAATACTGACTGACAAAATCTAAATGGCAATATCAACTATCCTGAACAATCATTGTTTTGAAATAAAGCTGTGAACTGAAATGAAAATTTAATTAGTGGATGGGATGATAATAATTAATCTATATCACTTGTGATGGTCCAAAAATAACAAATTCATTTCCTCACCTAGGATTGGAACCTAGAACCTCGCAAAGTTTAGGTGGACACTCTACTACTAATGGAGCTACCTAGGACTATTGGTATCGAACCATTAGAAATGCATCTAAAATCTTAGGATTAAATTTTCCATATTTCTACGGCTTCTCTAGTGGCAAGCATACATAAATGGGATTTGAACCGAAGGATCTTTGGTGGAACTGTAGTCAGACGCTTTCCCAACCAATCTATTGAAAACCATTGGTACCCAAATATTGAAATGCATCTTAAATCTTACAAATGATTCAAGCCAGTCAAAGAGTTTAGCGTACTCTTACACGGACATGTAGGTACAGTCACATATTGTATCTAGAGTATTGAAGACTCACAGTTTTATAACTGATCTAGAGTTTTAATATATCGTCTCAGTATACTAACCTTGCCCTGTTGAACAAGTTCTCTTTGTGCAGCTGATGCAGCTTTGACGAGGGCGCTTGTTGCATTCGCGATAGCTTTCGCTGCCTCCAAGATCTGCTCCTCAAAGTTGAGACTTTCATCAGCTTGCTATGAAAAACAAAATGAGATACGAAGATGAGATTATTGTTGTTTTTAACATTGATTCCATGTGATTTGCTGTATAATATTTCTTTTGATCTCCCAGTGCAACTTACCCATAGTATTTCAACTATGCTGGGATATGAGCTAGGCTTACATAATTTAATGATCCAATCACATGATGTAAGAAAAATAGTCAGACTAAAAGTGATTCAATTGAATATTGCTACATGATTTAGAAGCTCTATACTGATTGGTAACAAACAAGGCTATATGATTTACTGAGCCAATCACATCCATGGTAAGAATAAAAGTAGGGGCAAAGTAGTTTCAGTTTCACATTATGGCTAAAGGATTTAGAAGCTCAATTCTGATTGGTTACAAATACTTTCATTTACTGAGCCAATCAGAGATGATGTAAGAGTGAAGTTGAAGGAGATTCTGTTTCACATTGCTAAGCGATCTAGAAGCTTCATTCTTATTGGTTACCAAAAAGATCATATCCGTTACTGAGCCAATCACAGATGATATAAGAGTAAGATTGAGGGAGATTCAGATCAATATTGCTAAGAGATTTAGACACTCTATTCTGATTGGATACAAACAAGGCTTATATAATTTACTGAGCCAATCAAAAACACTGTAAGATAATTATAGTATGGATGAAGGAGATACAGTTAGAAACTGCTCAGAGATTAAGGATCTCTATTCTAATCAGTTACAAACAAACTGTTATCTAAGGCCAAAGACAAGAATAATAACAGTAAAGCTTAAAGGTAGATGACCTGATCACATTTTCAAAACACAGAATTATTTCAAACATACGGAGATTTTCATATCATATGAAAGCTCGTATTTTTCTCATCATCATACTGAAATTTGACGGCCTAAATCGGTATAATTACGGAGAAATTGATGAAATAACGTCGAATTACCGCGAATGGTGGTAACCACCGATATAGTTTGTGTACTACTCAATGGGTACAGTTCACAGCATCTTGTGCGTCTAAAATAAGAACCATTAGAGCTATGCAACTCAAACTTTGGAACACAACTTTTTTAAGGATGACCTTTCATGTAGAATAGAAAACTTCAAGTTGAAAATCGGAACATCTACCTTTAAGAGGATTTTAACTTTCTGCTTATCTCACTGATATGGTAGGCAACTAAAAGTGTTATCTAAAACAACGTTGCCTCGCTATTGAAAACAGTTACATTCTAAAAAGGAAGCCCTTGTAAAATTGTCATTCTTCAATTCATAAAACATCACATAAGACCATGCATTGGTCAATACAATCACCAGTCTTTGGTATAATGCAGCAATATCATTCAATACATACACATGTCTTGCAAAAAAGACTAAAAAGAAATGATTTGTTTGCTTCAATGAAAGTGGAATGAGAGACGATCGGCTGATATAGACAATTTAAATTTCTTCTAAAAAGTTGATAGTCAATAGATTGGTCTTATTTGAGCAAACACATACTTTCCGTTTAGGCCTAATTTGCAGCAAGATACCCAAGTTCAATACTTATTTGATAAAAATATACACATTAACAAGTACTTATACCTTAACAACCTTCAATATTTCTATATTACAATGCCAATAAGCAACAAAAACATTTTTGTCTAAGTGTAAGTGAAGAATTTGTAACAAAACATAGTAAATACAATTTCCAAATTTTGGAGAATGGAGCATTAACATTTTAAACAACTGCCTGTAAGGTTTAATCAACAACAAAAAAATGTTAATAAGCCGATATCCCCCCCCCCCCAAAAAAAAAAAAAAATTCTACTGCCTGACCGACCTATTTTTTTTCAAGATATTTTTTGTTTGTTTTTAAACGCATTTTTTGAAAATATGTGATGCGATCTGTGAAAACCTGCCAAATGGAGTGATTTTTCCTACTGGAGATATTCATATCATAAGAAAGCTGAAACTGTGCCAATCATTTTTCTGCGGTCCCTATAAAAAAAGGTTATGAGTGAATGATGATTGTGATGTCGTAGAAAGCTACAAAACAAGAAATCATGAAAACAGCCCAAGAAATTTCATGAAAGATGATGATACAAGGTATTGGAAATGAATTTAATCCAACATCTGGCGTGTTTTCACAGATCACATCACATATTTTGAATTATTGTAATCTTATTATTAATTTTATTATTGTAATATTTTTATGGACAATTTTGAAAATGGTTGAAACCCTAAAAAACAAACAACAACACCCAACAAACTTACCCTCCCTGAGAACAGTTATTGCTGTCACCTTAAGTAGTAAATGTTTTATTGTATTTTCCTTCTCTTTAACTATCAAAAATATATATGTTTGTGACAAAATTCTTCATATTTACATACTATGATCATTGATCAATATCATATTAAATTGGCCATCTATACTATATTTAACATAAGTATGCCCATCTCTATCAAAACACAAAATGTAAAGCTGTCTATGTTAAAATTTAAATAATCTAAGGCACTATGATTTCATTGTATCAATAAAATAACAGTAACATGACTTAATTACAGCATTAACAAAATGATACAATTATAATTGAACATACTCTAATCAAGAGGCCTGCATAAATCTATGTTACATTGGAGCGGTGGTGGGGTCGTACAGTGATACCAAAGCTTGTTTGACCAAATACTGCTGAAATGAAATGGACTCAAACACCCCCCCCCCACACTTTTTCAAATCAGATTTAACATTTCAGAACTTTGAAAGGAAAGACCACATGGCCTTGAGATTCTTATTTTAGATGATATACAGTGGAGAAGAAAAGAACTATTCCAAATGTGTTTATCATAACAAATGTGTCCAATCAAATGATGCACTTGTTGGCTGTTACATGATGCTCGTATTGCATTAATTTGTACCACACAATCTTGAGGTTGGAATAACAAAATTAATCCTTTATCACATCCAGAAATGTTCTAAAATTGTCCATCCAAATTAGTAATACTGGAGACGGTGATATACTGATTTTCACATACCACGATACAACTCATAGGCCCTAGTACTTTGTACAGTTTTATGTGTGTGTATGGAATGTGTGGTGAGCATGTGATGGGACGGCGGGGAGAGACCAATTAACTTTTCCAACCTTTATAAACAAGACAACAAAAGATACAATACAGATCACACCAAATAATACATGTATAAGTTGAACAGTGCAGCAGACATCCTCTAGACAAAACTATACCAACAGATTGCTTGATCAGGCTTGGCTGATGATGTGACTCTCAAGATTGGTGGCGCTATTACGATGGTGATTCCAAGAGAGTTTGAGTAAGATTGGTGGTGCTATTTTGATGGACGGTAATACATAGCAAGTGACATCTGTGTATAACAGAAACATGATTGACCCAACACACGACTACCGAGTTAGATTGATGGCGCTATTAAAGCGGATGGCGATACCAAGCAAGAGATGTTCATTTAAGGCAATGTCATATGCTTTGATAAGATAATCCCAACACCAGACTACCAAGTCAGATTGGTGGCGCTATTTAGGTGGATGGTGATACCAAGAAAGTGACGTCAGTTTATGGTAATGCCATGTGCTATTAGAGAGCAACCCAACACCAGCCTGCCAAGTAAGATTGGTGGCGCTAGCAAGACGGAACGGTGGTACCAAGCAAGAAATGTTCGTTTAAGGTTGAAACCTTGTGCAATACACTCAACCCAAAAACAAACATATCAAGCTGGGAACCACATGACTGACTGAAATACATGTGACACAAGAAGAAAGCAGATATAATAACAGGTGCGAAACATGTAAGTGCTGTTATGGACAAATCCATCGTGTACGTGGTGAACGAGTAGTTGAGAGTGAATTGAAAAATCCTTTGTGTACGTGGTAAATAAGTGGTTGAAGGTGAATTGAAAAATCCATTGTGTAAGTGATGAATAAGTGGTTGAGAGTGAATTGAAAAATCCATTGTGTACGTGGTGAATGAGTGGTTGAAGGTGAATTGAAAAATCCATCGTGTACGTAGTGAATAAGTGGTTGAGAGTGAATTGAAAAATCCTTTGTGTACGTGGTGAATAAAAGTGATTGATGATGATTATGAACAAATATTTTTTGGCATCGGACTTGTTCCAAAACTAGGTTCTATATGCATGACATAAGTTTAACACTTTTGCACGGATGTGTGAGTTTTATTTACAGTAGCCTATGCATGCTTAAGCAATAGCATGTATCAAATAATGGCATGAGTGAAAAGCTTTTTGTACTGATGCCTAAGCTTTAGGTACCCTCAAACCTGAAACCGACCTTCAGTGAAAAAGCTGAAAATGCTAAAAAACACACACTGAAAAACAGTGTGAAATTGGAGTAAATTAGCTCAAATTGGGCTGAAAACAAAAGAAAATGCATAAATGTAAGCAACAAAAAGAAGCTTAAAAGCTTAAATGTTTCTGGTATGTACCCAAGGCTATACATGCTTTTAATGCATTAGTATTCAGAAAGTTTTGCTAATGCATACAAAAGCATTCAATATGTGCTAGCAGATAGAACCTAGCTTCAGTAGGAATGATAGATCAATACAATAAATAATGAATGAAAAATGACCTGTTACTAGGGGTGGGGGACACTCAAGAATGACAGTGTGCTCTGGTGTGGACAAGCTTTTTCATACTAACTGCTCAAACGAGTTTAGGGCTAAACCAAAGAAGATTTTAACATCGCACCCAACTTAAGATTTTTTCCCACGATGCATTTGGATTTCCCCTTATCGATACTCGTATCAATACGATCGATATATCAATATCGTGGTGTTCTGTCACGCATGACATGTAACGAAAAATTGATGGTTCCCCTGTCTTTTTGGCTTTCCAATAACTGTGAGTAAGTTGTTTACTAGTCGAGCTCTTAGGTTTTAGAAATAAGAAAAAGGAACACTAAGAACATGTTTATTTATTGATGTAAACAAGAATCTAAGAGCTCATACGATGATGGTGCTATGAAGCCATGATTTTGTGCATAAAAAATATGTCAGATTAACAGCGTTTTGCAAAAATGCAATCCATTGTGGTGCTGTCTTTAAAATCATCTTCGGGGCTTGTCTGTACCTTTTAACATACTTGTGATCACATAAACCCTGAAGGCCTGGAAAGTGAAACGGAGCATTTCCATAATTCTTACACACACCAGACTACTAATCTTTACGCAACTCTGACTTGTATCAAGCGATATTTGGGAATCTATGCACAGGACATGCTGCATGTTCACTGACAAAAAGACACCCATTTTATTATTTGTTCAGGTCATTGGTGTATATACTGTTATACTTGAGTGTGCCCTTCCCCTGAGATGTGTTACCATTCATCAACTCTGTATGGTCTGTTCAAATGTACCTGTAAAGTGGCAACCGGTCCTGGCAATAGTACCAGCCCACCTGCCAATAGCGGGTAACTTTTGCGTCGGACAGGTGAAGATATCAAAGTACTGTAAAAGCCAATATTTTCGCGTACAGATATTTTCGCGGATTTTGATATCAAAGACATTTCGCGAATTGTTTTTTTCGCGGGCGAACGTCTGAAAGCATTGCATGAATGTGTAAAGCAATATTTTCGCGTGTTATAATTTTCGCGGAAAAAGATTTTGCGCGAAAAGCGCGAAAATAAAACCACCGCGAATATTTCAGCTTTTACAGTACATGCCCGACTGATGGGTAAACATTTTTGAACTCACAGTGTAAGTGTGTTACACTGGCTGGTGGAATTTCTGTTGGGCAGGTATTTTTTGTAAGTTTCTTGCCCGACTGGCTAGTTGGAACAAAATCTGAAATTCCAGCCCTGGTGGCAACCCTTATTTACAACATCTTAAATACTGTACTATTACAATGCCTTATAAGCCTACATAATCCAACAGCACATTTATGTGATCTTGATCTTAAGAAACCTTAAAATGTCTGAAATTGGTTATTTCAGTATAATCCCCACATACACATATGATGTAACCCCAAATTTAAAGAGACCTAAAAATGTCTGAAATTGGTAATATTTGTGTTATTTCAAGCTGATATGCTGATAACATATGATGTAACCTCAGGGGAAAGTTTAATGAACAATTTGAACACTGCATATAAATATTAATATACTCCTAGCAAATAATAGTCTCCGGTCAACACCCCCCCACCACCACCACCGAATTTCACTATTCATAGCATATTAGTCACCTACAAATAAAACATAAAACTATATTTATTTCATTTTGTAAAAAAAACATTCAAAATTTGTAGGTTGGATATACTGGGGATAGTTTATAAAATATGTCCAACTGTTCAACCCTACTTAGGATGTTCTTCCGCATATAGAACAGGACTTTTTCATCATCCTCAACCCAATTTACCATTGTTAATTATCACCTTATTTGTATAGAAACAAAAGATCAAATGTATGCTGTGGACAAACATGATACAGCTATACTTCTTGTCACCTCAAGTTGGAAGGTGACGCCATAGACTGGATCCACATGTTTTCCCTATTTTGGACATACTATTTTCCTATTCCTCTTTTTGGTCCGCCATTTTTAAAGATGGCGGCCATATAGAGGGACACGGGACCCAGTCTAGTGATGCCAGTGCATATTCTAGTGAATGCATGATGATGATATCATGTGCGAAACTCCAATGCTACACACGTTTGCATCCACATGATTAAAAAATGTCTGCGACGCGACTATCACTAGATCATATGCTGATTCAACCTGCCAACTTGAGCTGACAAAGAATACACATCATTTTTATTTTCAAAATAAAACCTGACCGGAAGCACACCCTCTCCTATGAAATTCTAACCTCTGAATATACCCACCACTCTTCTAAACGGCTAATGATATATTTACCACACAAGTGCACATCATCCTTTATGTTGCAGCGATGTATTTTACCAATAAGCTAACAAGTATAAGGCAGCTTTTATTTTACAATGCAAATCAAATGTGAAACATAGAAATGCTGCCCTATGCTTTACTACATAGAAAATCTATTTGAGGTCATTGCCCCTTTTAATGTAATGCGGAATGCAACAAAATCAAGATGTTGGTATGAGGGTACTTGCATTACATTACATCTATGAAACCATATCACATCTTGTATACGGTTACTAAATGTGCAAACTAAAGTGAAAATCTACACGAATGTACAATTGTGTCACTGTGAATGTAAGACAAGCATTGCATTATGACGACAAATTTGTTAATTTTGTGCCTAAAATGGAGCCATTTGCAAGGATTTTTTCTGGTTTGAAAAATCAAGACACTTCTTTATGACTTGCCTTGTCACTGTGAGTAATTACTTGACTTAACTTGGGCCTTAGTTTTAAATCTTTTCTAAAAGTTGAATTGGCTTGGATAAATATCTAAATTAATTTCAACTTAATAACTCTCCTAAAAAACTTGAGTCTTGAGCATTGAGTAAGTTTACAAGACAGGTAATTCAGTATGACTCTTCTTGACTTAAATACAACTACTGATTTGAATTGACTTGGACAAAACTATAAACTTGACTATACCTATTGGATTAATTTGACTAGACTTGAGAAAAATTGAGAACACTTTACTCAAGTAAAATCTGTTTGTAAATTAATTTGTGACTTGAGGTTATAAGTTACATGGTTATAACACTGCTAGCATAGGGCAGCACAAAGAGGCCTTATGCTAAACCATGTATGCGTTGGGCAGTTACTGTGTATATATGACTAATATATAAATAGTTATCTCTAATACTAATAATATAGCTTTCACCATATCCATCCAAATCAGCAGCACAAACTGATGGATCATGTATATTATGGTCTATTTGCATTCTCCGATAAAGTGACAATGATGTAATAGTGATAGCAAGGTTGAATTGTATCAGTGATTTACTTATTGCGTGTTGGCGCAGTGGATTGTTCTCTCGCCTTGCACCAATGAAACCCGGGTCAATTCTGTGCACGACCGCAGGCTTTATGTGCATTTGGTTTATCACGATCCATGCACGCTCTCGCAGGTTTTCTCTGGGTACTCCGGTTTCCTCCTGCTTTCAAAATCAGTGATCAGTTGTTTCGGTTATCAAAAAACTTCCTTGACCCATTGGTATTTGGGGAGCTGCATTGAAAAATGGTGGATGTTACAATCTAAGTGCGGATAGTGGTTTGCGCCTGAATTGGCTGCACCCTAGATGATGCGATATGATTCTGATGATTCACCAGCAGCGAAATTACAGCACTTTGAACCCTTTGGAAAAGGCGCTATATAAATACTGTTTATTATTATTATTATTATTATTATTATACCAATTTTTTGAAGATGCTGCATCGTACAGACACCATAACTATCTTGTCACTGTACGGAAGAAGGCAAACACAAAATATCGCAATGTCTATCTCTATCATCCATTTGCATCAGGCAGCTATATTACATTGATCATTGGGCAGAAAAAAATCTTCTAAATGTCATGGCCCTAAACATGTTAAAACAATACCTCATACGTAACTTCTTAGCATTTTTATGTCCAACATGTTCCAGGCCAAAACTAAATTTTCTGCTCAATGATACATATATTTCCCCTACTACAAGGTACATTAAACATTCATGCAGCCATGTTTATCAAATACAGCCATAACGCTAATTGCTGACATTCCTATCTAAATATGCGACAGCCATGTGCACAACAGCGATGCAATGATCAAAATCTCCCACTATTTTCACATTTGGGGCACAGAAATAGGCAGTATATTCATCGCTAAATGCATCGTCTGCCATTGAGAAAAGGTCATAATGCAGTTTCAAATGACATCGTACTAACAAAATAACAATATCAACTTCCGAAAATATGATTTTAAAAATGCTCAAATACTTTACTTTTTATGTTTCACGAAATGGATATAATCCATTTTGTTATGAAACTTTAATTTTATCCGAATTCAACAGATATCAATGATATATTTGTTTAGGGAGATAAAAATAGTTGAGAAAAATACATTGACACTACTGGCATGAATGGACTTTTTGTATCATTGCAAGCTTAATTAGTGGTCTCAGCTGTTCACATAATGCTACGTCTCATCACAATGCTACGGTCTGATAATCTGTCAACACGACAGGGATTAAAGCAAGGATCGGGTTGCCGTGCACAGGGAGGGGTTTACCATCATCATTACATACTAGCAAATCGTCTACGTCCTCCCCAGCCCAAATCCGCTGCCAAAGTTGGAGGGCGCTGTCACGCTGCTTATTTAATGGGTTTTGATTGGATGGAGGAAAGGAATGGAGGATGCAAATGAGTCAAATGACGTACAGATGGATGTAAAGAAGACTAGACAGATGTTATTGTTAAAAGGATACAAATAAGAAGACAACCAGGCAGACAGGACAAAAAGACAAAGACAATCAGAGGTAGAAAAGGAGACAGACGACAAGACATCAAAAATAATCAGATACGGATAGAGAAAATTCCTCAAAAGATGGAAAACTATTCTGAGGATACGTGCAGAGAGACATAGATATCTGATGGGCAGATCAATGAGACAGTTGGGGATGGGCAGGACGGTACAGATAAACGAAAAGTGTGCAGAGAGATGGACAAATGATAAAATGATACAACGATCTGACTGAAGGACAGAGAACTGACTGAAAGACAAATGGACAAACCTAACGAGAAAACCTGACAGAGACGAGAGACAAGACAGTAGACAAATGACAGATAGATACAATGGAGTCTATGGAAGATGAGAAAGATAGATTGACAAAGAGAAAACAAATGTTGAAACTAAAGAGTTACAGTTTAACTGGTAAAACTCACATAAAAGACGGACAGAAAAAAGCCCTGTACAAGGTATGAATACATTCATTAACTATAAACAAAGTATGTTTCTACGCATGATGACATGCACACTCCCCACTCCCTACACACATACAGATAAATGGTTGATACTTGTTCTTAAAGCTCTTTAATTGCTATCATTCATTTGTGTGTGTTAAGGGTCCCATTTTATAAGCCTGTTTATCAGGGTTTCCATTGGGGTTCCTCGCCTCTTTATCACATTGTATTATTATAATTTGTATTTATTTTTGCTAAATAAATTGAATTCAAATTTATTTATATTTTGGGAAAATTGGTTAATGGCGCATCTTCATCCTATATAGGACATATTCTAATTTGGTAATAGCTAGTCCATTTGCTAATAGTTGTTTCATATATTACACCTGTGTAAATAAATGTTCTAACTTGAATTATGATACATAAAAAAACCACCTGAAAGCATATGACATTTGTTTTCGCAAACCCTGAAAAAGTGTGTTAAATTTGGTTAAAATTTGGTTAAAATTTAGAAAAAAACTAAATCAAATGTGGATAAAATGTCAATCCAAAATGTTTATGCCTTTGTAATGACACATTTATTTTCAGTTCAACAAATCCATAGTTGGTTGCCGTAACATGCCCTATTAGCTAATTATGGAATCACTTACAGAAATACTTTGAGGAATACTGATAACCATATACTATATAGTCTAAAAATTAAGTTCCCCTTACAGTCAATAAATGTTAACATTTTCATTACAACCCCATATTACAGTTATTGTATGAAAAATATGTATTTCATTACTAGTGATTTCTGATTGCACGTACACATATGTTTGCATTCCAAATCAACAGAAACATGCAATAATCAATAGGAACAATAAAGGAGCAATCTTAAATATGAATGAAGAAGGTAAATGGGAACCAACCAAAACATTAGACAACTAACCAGTATGACTGTATAATTATTTTGGATTGGTCCATACGGAATCTAGAATAGCCATGCAAACTATTTTGCCAATCATTTTCTCGGCCACACAATAATCATTC
This sequence comes from Ophiura sarsii, assembly GCA_035610835.1. Lineage (NCBI taxonomy): Eukaryota > Metazoa > Echinodermata > Ophiuroidea > Amphilepidida > Ophiuridae > Ophiura > Ophiura sarsii. Next base: position 19,874,440 of record CM069456.1, on the reverse strand, counting down.
CTTTTTACTGATTGTCACAACAGATAAATCACACACATTTTCAAAAGATTTGATATTAGAATGAAATTTTGATCAAAAATTATCATCTTAGCAAAACATAGTATTTTGTCAAAATGAAATTTTTTTCTATGAAATTATAAAGCTTCAAAAAGAGGATTTGTAATTCAACATCTCTTTTGCTAATATACACATACATAAGAATTACAATACAATTACTAACTTGGTTCCGTCCACCACGCTGATCGCAAAAAATTGAAAAGGTAAACACAAATATCACTTAAAATTGCAAATGATAATATATCCATTTCTAATTTGGTATAAAAAACCTGTATATAGTTTTCAACATTGACTCTTACTTAATCTTTACTGCATATGAAATAAAGGATATATAACCTATGGTGTTAGATTTAAGTCAACATAAAATTACACTTTTTTATTTTCTTAACACTTTCCACGCGGCTATAATTAGTTTAACCAAATACAAAACAGATTTTTCAGAAACCATTCCCAACTTTCAAGATCTAACTCAAGGGTTACTGACTCAATACTAAGCATGATTGTACTAATTTTAATGCATTTCTAATGGTCATTCCAAATATGGTAATACAATTCAATACTATTGACATTTTTTAAACATTTTGTGAAACTTTTGAAAGTCGTCTGCAGATGCCTGCCGTGTGGAAAGTGTTAACACATACATCTATTATATCAGAGATTCATACCAAAATACTTTTATAAATGTGTTATATTGTTTTTAAAGAAAACTGTGTCTACAGAACATGGATATCAGGTGAAATAAATCCCTCAATACATCTGATTATTATTACAGCACCCATTATTGTTAAAATTTTAAATACCTTATTAGTTCATGTTACGATATTATCATACAAGTTGTCAAAAAATCAAATAAATCAAACTGCTACATGTACTTACTCTTGGTCCAGTTCTTTTTCTGGGTTTGAGTTGTGATAGTTTCTTAGCAGCTGCTTCGATGGCCATGGCGGCACTCAGCAATTCATTCTCGGCGATCACATTAGGATCATCTGGGTCTATCCAATCTGAACCTGTGTGTGTGATAGAACAGTGAGAGAGAAACGAGAGAGGTAGTGGAAAACATAGATGTGATAAGTGGTCAGTAGCGGTGGAATTAGAAAGAGGTAAAAAGAGGATGCATTCTGGGTAACGGAACAGATGGGCCAATTCCATGTTACAAAAGTGGGGATATGTAGCCCAAATGGGGCGAATATCGAGGCGTACATGTCCGGGAGAGAATATTTTCATCAATCTATATTATAATATAATTAATTCAGGCATATTTAGGCAGCATTTCATCTTAAGGAAATTATTGCAGAACGTTTCAAACTATAGAGGTGAGTATAATTAATACAAAATAAACTAAATGTTTTAAAAAAGAATCTGCTCATACAAAATATATTCTGTAGTATAAGGGGTGGGAGGTATGGGAGACCAAGTTAATAAACGTAACACTAATCAGACATGATATACATACTACATGAAACAAATCTGAAATGCCATGAAATATTGAAAAACAGCAGACTATTGTGCTAAATTGCCTAAAATTTGGCCAAATAAATGCAAATTATGGCAAAAATATCTACATTTGAGAGTGAAAAAATGTCACACCTGCCTAATGGAGACCATTTACAAAAAAGAAGTTCTTCCTATGAATAACTTGAGTCCAAGTGAAGCCCACTTTAACTTGAGCTGTAAAAATATAGCCCAAGATGCAAATAAAATTGTAATACTGGGTAACATCATTCAATCACAGCATAGTCAGCTCAAAATTAGCAAGCCTCATTGCATCAGCAAAGTAAGACAAAAGAGCATGGGTGCTTATAAGGCACGCGAAACACAACTGGGCACTTTTATAATAATAAGAAAAAAAGGGTAACGTTGTCCTCCACAGCTCTAAGAGAGGGGCAGGCGGATTTTTAAAAATGTTATTTAATTTTTTTAATTTTCTTATACCAGCGGAATCTCAAAGTCAAGCCAACGAGAAGTTGAAATCACACTTAGACTCGCACATATATGTTATATATACTTAGTTTAATATTCAATGCCATTTAAACTGTTTAAAAAAAATTCTGAAAAAAAAAATCAATCTGAAAAAAAAAATATATGGGTGATGTGTGTGAAGACTTAAAATATACATATTTCTACCAATTTGGAAACGGAAAAACTATACCATGATGGTGCAATGAGACCAATGAAGCCGGGACTGTCAATGTAGGCTTGGTTTGGCGTTTGGGTGGTATTCAGGGGTGTAGCGGTTAGACCCCTATTTATTATGCTGATAACCTACCTTTAAGTGCCTCTGCTGCCTGTACTAATTCCCCTACTGTGTGAGCTACCCTCTTACTATGTTGTGCCAGACGCTGTTTACCATCGGGACTTTGCCTTGCGATATTCTGAAAGGAAAAGTTGTTGGTAAAAATGTTGTGACAATAAGCATGACAACATTTTTAAAGATTGTTTCTCGTTTGCAAAGACGACATTGGGTTTTGTATGGCGATCAGCATTTTGGAACACACAAGACACCATCACGAAATAGATGTGATCCTCTTGGCGTTTGGTCAATTGGCGATCAGAACTCACAAAATTCTCAAATGTATATTTAAAATCAATATCATGTGTCCGAGTATCAACTTTGGTTTTTCAAAGCTCAAAACTATCTATAATGCAATACTATATGAATCTCGATAAGGGCAGCGGACAAGATGAAAGGAAATAATTGTTTGCTGACACTTTGGAACCCGGTAGTATATCTTAACGAAATAAATTGTATTGAAAACTGGAAACCATTGCAAGCCATTGTTCATTCTTCCGCTGCCCTTACATAGCTCCATACGATATCGTCCCTGTTCTGTCAAAACCTCATCTCTCTATCTGGCCCATCAGCATGTATAAAGTAAATATTTGTATGTATAACCTTTATGTAGTCTGCTCTAAATATGTTCAAGGGCCAAAACATATCTATCAAAACCTTGTATGTGTTTTTGCTCTTGAAAAACGTTTATAAAGCAACACTTCCTATCCATAACCGTTGGGCAGTTTTACTTTATACATGCTGAAGGGCTGGAAAAACATACACGGTTTTGACAGAAAAGGGACGATCTGTGTCTGTTTATATTTGTTTTATATACTTATTAACATAACATAACAATGAACATTTATATAGCGCTCTTACACATTATACAATGGTACCACAGCGCTTAACAAAATTAAAACATAAAATTAAAATTAACAGTGTTAAACCAGGGAGGTGTGTGTATTAACATCTCTCTGGTTAAACATCACTTGTACTATGACGGTGGAATAAGTGAGTTTTTAACATCTTCTTAAATTGAGTCAGTGATGAGGCATGCCTGATGTGACGCGGTAATTTATTCCACAATAACGGGCCGGAGGCATAAATCCTTTCTTGGCAGTAGTGAGACGAGTTTTAGGTACAGTGAGAATCCGAGTGTCAGAGGCAGAACGAAGACCACTTCTTTTAGGTACATAAAGTACTAGTAAGGTCCTTAAGCTAAGAAGGCGCGCCATCATTGAAACATTTATATACAATAGTCAGGATCTTGAACTCAATGCGCATTTTAACAGGCAGCCAATTCCATTAGCATCCTTAAGAATCAGGTCATTGCTTGCCAGAATTCAATATCAACTGAGGTATATTAACACTTTCAATTGTTTCAAGTTGTGTAATATTAGTTGTTTACATGTGGCTAGTTTGTGTACTTACATTATGTACTTGTTCCAATAGTGACCTATAAGAATCAGCGCATTGTCTGCCAGCGTACAATGTCCTGTCACGTAACTCTGCACTCTCTGTTGTAGTGGATGCACCCTGTTGAACAGATCAAGATAGAATCATTTGTGATTATAAAACTAGGAGGGTTTGTTGCAAAAATATATAACTTTCGGGAGGAACAAATGGGACAAATCATGACCAAAACAATATACATTAGCTCACTGTTGTGTTTTGCATGCCTGGAAAAACCGGGGAATTTTGGAATCTCATTCCCGGGAAATTTAGGTATTCAGTGGGATATTTTGTTTTTCCAAATAAAGAAATACATAGGAAATGGAGGTAAATATTGCCATGTGTGTTTTGTAGTATTTGGGATGATAAGATTAGGGTCTCTCGCTTTGTCCAAAGATTGGTGAAAGAAGCTTGTTTGCGACAAAAATTGCGAAAAAGTTACTATAGTCGGCGTCAGAGAAGTTCGGCACTTTTTGCTGTGACAACTGCGTACAAGCGTAAACACGGTAGTGCAACATATATAACAGTGTCACAACAGCGTTATTTTGAGCAGTTTGACGTGTTGCTGTATCTGTAATCGGATTGGCCAATCGTATCTATGGGTCATGAATGTCCCCGCCCACACACGCTCATTAACTAGATCGCGCGCGTTGGCTATTTAAAAAAGTGCTGACATTCTCTGCCAACGACTATCAAATTAGTGATCCTGGAGCATGTTTCAGTTTTCAAAATACAAAAGTGTCTTGCTCACCCTGCATGTATCCAACATGATAAACACAGCCTGTCTGCCAAGATTTGATGCAGCGATGATGTCATCTTGTTTGCCTGAGTTGCCAGCTCCCACTGCCTTGGCTGTTGCCAGAGTGACTGCTTTGGTACTGCGAATGAGATCCTCTGGTGTGGCCTTCTTGTCGGAGGGTGCTGGGTTATCCAATATCTGATGTGACGAGAAGGTAACATTTACTTTAATACGATTGATTGAATATGAAAAACCCCACCACAGCATGCACAAATTGAGTGTAACAGACTAAATTGAGTGTAACAGAATACCAAGTATAAGCTTTGTAAATTTGGTTTTGAGTGAGGAAGTCTGACTTTGTAAAAGACTGCATGTCTTTGAGGCAAACTAAATATTATCCTAATATATCATTTTTAGTATCTCTTTATGACATACACATCACTGAATCTTAAGGCTAACAGGGAAATGGCTGCCTTTTCTATTAGCCTGACTGATTCATAATTTTACCAATTAAGATATATATTTTTTTAAATTCTCTGAAACTTTATCGAAACTTCTTGAGAGAAGAAAATGCCCTAAAATCAACCAAACCTCAAGGGTCCGTCTGCTCACCATAAAGGTTATCTCTTTTTGGGTCACCTGAAAATTGTTTGTTTATAATTTGAAATTATTAAAGAGGAAAGCTATCAAGATATTAACAAATATAAACTGACCATCTCTGCTACGACACTTACCCTAGCCTCTTGTACGATAGCATCAATAGTTGCCTCCAATGCTCTAGTGCCTCTTGTAGCCTCATCCTCAACACTCTTGACAGTCTTGAGTAGCGACGTCACATTGGTTACCATCACCTTAGCAGAGTTCTTCAGTTGACCCATGGTCGGGTCGTTCACATTCTTACCGGCCGCTGTTTTGGTGGCTGAGATGAGGTCACCTAGTGCAGAGGCTACATCTTTGACGGCATTGATTAGCATGACCTGTTAGAAAGCATGGAATTAAAGAGGAGATTTATTGCTAGAGCAAATTTGTTTAATGTTACATTAGGTTTATAATCAGGAGTCATATGTGCCACTACACGTTAGCTCGTAATTTCCAGTGTGCTGCCCCCCCACCCCCAATTAGCAATTTGTCAGAGTCCTTGTGAGCATTCGTGCAGCAGCATTCTGAGCTCGCTGAAGTTTATTATATTAAGTTGTCGTTTAGTGATCCCATATAATAAAGCATTACCATTGTCAAGACGTGAGTTGACTAAGGCGTGAACAAGTGTAGCAGCAGTATCATCATCAAGCACTTTGCGAATTTCATTTATGTTCCTTATTTGGAAATATGTAGATTTGCACACATTTTTGATATGGTTGTCCATTGACAGCATGTTATCAAATATAATTCCTAGATTGCGAGCACTAGTAGAAGCCTTAATGTTGGAGGAAGCGATTTGAAGAAAATCAGTGCTAGATTTTGATTGATGGTATTTGGAGGTAATAATGAGAAGCTCAGTTTTGTCATCATTCAATTTCAACTTATTTGCAGTCATCCACGATTTTATGTCCTTGATACAAGATTCAATTTGAGAACGAGAGGCAATTTCATCGCAAGCACTATCCAAGTCAAAAGATAAACATAGCTGTGTATCATCGGCATACATATGCACTTCTAAACCATGTTTGCGTGCAATGTTCGCTATTGGAGATGAATAAATGGTGAAGAATTGCGGGCCAAGTACAGAACCTTGGGGGACGACGAAGAGGAGCGTAATAAATGATGACAAACAACCATGTTTACAGCCTGCGTTTGATCAGTCAAATAAGAGCGGATCCATTCAAGTGCACTATCTCCGACACCAAATGATGAGAGACACGACAAAAGGATGCTGTGGTCTATGGTATCAAAGGCAGCAGATAGATCAAGTAGGACCAAAAACGTACCACGTTTTTTCTTCTTCTCCATATTACATAAAATGTCATTCTGAACATGTAGTAATGCAGTTTCAGTTCCATGGTGTTTCTTATAAGCAGATTGAAGACATTCATATAGGTTGTTAGAATAGAAGCGAGGCGATGAGCTATCCGAGATGATACAACTTTTTTTTGAGATGAAAGCCAAGTTTGTGACAGGGCGGTAGTTTTTTAAGATCTCAAGAGTCAAGCGATGGCTTTTTAAGAAGAGGTGTGACAAGTGCAGTCTTGAAACAAGATGGGAAAACAGCAGATTCCAATGAAAGATTAACAATCCGTGTAATAAGTGGAGCAAGCTGGTGAAGATGTTTCTTTAAAAGCCAAGTAGGAATAGCGTCAGAATCACATGATTTTGATGGTGAAGCTCCGATGATTTTACAAACCTCTTCTTCCGGTGCAGGAGAAAAACCATCTAAATATGTAGTTAAATCATGTTCATTGTCCAAAATAGTAGAGGAGTTCAGGTTGTCAGTAGCAGTAGATTCAGAGTCCAAGTCGTTGCGTATCTTAGTAATTTTTGAAACAAAGAAATTGTTAAATTTGTGCGCCAATTGTTCCTTAGAATTGTGAGAAGGAAGTTTTGGTTTTCTCTTTTGAAATAAGAGACTCTCAACAATCTTAAAGAGCTCTTTCTGATCAGCACAATTTGAAATCTTGTCGCTATAATACGTTGCCTTGGCATCATAAATCATGTTATAAACATGTTGCCGCTGAGTTGTAAAAATCTCACGATCCACTTCCAACTTTGATTTCCTCCATTTGCGTTCAAGTCTTTTCCTTAATTTCTTTGCTTCATCAATCTTTGGGGAATATCAAGTTGCACTGAAACTCTTTGCCAAGAATAGCGCTACTCTCGACTAATATTCAGATGGTCTCACTTTATATTTCTTGGGATGGGGGAGAAAGAGGGCCATGGCTAAAAATGGGTTAAACAAACTTTTGCACCTAACAAGATTAGATCTTGGTATTTCAATACTACACCCACCTGTCCCTCAGGATCATCACCACCTAGAGTACCAGCACCTAATTTAACCACATCTGCCAATCTAGTGATAGTTGCTACCGCAGACTGTGCAGCATCAGCAAGTTTCTCTTGACTGGAGGCTGCGCCGGAGACCAGCGTCTTGGTGTCTTCCACCAAAGCCTTAGCTGTCTTCAGAATCATCTCTCTGAAAGTGAAAATAACGATGGGAAACAAATGAGAAATGCCACTTAATTATCTCATGAGCTAATTTCATGCAGACATGCAAAGCTGATATACACAGAAAGGGGTATGATTGAAATGATGAGAGATACAGCAAATGAACTGAAATAATGGAAGAAAAACATCTTATATTGATAAATTATAACAACAACTTCAATAAAACCGGTTTTATTCTGTGACATTGCCTATGTAACATGTACAATTAACAATTATTAATAAAATCTGTTAATCTTTAGAATCAGAAAGGCAATTACAAGTAATTTCTCGCTTTCAAGCATAATGCAATGTACGGGAGCAATGTCCATTTTATCAAGTGAAGCGTCCGTGTTCTTTGTTACTCTAATCAGTATTGATAGATTTATCTGTGAAACCCTAAAACCTATGTGACAGACTATAAGAGGTCAGTGACAGAAAGGATCAGGATCCCAATACTTAATCAAGACTGTCAATTATGATATTCTACATGCAAGGAAGTATTCAAAAATATGAGTTGTTGGGTATTAAGACTTCTTCATTTGTGTAACATTTACTGCATAGTTACACTTCAAGAGGAATTGCTATACATCATGAGACTCAAATTGCATTCTAACAGGAGAACTTATTCCCTTCATTGTTCAACAAGCTTTTTATTTCTTCAGTGTTAAACATTTCTTCAATGAGTTTCACATTGATCTGATGCATTGTATCTCTGTGTCTTGATATGCCAAATAAAACTAAACTAAACTAAACTGACACTGTGATTTTTAGCTGATAATAGAAAAAATAACACAGTCTAATTGATCTCATTTGTAACCCATTAGACAAAACAAACAATGTTCATTTAATACTTAATCAAACAATTCTGTCAAAAAGAAGTATAATTAGAAACCACAAGTATTCAGACAGATCTTCTGTATAATAGTCAGTGTAAAACACATTCTTTTAAGACTTTTTGACACAATACCTTAGCAAATCAAAATTAGTTAGTGGCGTTAGTGAAATAGCCATACTTAGACATTATACAATGATATAAACGTTTCATGTTAGGGCAGCATATAGACACTGGGACGTAGGTCTGTATCAATCAATCTAGCACTCTCCATCTAGGGGATAGATGAAATGTGGCTTAAAATGAAGCTAATATATGCCTGATCAATATTTTACCTTATCCCACGTTCGTAGGTTGCACATTATGACCCTAGACCTCGATTTAGGGTCAAAGGTCACATGTGTTTCAATAGGAAGTCAAAAACTAAATTTAACATGGTAAAAAAACTAAAAAATGAGCTATTGACTATAAAAAGTATGTTATATTGTTGGGATAAGTGTTTTAAACAAAAAAGTCAATCACAACTTTGATCGTAGATCAATAGTTTGTGAACTGTGACCTTTTGAAAATTACAAGTTGGCCAAAATAGACCATTTTGGTCATATTTTCGCAAAATTGGCACAAAAATGACATGATATCATCATTAAAAAAATATTTTGACTCATTATGAATTGATAAACCATGTTATAATGTTGGTATATAGATGTACCTTACATTACAACACATTTCAAAAATCAATGGTATGTTGATGCCATGGCAACCAGCATTAATATCCTTCAAATCCTTTAAATTTGACTCAGATTTTACCCATTTTCGATGAATTTGAAGGATATTAAAGCTGTTTGCCATGGCATGCGGACACCATTGACTTTTGAAATGTCTTTTAATGTAAAGTTCATCTATAAACCAACATTATAACATGGTTTATCAATTCACATTGAGTCAAAATATTTTTTTAATGATGATAACATGTCATTTTTGTGCCAATTTTGCAAACAAATGACCAAAATGGCCTATTTTGGCCAACTTGTCTTTTTCAAAAGGTCACAGTTCAAAAACTATTGATCTACGATCAAAGTTGTGATTGACTTTTTTGTTTAAAACACTCATCCCAACAATATAATATACTTTTCATAGTCAATAGCTCATTTTTTAGTTTTTTTACCATGTTAAATTTAGTTTTTGACTTCCTATTGAAACACATGTGACCTTTGACCCTAAATCGAGGTCTAGGGTCATAATGTGCATCAGGCATATATTAGCTTCATTTTAAGCCACATTTCATCTATCCCCTAGATGGAGAGTGCTAGAATTGTTTTCTGAAGGAATAAAACATGCACGGCCTACAGTCTAATATGCCTGGAACAACTTGCCATCAACAATCAGGGCCGAGCTTGAGAATATGTCAGTGCAACAATTTAAAACAAAGATCCATGGAATTTAAATGTTGTGTTCTAAAGTATATAACAATTCTGCATTTCCTTGCTGAAATTATCTGATGGTTTTGTATATATATATTTATGTAAATAGTTGTTTTATTCCATGTATATATATTGTAAATAATTATGTATTATTCTCTGTGAAACGAGGGCCTGCTTGGAAAGCAGTGCTTGACACTGAAGCTGTTTACCCTCAATAAAGAAAGATTAAATAATAATAATAATAATATATTTCTGAGTCTTAGAATAGGTCTGGGTGAAACATTGAAATAAACTCCTCAAGAAAAGAAGTTCAGACATCTTGTTCAAGCTCCAATTTTCAGATATTTTGTGACATGTTGATATTGTTTTACATACAAATGGAAAGCTGATGTGCCCTTATTTTCAACGACATCTCATTTGTAATAATCACTTGTTTCAATGCTCAGCCACTTGATTGAGAATGTGAGGAGGTCTCAATCAAAATATGCCAAATTCATCACTATATTGCGCTCAAAAGAACAACTTTGTTGTCTGTTCAGTGAAGTGTTATATTGACAACTACAGTGTAGAGAGTTGCTCTATTGACTTTTGAGGACAGAATAGTGGCCATTTTGGCACAATCAGATTGCGATCTCCTCATATTCTCAAGCATGCAACTAAGCACTGAAACATGTGATTGCTACAAATTTGGTATCTTTGGACAGATGAACATATCAGCTTTCCATTGATGCTCAAAACACTATGAACATTAACAAAATATATGACATATTGGTGATTGAAAAAAACAAAAAAAACTTTTTTATGGGTTTATAAAACATGCCTGTATTTACACACATGCAAGTGATTTTAATCAGAGACTAACTAAATGTCAGTACAAAACTATTACATTCAGAGGTCACATTAGAAGGCAATTGCTTCGAATTATCTGAGAATTCAGTGAGTGCATTGAACTGCCACGTTATTTGTATCTTGTGCATAATATGGGCTATACCAAATCTTGATAAACTGCTCAAAAAAAGTTTGGAATATTTTTTCCAGCACAAGATTTTCAAATATCAAGGGATATGTTCATTAAGTGTTATATATCCATGTAAAGCTGATGTGTTCATCTTTACAATGATATCCTATCTGAAGCAATCAGTTGTTCCAGTGCACAGCCACATGCTTGAGAACATGGGGAGGTCTCAATCTGAAAGTGCCAAAATCAACACTATTTTGTGCTTCTGGTATCATTGTAAAGATGAACACATCAGCTTTACATGAATATATAACACTTAATGAACATATCCCGCGATATTTGAAAATCTTGTCCTAGAAAATATATTCCAAACTTTTTTTGAGCAGTTTAGATGCAAATCTGTTTGATGAACCCATTGCGAGAGTCTATTCTTTGTGCTGTGAGTGAGGGTATTTTGAGCGCAAGTCTTCTATCTATCAACAGTCTGACATGACCAGCATGCTAATCTTGAAAAGCACAACGTAGGCATCTAAAACTGGTGATGACATCAATAGTAATGTTTTTATGTGAAGTGCAGCTATACACGAACAGTCTATACACATAAATTGATCAATATTATACGTCATGCAAAATCAAACCTGTATCTCCATGTGTTCGAAAAATATCAATTGGCTTCAATTTTTTTGATGAAAAAAGAAATCTTACACATAATGATGATTTGTAATCTAGAAACTGTAATTTATAACTTTTTTGTCACCAGAACTTTTCAAAATGGAAACTCTATAACTAAATTGTTTGCAGCTTTCTTTGATTATCTGTAAGAAGTCATAAGCTTATTGAGACAGCAGTAAACCCATTAAAACCTGGCATTAGTTGGCTTGTAAAAAAAGTTTCATTTTGTATCCTTAAGTGGAACTGATGTGCATGTTGAACATTATACAACAATGCATGGGAACTTTAAGATTATACATGCATGGTTAGGTATCAAAAAGCTTAAAAGGAGGTGTTCAGCAAGCACAACATTGTGCATTATATGTTAGAAAAATAATTATTGCGCCCAAATTACGTAGCTATATAGAACAAAACATCATACTTATCGTGAAAACAAATAAAAACTGCCATCTCTCAACATTCCATTTTAAAAATTACCGGCAATCGAAAGTCCCAGCATCAATGAAGTCATAGTTATACAATGCACTTGAGTTAATTTGAGCACCAATAACCATGAAGTCATTGATCCCGGGACTTTTGATCACCGCACATTTTTAAAATGGCATGCTGAGAGATGGCAGGTTTTATTTATTTTTATGATATTAAGTATGATGTTTTGTTCTATATAACTACGCGATTTGGGCTCGATAATTATTTTACTAACATAATTTTATAATGAACAATGTTGTGTTTGCTGGACACTTTCTTTAATAAAAATGTATTATCTAACAAAACTGTTGAGCTCTGTTCACCAAAGTTATCACTTTTGATGTTTATAATTCATTTATTTTGGCTTCAACATGTTTAACAGTTATTTTAAATCAGTTATTTTACACAACATATCCTTGACCTTGTGTAAGAGATAGGAAGTGGTTTATAGGGAACATAATCAATCGGTCATTGCTTGTTTTATTAACTTCAAATAATCACTTCATTTTACTATTTGTTTATTTTACACCACATACAATTACTATTTGAAACTTAACAGTTAAGGGAGAGGCGAAGGAAACTAGGGATTATAAGGAATGCAGTCAAAGTCACTGAATTGGTCACCCTACTTCTATTAACTTCAAATAATAACTTCATATTATCTTAATATTAACTGCAACTTACTGCTGGTCTTTGAATTGGGATCTGGACAAATTGAAAAGGGGTTAAAGTTGATGTAACACATTCACTCTTTGCACGGATCCACCACCATTTGTAAGGAGAACCTTAAACTGGTATCACATTGAATGGGACTTTTCCATAACATTATGTAACTAGTTCGACTCTCTCTGCACAAGGTGACTGGTCATGCAGTGAGACTTTGTCTATTTTCCTAATATACAGTAACATTCAATCTGATTCCAGTTCGAGGTTCTCCTCGCAAATGGCGGATCCGTGCAAAGAGCGAATAACACACATATGATATTGGTGCCAATGACAAGCAAGGCGCGGTGTCGGCAACAATTAGTTTTTAATTACAGCCCTATGTGCGTACTTGCTTACTACTCTCAATCTATACATTTATTGATGCGAAACAACAAGCCATTGTCACATTAACAAGCGAGCATCACATTTCTAAGACTCATTAACACTTTCCACACGGCTATTGGTTTTACCATATTCAAAATGGATTTGTCAGAAACCTTTCCCAACATTCAAGGTCTATCTTAAGGATTACTGAACAAATACTAGGCATGTTTGTACTTTTTTCAATGCATTTCTCATGGTTATTCCAAATTTGGTAATGAAATTCAATAATTTTGACATTTTTGAAAAAAATTGTGAATTTTTGGAATGTCGTCTGCAGCCGTCTACCGCATGGAAAGTGTTAACATCAAATTGTGATCACTATAACATGAATGTCTACTACATGCCCAGCTCATGAGCAAATCAATTCATTAAAAACAGCCTCACAGTACTTTGAATTTGCTTCAATTATGAATGCCATACATTTACACACTATATCTAGTCATAACATGGTACATTACACACATACAATTTATGAATCCGCATGTTGCTCCTAAAACAATCACACACTTATTCTAAAAAACTGATACATAGTTTTCAGAGTGTAGCGGATGATTCGGCAAGCTGGTAGTCCCAATGGGCTTAACATACTTATGAAAGACATAACATTAATCACTACACTTTGAATAACGATAATTCCGCTGTATCTCAATCTCAATACAAAAAATACATGATACAATGTTTTCAGGACAGTACACTATTAAGCCATTCAAAAGCCACTCTGCAAGCTTCTAAAAACGGGAACGTTGTTGAGTCATAAAAACACAATACAATGAGAGAATGATGTTTCACATGCCAGAGTTTTTCTTTGACTCTCCAAGAAGGAATGATGATAATACAGATTGTACAAGATCAAGTCAGTCTTTACTATAACGGGTATAAATGTGATGAATATAGAGATGATAATAGATAAATATGATATCCGCATGCCGGTAATGATGATACGCCAATGAGGGACTTACTTCAGGTTGTTCTTGCTGGATGATGAATAAATAGGGGAACACATGGATGAGAGAAATAAAAAAGTTGTTTCCTGTTATAGCGAACAGTTATTGACAAGTTAGACTGTAATAGGTTTGCTTAAAATAATAGTACATCACCTTTGTCCATTCTGACCCTTTGAAATATTGCTTTACCCCTCACGCTCAACATTAAGTGTAACATTAAGATTGTAAGAACCACACCAATTCCAAGTAAATAATATCAAGCAGCAGTGAGATACAAAGAGCAAGTCTTAACATTATGAGAAAAAAAAATGTATATAGACTCGGACACACTGACGTGAATTAAATTAACAAAGCCCTTAAATATACACTGTCTTGAACCCGGTCCCTCTTGCATTCGCAGCGATTGGATATCCACACTAGACTACAGGGATTGTGTTTACATGGACACCAGATGAACGAGCACTTATGTATACAAAGCCTTTGTTGAGCGACTCTAGCAGCCGAAATACATAGTAAAAATGGCACCACTAGAGGTATGTATCTGTATATGCCATACATATATAATTATATTCACACAGGACGCATATGAAGCACAGACATTGTAAGCGGCAAGATTGATTTAAAACATTTTCACATGTGTCTTAGGCGAATCCTCTTTCTTCAACAGTTTTGAACAGCTAGAGTAGCCGACAGAGAAGTTCAGCACCTGCCCTACACGTGCGCTAAATAATGAGCGTGTGGGCGGAAACATTCTTGACGCCATAGATACAATCTGGCCAATCGGATGCGTGCGCTGATGGGCTCAAAGTTGTGTTGTTCTTTTCCACCAATGGCAACCGCACTTCAGTGTATACGCTTAGAACGAGGTCGTAACAGAAAAAGTGCTGAACTTCTTTGCAGCTGACTATAACAATTATGATAAATTGAAATGAAAAGCGTAGTCTGATATAAATACAGGATACAGTGAGCATAGAAGTGGCATGGTAAGCCAATGAGGTTGATTTCAACATGTGTCCCAGAATCCTCTCTGGTAATTTAGAACAAGAAAGTTGTTTTTTGGGGGTAGGGGTGGGGGTGTTTAATACTGATTAAACTTAAATGAAGAAAATTGAGGTCTGCATTCTCCATATACATTTATTTATGATAAAGGAAGCATGGAAATGGCAAGGGAATGATAGGCGATCGGATTGATTTCAACATATTTTACATGTATTCCAGTATCCTCTCTGATGGATTGAAAGCAGATAACATTTATTTGAACAGAGTAACAGTAATTCAAATGAAAAAGGTAGCCTACGTTCCCCATATATTCATTATCCCACTGGGCACTACCGGCCTATCTTACAGTGGTTCTGATTGGTTTATTGCAAGATATACTCATTTGAATAGCCAATTAAAATGCAGCTTGTAAAATATTTCACTACAATCTTTATCAGGGATACAACTATTGTAAATATGTCTTTGATTGGTGCAATAAATCATGTAGCTATCTTTCTGACCAATCGGCTGGTAGTTCTCAGGGGGTTAAAACATTATAGGGGAAGCATGGAAATGGCGCAGGAATAGATGGATTGAAAGATGGTTGGATAAATTTATCATAAGTCACATGCATTCCACAATTCTTGTTGGTAACTTTTGAACCAGTCGGCCATTATTTGGCAATATATTGAAAATTTGGATGAAAAGGTAGTCTGCTTTCTCCATATATATTGATTCATTTATGACACAGGAAGCATGGGAATGACATAGGAATGGTAGCTGATGGGATCATTTTAATATTAATTTAACATAATTTACAGGTATC
Source organism: Ophiura sarsii (assembly GCA_035610835.1). Classification (NCBI taxonomy): domain Eukaryota; kingdom Metazoa; phylum Echinodermata; class Ophiuroidea; order Amphilepidida; family Ophiuridae; genus Ophiura; species Ophiura sarsii. Next base: position 19,858,597 of record CM069456.1, on the reverse strand, counting down.
TCATAATATTTAATGGTAGCTTCGAAACAGACAGCAATTATTTGTCAATAATGATGAAATTTTGGATGAAAAAGGAAGCCGTCTGGGCTTCCTCTTTTAACATTTAAGTACATGGCACAGGAAGCATGGCACGGGAATGGTGGAAAGCCAACAGGATTGATTTCACTTAACATGTATCCCACAATCCTCTCTGACAGTTTAGATAATGTTGCCAACCACTACTTTTAGTCTAAAGGTGCGTTCATACTCACATCGTTGCGCGTCGGCGGCCGACGTCGACGGATATCGGTGCGCAAGTTGAAGCAACGTTAACTTTTATCCATCGACGTCGACCGATACGCAACGATACGAGTATGAACGCACCTTTAGAAGTAGTGTTACCAAAATTGCAACTTTATTGTTCATACGGCCTTTTCTTTCATTTTATTGGATACGTATTACTATTGATTAGCCTTCTTTACCCTACTTCCCCCATTGACACTTCATTTGAAAATTGTGATTTTCAAAACTAGTCAAATTGCAGATTTAGTAACACTACCTAGGTCTGTCTGGGCAACACTCCACCAGTGCAGTTGCCAAGCAACAATACATCAACAGAAATCACTGTGTGTCGGATAAATTTGGCAGTGCCCATGCATGCACTTAACATGTGACAGTTTCATCACATTAATTATCATGTGACATACACCTAGAGGATTATGGGTAATGCTAAAAGGGGTGGTGAATTGCATTGTGGGTGAATTGATAGGTTGGTTGGGTCTTTGTAATACGATGGTGCGATTTGAGCCGTGAAAATGATCAACAATATTTGACTCACCGCGCTTGGGATCGTGCTTCCTCTCTGGGTGGAAATAACATGTGATATAACTTTTACATAAGGCTGACTTTTTCTTTTACATAAGGCTGACTTTTTCTTTTACATAAGGCTGACTTTTTTATCCAAAACAGGACCGGGAATGTGGGATTTTGAAGGATAGGTAATAAACAGGGGGGAATCAGGGACCCAAGTTTAAACCCATAATTTCCATACGAGTCTTAAGCAAAAATCAATGATACAATATTACAGACACTCATTTTTGAAGGATTTTTGATGTACTATAACATGTGATATAACTTTTACATAAGGCTGACTTTTTATCCAAAACAGGGCCGAGAATGTGGGATTTTGAAGGATAGGTAAAAACAGGGGGGAATCAGGGACCCAAGTTTAAACCCATAATTTCCAAACGAGTCTTAAGTAGAAATCAATGATATAATTTTACAGACACTAATTTTTGAAGTATTTAAATGTACTCATAGTAGTAAATGTTGATATTAAAGGTACAAATGACAGTTAGCAGACATCCTGGCATGTTTAAAATGATGAATATTATTGTGTGTATACATGCTCATGTCGCTTATTAGGCAGTCAATTAAATAATACATACCCAGGATTTAGAGGATTATTTTGAGCAGTTGTAATTTGAAGATTCTCATGGGTTAGCAAATTATTATAACAGAAATCAGAAACTACCTGATTGATAACTCTTGATATACAACACATGTAGGTTCAATTAGTTACATCATATTTCATATAGAAGTCAGACCTTTTGGGACGGTAGTTGCTACTCCGAGTGTCACGCTCGTGTCTGATAATCACACATCATGAAACTTGGAGTAGCATCTACTTCCACCAGGTCTACCTTCTATATTTTCCTCTGCATCACATTGAGCACTCTGTAAGTGCAAGAAGATGGCTTCCTTACCCATCAGTATTATATTTCATATAAATATTCCTGTCATTCCTGTTAAATATCCCTACACCTTCCTAAACCCATATGTCTATCCTTAATATTCCCTATATCCCGTTTAAACATCCTATGTTCCTTATAGAAAAACCATGTCCCTATTGTACTCCATTCCTTTAGTACAGTCACTGCCATGATGCCATGGACAAAATTCAAGCTATTTGACGAGAGCGTGATTTGTTGTTGTTCCCAGTTCTGCATATTACACGCTAACAGCTATATGCATGCATGTGCATGGTGACCAATCAGGACACAGTCATTTTTTGAATGCTTGTCGTACGCACTACGGGGTTTACGCACGCATTGGTGGAATTTTGTCCATAGTATTATGACGCCAACTATAGTACCGATGTAACATCACGGGGTATTCCACTGAGTTCAGTAGGTTGCATTACTCTCATGCGCTAATGTATGTACTCACCATGAATATACATTGACGTCATGTTCATACTTCATGAAATATGGAGCATTCAAACCCCCTGGTGTAAACCCTCTGAAACACTATACTCTCTGTTAACACCCCTATTATCATTCCTACCACCACATACTCCTACATCCCCATACCCAATCCCAAACCAATCTTGTCTAAATCTGCACTTACCTATGGTCACCAAATGCCCCACCATCAGGCTCTGCACTAAGTGTACCAGCCGAAGCAAACATAATGGTCGTATCCAGATCACCAATGATACCAGATACAGTGCTAGCTGCATTGATGCAGGCTTGTGTGCCTCGTGAACCTGCCTGTAAAGCGGCCATTACATAATTTGTCTGCAAAGAAGAATGGCACATAGCTTAATATGTGTTTAATTGTAATGTAAAGTACAGGCATGGGAATGAACGTAATTTGAAGAGAAACAAAACTGACAAAACCGGAAAAAGTGTGTGAAATTTGGCTAAAAAAGCCAAAAACAGGCTGAAATTCTACATCCCTTTCAGGCTGAAATTCAGGTTTAAACCTGTTGCACATTTGGTTCCAAGGAGAAAATGAGTTTAAGCAGAATGTAGAATGGCACATAGTTTAATACATGTTTATTGTAATGTAAACCAATAGCCCAAAAGGAAAGGAGTCAAACAAATTAAACAAAACTAGAAAAAATAATTTAGATGTAGATATCATCTTTGGCTATATAAACAATCAATGTTATTCAGTAGGAGTTTCAATATTCTGGAAACCCAAAATTATTCTTAACTCTTTCACTCATTGATTTATCATCTATACAAAATACAGATTTAAAAGTGTAGGTACACTTAAAATGTTTATACTTTTTGAGATGTCTTGACTGAAAATCTTCTATGATACATACCTTTTCTGTTACATTGCGTGCATTGTCCACCAAATCTTTCTTAGCTAGATTATCTGTTGGGTTACATTGTACTTCTCCACCACTCTTCACTAACTCTATACAGGCATTACCGCAATCTTGTACTACAGTGCGAATCCTCTTAGCAACCTGAAATTGGAGATTAAAACAAAATGGATTTGATAAATCACTATAGGTTCCCGGTTCCAATCCCTTAAATTTACAAACAACTCTATAACAGAATTATCCAATTATTCCCTTGCATCTAACGAACAACCCTTATCCTCATAAATATTAAAATATGATCTCAAATAAGTCTAGAATTATAGGCCTACAGGAGATTTATCACAAATGTATGCTTTAATGTACACATTTCTCCATTTAGTAACAATTGGGGAATACTCAGAGGAATTTCTCATCTGAATTTAGTATACAATGGACAGTTTATCAAATGTAACCAGAAGATGTAAAATCCATTAATCCAAAGCCATCGACTGACCTATTCCCCATCTCATAATACTTTCATATATGCCCCCATCCCATAATACTTTCATCTATCCCACAATACTCACATCAGGGTTACTAGAGGCAGCCGCTCCCTTTGACTGTGTGGCTAACATTTCATATTCATGTGTCAGGTTATTGGCTATAGCACCTAGCTCACCCACATTACTATTAGCTTTGGTAACCTGCATAAAATTAAAAAGAATATCAAAATATTTAAAACATTACTATTTGATACAGTTATATCAAATGTCCAGCCTTCTGTGTATACTCATAGGAATAAAATGTACAATGCAAAACAATGTATTTCATGTTTTGTACATGCACTCCAAGCGCAGTGGGTAGTGTGTGGCACAGTGGGTAGAGCACTGGATTCATGATCTAAAGGTTGTGGGTTCGAGTCCCGCTGTGGTCAACATGTTGTGCTCTTGAGTAAGGCACTTTACCTCAATTACTCCTCTCTACCCAGGTGTATTTAATTGGGTACTGACATTCTTCAGTGGTGGGAAGGTAACAGACTCACTGTGGAGGTGTAGCGAGCCCCACACAGCAATATTATAAAAAGGAGTGAGTCTGGCCCTATCTCTTTGAAAGAGAGATGGGCACTCCGCTCCTGGTATTACAGGATCGACCGCTTTTACTTTTTTTAAACTCCCAAGCACATTGGTGAAACAAAATTAATTCCAATTGCATAAAATAATCATAGAAATAAAGGTTGGGGAAAATAATGAATAATAAAATATACACCTTTACTTTTTCAATTCAATCGCATGAAACGGGTTCCAATAAATTAACCAATAAACTGTGCCTTTCTTTACCAAAATCTATATATCCGGGCAGTACAAGGGCAGACATTTGGGGAGAATCCTATTTTGTAAAGATTCTCGCCAGTAGAATTGCAAGAATAATCCACGTTGATTCTCAAAAGATACATTTTTAACATACTTTCAGGGTGAGTCAAAATAGTCAGGTCCCGATTTTACCGATATTGTAAACCAGTTAATATGCAAAAATTAATATATTTATTGACAATGCACAGTAAGAACACATTGTTAGCTATAACTTAAATTTTATTTCATTCAAATTGGTTATTCGAAACGGGAGATATGTATATTTCCCCCAAATTCTGTGAAATTTAATCTGGTACCTCTTTGAATGCAAAAGTTTAACGCACACATTTTGAATATGTCAATTGGTATTCACAATGCCTACAATGGAAAATGGGGGTATATTTGGAACATTTTAGATTTCAAGCTTTTTTGTTAATATGTTGTAATTATGGCCTGGAATAAGGTATTGTCTTGGAAATTTCACTAAGTATGAAGAAGTATTTCGACTCCTATAAACAATGAACAAATTTGCCAATTTTAAACAAGAAGTATTTTTCCTGATTTTCTAAAAATGGGACCTGAATATTTTGACTCACCCTGTATTTGAATGGAGGGGTATCCACAGATTCTCGCAAATTATTTGCAACAATTTAGATGGATTCTTGCAACCTGTGACAAACTTCTCACCCTGTATTAAGGGGTTGTGTGTGGACTCTCAGGTACAGCCTCTATAAAACTGCCGTAACTTCTTCATTATTCATTCAATCTATATAAAAGTATACATTTTTTGTAGGAAAGGGTTCAATTAATCCAACCATGATCATGAAATTGAACATTTTTGAAAAAATTATTAAAAAAACGTTTTTTGACCCATTTTAGGTTCTGCAAAGATAACTCAAAATATATTTTGTCAAATTTTGTCATACTAGTTTTATTATATTCCTCATACAATTCCCTAGGAATCTTTTTCTTTTTTTTGTTGAAAATCTTTATTATTATTTTGAATTATCGACCAAAAAGTGCCAAAAAGTGTAATTTTTTACCAAAAATTGTGATTTTCACGGTTTTGGAGGTAATAATGAAGAAGTTACGGCAGTTTTACTGAGGCTATACCGAAGGTGCACAGCCCTCTTAAGTGGTTGACATTATATAAATTACCTACAGTTGCAGTAAATGGGATATAAATCTGTGGGATTTATTCTACAAATCCTGTCTATAACACCATCACTTCTTACCATATCTTGTGAGAGTTTAATGACAGCCTTGCAGCATTTCACCATATTAGTCTGGTAGTCTACAAATTCACCCGCCTCGGAGTCTGGTATGACATCATCAGCCTGAAAACAATATTAAGATATCCCAATGGTAAATATAGTGATATTCAAAATTCATAGGAACCAGTCCACTATTTGCCAGTCAGAGGCAACTAATTGGATTGGATTTGATGACTGTAACAGCCTACAGGTAAAATAGTCTGGACATGTCTTGTATGAAAAATGAATAGACACATTTAGAGGTAAATGAATAATTTGGAAAAAAACTATAAGGTAGGATAATTTTACTGCAAGTGACCATAAATCTTAAACAGCTAAATATTATTAGTTTTGAATCTATCAAAACAAAATGTCTCCATCTGGCTTTTCCTAAATTGAAAATTACCACCCATTTACCATTTTCAATGTTTAGTTTTAGTAATGAACTTTCTCATTCCAATAGAACATAGAAACCCATTCAACATCAAACTGATTATATCACAGACTATCATACCCCAAACTTACAATCTTTGCTGTCTGCTTGGTCTCCATGGCAACAATATCACAACAAAAATAACGATAAAGAGAACCAATATGTTCCTCGTCTGACACTTTCCTATGCAATTCCTAACCAAACCTTCTCAAGTCTAAACACATGTAACTTGTGCTACGGAACATCCCCAAGAAATGATTTTACTTCACAAATTTACAAATAAGGTCATTTTAAAATTTAAAACTTCCTGTCGCTTTTAAACTTCCCTAATGTCAAAATAGCCATGGGCATAGTAGGAAAGCAAGGAAATGAGCTTGGTAAGTTCGACAGTCGAGCGCAACATAGATGTCATTGACTAGCGGTGACGGATTGACGAGTCATAATATGGGATGATGATGACATGATAGTAAAAACATTATAACAGTGTAACATTAAGTGCAGGGAAACAAAACAGAAAATGTTCAAACAGGGAAACCTTTTTCAAATGTTTGTGTCATAAGTTTTGATACCTTGTGGACAAAGGGAAAGGAAAGGTTAGAATCACAATATTCCAAATATGGTGATGAAATTCAATAATTTTGACATTTTTGAAACATTTTTGGAAATTTTGGAACAGTCGTCTGCCAACAACTGCCATGTGGAAAGTGTTAAGAGTGCTACGATAGAGTTCCCTTATTCACACATTATAGCCAGGCATTATAAGAACCACTCACATTGCCAATAGCTTTTGTAATGCTGTCTACCATACCACTGACAATACCAAATTCACTAGCAGCCTCCTCAAGTGTGGCGCTTAAATCGTCCACGGCCTCCGTCATGCCTTGAGCAGCTTCATCTATAGCAGAGTGGGTATGCACAGCCTGTGAAAAGAGGAAAAACACAAATTAAGATTCATCAACAAGCCTTCAAGGTCCTAACAGGTACACTGGGGTGAAATTAGTCATTATTTAAAGACAGCTATTTTGAATATTTCCAGCAAATATAGTAGCTCTTGCCTTTGTTTCCAATTTCATGTTAGGCCCTTTTAGAAACAAGTCGTGAAAGCATGGAGCTGATTTCAAATTTGAGCTGATTTCTAATTTTCAAAGATTGTCCGGTGCTACCTCATAATAATAATAATAATAATAAAAATACTGCAAGTCACGACTTGCGAATCCCCCTGGCTAGGAGATCAACTAAATGAGGTCAACGGTCATATATGGGTCATGTTCCCCCGGTGTTCATGTTTCTTTTCTCCAAGTTTGAGGTCAATCGGTCAACTTTAACGATTTGACCTCTGGATGACCTTTGACCTCGGATGACCTCTAATTATTTTTTTACATGTTCCCACGGTGTTCATCGCACAAATTAACCCCTTGTTGACCTTTGACCTTGGTTGACCTCTAATGACCGTTGACCTCGGATGACCTCTAATTTATTTTAGACATGTTCCCCCGGTGTTCATGTTTCTTGTCTCCAAGTTTGACGTCGATCAGGCAAGTTTTACGATTTGACCTCTGGATGACCTTTGACCTCAGATGACCTCTAATTTATTTTAGACATGTTCACCCGGTGTTCATGTTTCTTGTCTCCAAGTTTGACGTCAATCGGGCAACTTTTACGATTTGACCTCTGGATGACCTTTGACCTCAGATGACCTCTAATTTATTTTAGACATGTTCACCCGGTGTTCATGTTTCTTGTCTCCAAGTTTGACGTCAATCAGGCAACTTTTACGATTTGACCTCTGGATGACCTTTGACCTCAGATGACCTTGGATGACCTCTAATTTATTTTAGACATGTTCACCCAGTGTTCATGTTTCTTGTCTCCAAGTTTGACGTCGATCGGGCAACCTTTACGATTTGACCTCTGGATGACCTTTGACCTCAGATGACCTCTAATTTATTTTAGACATGTTCACCCGGTGTTCATGTTTCTTGTCTCCAAGTTTGACGTCAATCGGGCAACTTTTACGATTTGACCTCTGGATGACCTTTGACCTCAGATGACCTCTAATTTATTTTAGACATGTTCACCTGGTGTTCATGTTTCTTGTCTCCAAGTTTGACGTCAATCGGGCAACTTTTACGATTTGACCTCTGGATGACCTTTGACCTCAGATGACCTTGGATGACCTCTAATTTATTTTAGACATGTTCACCCGGTGTTCATGTTTCTTTTCTCTAAGTTTGACGTCAATCGGGCAACTTTTACGATTTGACCTCTAGATGACCTTTGACCTCAGATGACCTTTGCAAATTAGACCCCCAAACAAGCAGCTACAGTGTTTGACCATGGCCTACCTATCACTGAAGGTTTGAAGTCAATCCGTCCATCCTTTCAACAGATACAGCATTCGGGCAACTTTTACGATTTGACCTCTAGATGACCTTTGACCTTAGATGACCTTTGCAAATTAGACCCCCAAACAAGTAGTCTACTGTAGTATACCTTTTCCCTTTTCTTTGTCACTCTATGAACATGTACCGATAGAGGGCTCACTCCCCATGGACCGCTCCCATCCTCTGATCTCACCCCCGGGAAAAAAAGGTCTACTTGCATTGGATTGACCTCGTTGACCTCCGTATACTTTTACATTAGTGCTCGTCCAAAAATTGGACGCATACGTAATGAGCAATTTGTTCGCGTGGGGTTCAAAATTAACCAATGGCAGACACGATAAATACGAAGTATATGAATATTTATATACGTCTTCGCAGAGAGACGAATCTTGCTCACTTGATAAATTCAAAATGTCGATTTTCTGGCACTGTATAGCCGCCGTTTCGGTCTAAAATCACACTTTAGGAGTTATCTTTGACATTGGTCCACGCCCAAAATATGTTCCTCAGAAATACAGCTACATTTCCGCATATGTGACTATTTCCATGCTATTTCCTATCTTTCAATATCGTGTAATAAAAAACCTTTTTACGTTTAAACAGAGACCAAATAATTTGATCATTGTTTACGATAACTAGAGACTCTTACACAGCCACAGAAATACCCCCTTCACGCGTTTCTAGATGTACAAACAGCAAATTCAATATTAGCGCGTTATGAAGGGGTGTGATACTATCGTGACGCATAAAAAGCATCGTCCCTAGTAATCCCTAGTGTGCTCAAGCACAGTTCTTTTGTAAATCCAATGCCAGTAGACCTTGTATTTGGTCGGTTCTCGGATGGGAAGTATCAGGGGGTGTAGTGTTCGATTGTGTGACAGTGAAATTATACAAGGCCGTACGAGTAGACTACCAAACAAGCAGCTACAGTGTTTGACCATGGCCTACCTATCACTGAAGGTTTGAAGTCAATCCGTCCATCCTTTCAACAGATACAGCATTTGGAAAAAAAGGCTAACCAAAAGGCACACACGCACACACCCCCCCACCTACATACATACAGACAGACAGACAGACGCACATTACATGATGACAAAATCCCCTTCTGGTTTTACAAACCAGGGGGATAAAAATGGATTTACTATAGCGCCCAACGCAAGGAGCCTCGGGCGCTTCATAAAACTATAAGTACAAAAAGAAAACAACATAAACAACCTAAAAATGATTGTTAATGATGATTGTTAATGATGATTGTTCATAAATGATGCATACTTATAGTCAACTCATAATGCTATGGACATAATTCCACAAATGTGTGCGTAGGTGCACCCCGGACACTTTCAAAAAATAACCGTGTGTCATGATTGGTCAATCGTGATATTGTCACGCGCATCCATGCATAGTTGATCGCGCATTTCAAGCATTTGGACACAACTCCGCGAACAACAAAACACGCTCGCGTGAAATAGCTTGAATTTCATCCATAGCATTATGACAGTTACCATACAAGTAAAATGATGCATTTAAACTAATTTCTCACATATAATGCAAAATAACTGTTATTTGGCACAATTTACATTTTTGCTATTCAATCATCTCTTCTATAGACTATCATTGCAAATATGCTGAGGATATAACCCTTATGCCCCGAGTACTAAAATTACTACAGCAATCCCATTGCGCAATCATAGCAGGCTGTTTGAGAGAGTATCATAAATGTTGTCAGGGTGAGTGACCTTGTTACTCCCCTGGCAACCCACAATCTTGGAAATAAGTCCTTGGAACGCTGAGCGCACTTCTTGAATAATGCATGTACATATATTTCCAAGCTATTGATTAATGCGTATTGTCTTCTGTGCGTATCTGAACACCTTCTAATGAGATTTTCCCTTCCCCACCCCATATCAATCAATGTTGGGACATTGTAGCAAGCTGCTGAAGCCATTGGCATCCCTCAACATTGCACAGGGGTGACCGTTTACCGTTATATCACAGAAAAGCGTTCCAAGACTTTTTTCCAGGATTGCAGGTTCGATCCACAGTCTGGCAGGACCTTAATTTGGCCCATGTTTCTTACTTCTAGTGTTATTTCGCAACTATCAACCACTAGTGTGTACTGTTAGGGTTCATAAGATCGGAATTAAACATTCAATTTCATAGGAATATATGTCGAGTGCCACCACATCCCACATCCCCCCTCTCCCAATCTCTCACCTTAGGATTTCCACCTCCTTCCTTAGCAGCATACAACAGTTGTAGCGCTGATTCTGCTACAGTCTTACACTGATCTAGCATGGCCATTTGTCTCTGTGAGTTTTGTGTCTTAGAGGCTGCACCGATGGCATTACGTGTCAATGGTAAGAAATAACTACCCATGCAATGCACCTGGAAGGAAACATCATACATCAAGTAAGCATCAGGTTTTTTTTTCTTTTTCCTTTTACTCATTAGGCTATATTAAACAAATCTTTTGTCTTAAAGCGCTTCAGTTTTTCAAATCCTAATGCGAAAAGCAATTTTTTAAGGTTTAAAAAAAAAAAATTGAAATCCTTGTAATAGTGACCTTTTGTATTTAAAATGATGTGATCAATGAAATTCTGACAAATTGGTGAAACTTTAAGATTTTTTATTTATTTATTTATTTTTTGAAGAAAGAAAAAGAAAAAGAAAAATCTTCTAAAGCGCATCAATTTACTAATGCGTGCGGGAGCTTTGAGACAAAAGATTTTTTAATAAGTTAGATATTTTAAGATATCTAACTACGTAGGTCAAAATAAGCATAACTTCATGTAGGCCTTCATATGTTTATTGCTGCGAAACTGTGTGTAATAGGTGATTCCTCCCCCCCCCCCCCATGCTGTGGGCCCTCATGGAATTATGAGGATTTTCTAGCAAATTTTCAATGCATGAAGTCATTAATTTAATGTTTACCAATATGAATTTCTTTAGTATCTTGCAAAATCAATCACAGTGTATGAGCTAAATCAAATAAGATTTGGACTTCAACTCCCATGAAAACATAATCGTTCACATAATTGCCCATGTACTTACTGCATGACCAAGTTTCTCAGCGTGGGCCTTCGATGACACGGTGACTTGAATGATGACGTCTCGGATTTCAGTGGCACTAACGGACAACTGTTCTGTATAATGCTGCACATGAAAAAATAGAATAGTTATGTTTTAGTGTATATTCTAGAGAAGATTTGCAGTTGGCTTGGGAGACTTATTTGTCCCAAAAGCAGTCTTGGCTGACAAATATGTTTAAAAAATTTGAAAATAAAAACCAATAACTGAATTCTATTGAAGAAATAGCTGTTTTTAATAATAGCATTTTTCACAATGGTGCTTTTTGAAATAGATTGTTCTTTTACTCTGCAAGTGTTGTGACCCCCCAAAAAGAATGAAAAATGTGTTTCTTATATCTCTGTGCGCAAAAGTAATCCAAGGGTGCGCACATGATTTTGGCCATACACACACAATGTTGGCTGTACGCATGTGATGCATGATGCGCTTGTTGCTTTCATGTGCTCCTACAACCTTCTGTATTGATTCGCTGTTGTTAGAGGCTCGTAAATTTGGAACTGATCAACTATATCTCAATTTCATGAGCTCTTGATTTTTTATGTTCCATTTTAATTTTGTTTAAAGCAAATTGAAAATGTTCTTAATTTTGCGACAAACAGGTAACAATTGCAATTTTGTTCAAATAAATTTGAAAATCTTCTTATTTTGGCAACACACCAGCAACAAATCGACCAAATCTTACCTTAAGGTTTCCTCCGCCATGTGGCGCTAGATTCTGGCTAATAGCAGCTAAAGATCCTTGATCAAGGTCACGGATGGACTGGTTGACCTTCTCTATTGCCTCGTCACATTCACTTTGACCTGGGGCACGATCTCTGCAACATGGACGAGTAAATACAAAGTTGTCAATAATAGAGCATATCATTGTTAGTAGAAAGGTTGATTAGTAGAAAGGTTGATTTTTCTTTTAACAAATCCATGGTGTAACGTATAATAAGCTTATACTTACAATGTATGCGTAACGTTTCATGCATATCATTGTTGTTATGTTATTTACCTCTGGTGTAAAATACTAGCCGTATTTCACCATCAGGTAGCATTGGGAAAAATGAAATGCATACAGACCTCAAAGTGTCCCATTAATTATTTTATAAGTTAGGTGAAAGTTTTGAATATTGGTCTACACATATCACATTTAAATAGATTTATTGTACAATAAAAAAACACCCTAAGATCACCTTGATTTGGACTAACTAAGTAGTTTTTTTTATTTTTAAGAATATTATAAAAATGTTCTCACCAGCAAGTACAAATATTAAACAATTTCATTACTTTCAAAATAAGGAAATGTGGGGTGATAATGGAATGGATAATAGAATGGAAAATGTCTGACCCATCGAGATTTGCTTCGGGTTTTGTTAAAGTAAGTCACATTCAGTCATTATTTTGTCATCAGAATTTCTCATAAATTTAAAATATACTCAATTCTTGTTATGATTGGCCAGTAGCTACCACATGGGCAGATCTTTGGGGTTAATAGCAAGAGAGTTAGTGGTTTAGAATTGTCTTACAAAATCTGACATCTAAACCCAACCAAGGCTCAAGATAACAGTTTTTTTACCAGGAGCTACTTTTTTTCGAAAGTAGCGCCCGGATCATGGGTTTATTGAGAACCGGGAGCTACTTTCAGTCTACCGGAAGCTAACTTTTGATTAAATCCATCGTGGCAGCATTATCAACTCGAAATTCAATGTCTTGGGCAAGCTTCCCGATCGTCAAAGGGCGCTGGTTTGGACAAAATATCAGCGCTCACTTATTTATTTTTCAGCATTACCGAGCGCTAAGCCAGAAGGACCGAGGGGTAAAAATTGCCCAGCGCCCGCTTATCTTGAGCCTTGAACCCAACCCTTCAGCACTCTTACCTGATGGAAGACACCAATTTCTTGATAGAGTCCGATACATTCTTGCTATGATTGGCCAGTAGTTGCCAAGTGGGCGGATCTTTGGGGTTGATAGCGAGAGGTTTAGCGGTTTGGATGAGGGCGCAAGAGCTGGCTATCATCATCTTACCAGCTGTTACTATGGGCCCCATGGCTTCGCGAGCCTGGTGAACAAAAAATTGAGGTAAAACAAACACATTTGCAAATTAGATATTGATATGAAGATCTTCACGCAAAAATTTAGAAAAACAGTTTGAAAATAAGAAGCAAAGTGTGTTTATGTGATTTTCTATAGTGTAGTTTTCTCTGTGGGTGCCATCATAGTTGGAACTATAAGCAAGAACGCCTTCTGCAGCGGTTGAACTTTTAATTTTGACTTACAGCTCATGTTATTTGAGTTTAGACTACATACAATACATGTAGTTAATCGACTCTACGATAATTGATCAGATAGTCACAGTATTAATCTTGTATTATACCTAAATTAATATTGATTAATTACAAATATTTACTATCATGATATGTTGCAAATAATTTGAATTATTCTATCTTTACTAATGATCTTGTTATCATTGTTGTTATATGGCTATCTTAAAAAAATCTTTTGTCTCAAAGCTCCCGCGCGTGTGAGTTAATTGAAGTGCGTTATAAGAAAGTTTTTTTTTTTTTTTTTCAAAAAAAAAAAATCCCAAAGTGTCACCGATTTTTCAGATAAAAGATTTTTTTAATATAGCCTATGCATGAATATGTATCCTTTGTATACTTGACTGTGCAAATACACAAATATGATGAGGATACTGACCTGTGGTGTGATCTTTGCAGGCACACTGGAAAACTCTGGTGATGAAGCAAAGTTAACAAGGCTTTCTACTGCCTCTAACAAAGGTTTGGTGCTATCGGCACATTTCTGTCGGTTTGCTTCGCTGAAATTGCCGTCTAATGCCTGCAAAATGATGGGTAAGACCAATGGAGTAGTGTTAGGACATGGAAGTGGCGTGCATAATGTTGCTAGATTATGGGAATGTTTATAAAGTTTGGAACAGTGAATTCGCAAGAAAAGGGCATATCACAAGATGAACTGTCTCATTTTCTCTGGGATACACTATACACTCAGCTTTACACAAATATTTAGTCTAAATACATGCATTTTTAATTTGATTTCTGCTTATGCGAAAAATGTACAGAAATGTAATAATCATTCCGATCTCCAGATTTGTAAAAACATTTTCCCCATAAGTGAAATTAAATAAATAAATAATTGAGTGAAACCAGTTCTCAAATAATTGGTTACCGTTTTTACAGAACTTGTGGTAAAAATATCCATCACAGGTCAGATTTGTATTTGCTCATAAAACCCAACATTTTCAATTTAAGTTTGAAAATATAAAGCTATCATATCAAGACTTCTGGCAAGCTGCCATACATGCTACAATCAATAGGTAATAGAGATACAAATAATAAAGAGTAACGGAGCACAATTCTGATCAATAAAAGCTGAAAGAAAGAAGAAAATATTTAGAAGCTAGCCACTAGCAAATATGTAGTACACATAAGTATTCAAAGAGGAGGTTACAGAAAAAGAAACAGACGTTACAAGTGGATAGCCTATCATTTGGGTGTAGAGTTTTCATTGACCACTCCACAGGAAAACTCCTGTAATCTGTCAATTCAGTTAATGGGAACTTTATCTATCATGGAGTCAAGAAGAAGAAGAATAGTTAATACTTTCCACGCAGCTATTAGTTTTACCATATACAAAACCGATTGTTCAGAAACCTTTCCAACGTTTAAAGTCTATCTCAAGAATTACTGAACCAATACTACACATGTTTGTACTTATTTCAATGCATTTCCCAAGGCGATTCCAAATATGGTAAAGAAATCCAGTAATGTTGACATTTTTTAAACATTTTGTGAAGTTTTGGAATGTCGTCTGCAAATGCCTGCCGCGTGGAAAGTGTTAATAAAGCTATACAATATCATGCCAGCCAAATATACAAATATATATATTACATTCCACTTAGATCCTAAAACATACATTATCAGCCAAGGTGGGGTTTTAGACCAAAGTGGTTTCGACAATGTCATTTCTCATTGATTATATTCCTTCATAAACACATTTGGCGAACATTTCTTTCTTTCTACTAGTATTCCTGGCTTCTATCTTTGGCCTCAAAATGTCCTATAACTACAACGACACTTGGTTCAAACCGAATAGTGCAGCTTCATTACTTTGTTAATGGATATAAGAGGTGTGTGAGTGATGGTATTCATAACCTTGTTATTGGGCATCTGGCAATGTTAAAGGTAGATGACCCGATCACATTTTCGTAACACAGAATTATTTCAAACATACGGAGATTTTCATATCATATGAAAGCTCGTATTTTTCTCATCATCATACTGAAATTTGACGGCCTAAATCGGTATAATTACGGAGAAATCGATGAAATAACGTCGAATTACCGCGAATGGTGGTATACCACCGATATAGTTTGTGTACAACTCAATGGGTACAGTTCACAGCATCTTGTGCGTCTAAAATAAGAACCATTAGAGCTATGCAACTCAAACTTTGGGACACGACTTTTTTAAGGCTGACCTTTCATGTAGAATAGAAAACTTCAAGTTCAAAATCGGAAAAGTGATCGGGTCATCTACCTTTAACGGATATAAATGAAACGTTTTTCCAGTACACGGAAATATGAACTGTGATATATACAACGCATATTTTCATCCTATGACACAAACATTAGTTAGCTCCCTTTGGCGCAAAGATACAGATGAATCTCATACTTTTTTCTATTTGAAATAGAAATAAAGATGAGGGACTGCATTTATCATTATTATGTAAATAAAACCACATAGAGACTAACACTTCGGATGGTACTGATTATTAACCTGCTAATACAAATAGATCAACAGTATAAACTTGTGGAAAACTAACTGCTTGGTTTGTTCTAAAGGGGAAACATATATACCACTTGGGATTCAAAGAGACAATGAATAGCAAATGCCTCATGCGTATCAAAGACTGCCAATTAGATTTGTGTTAATATCGATACAAAAATTCACTTAATAGATACCATTTTTGATAAAATAGGTTTAACTAGGGGTTTTAATGGGAGAAGTTTTGTTATTATGATATTCAAAGGATGGAGTAGGAAATAATGCAATGCATAATTGAAAGGCAATTTATGTGATCTTTTCCAGGGGGCGCCCTTTATTCATGATTTTTTTTAGAAAGTAGATTTTAGAGTGAGTTTAGAGTGAAAAATAAACTGTCCTGCTAGCAGGACAGTTTATATATTATTACTCTTTGAACCATGATTTTGAAGTAATTAGGTATTGCATCGCTCTCTGTAACTCAAAAAATATCTATAATTTATGATCAGATATGTAAATCTGCTAGAAAATCTACTTTCTAAACAAAATCATGAATAGAAGGCGCCCCCTTTAAAAACTTGTCCTGTGTGCAAAAAACATTTCATTTCAATTTAACTTCCCTCACTGGAATCATCACTAATAAAGGTCATAACATTGAGTCAAAACAGCGGGCAAATCAATTTTAGAATACTCCATAGGAAAAACCTATGTTCAGAGAGAGGTATGTTTGGTCAAATAGGATACAGCAATCCCAAAATTAATATATGCCATATCAAGGTGATTCAAAAATGGAAAGAAACAAATGCAGAAGTTGTCATTCAATTGGCAGTCTTTTTATAACAACATATCAATAAATATACACATTTGGAAGATTCCATTTATATATACAGGGGCATACATAAAAATGCTATATAAATAATAGCAGGCAATATTTGGAGGGGTGCAATAACCCACCTTATGTACAGGAACACCTGGGGTCTAATGGACCAGTCGGTGTCATGTGTGCGGTAGTGGCACGGTGACAAGGAGTGGTGGTGGTGGTGAAGCAGGGGGCAAGATTAGCAAAAGAAGCATCAAACAATTGTGCGGTGATACAATGAAAATATGGGCAGTATCCTCAAATAGGTCTCTGATATGGAAAAAGCACAAGGCAGCTTTAACATTTCCAATGTAAAACGACTATAAAACAGTTGCTGCCTTATGCTTTAATCAGTATGGGAGACGTATTTGCAGATATTGCCAATATTAGTTAGTATGTCATATATATGAAGTCATAACAGTAAGTGTTGGCACAATTGAAAATAATTCACAGCTTCCAAATACCATGTAGGCCATCATATATTTAGTGATGAGAGTTCCATCAAAAATGTATTAATATTATTGCAAAATGCCATACAAACATTACTAAAACTTTTGGATGGACACAAATAAGGTGTATCCTTGGTGTAATTCATTCATGAGTTAGACTGGTATTAAGCCTCTATTACTGAATAAAGCTGTGTAATCCTTTAATCCTTTAACACAGTTTAACACAGATTTTGTGCTATGCTAATTCCATGCAGAATTACATGAAGGATAAACTCATTTTATATATCATTCTGCATAAACACAGGAGTGTAATTTTAAGTAATTTAAATCAGTTTTGGAAACATTGGGAGACTTTTCATGTGCACCCTCAACAATGATATAGTCCATTTCAGATTTCTCAAGACAATGAGACAAATGTTGGTTGTAATTTCAGAAAACAACCATGGTGAATGGTGACAGTATAAAAGTAGCACCACCAAAATCAATTTAACGAGAAGGGGAGGAAACATGATACCAATTATTTTCAAGCTTGAAATACAACCAAGTAGGTCTCACTGAAATTAAATTGAAATGAACATGTGTATCTATAGCCCAGTAGACTATGATTAAATAAAATTAATTTCACGACCAAGGGTATAAGTGTCCCATTATAATTAAATCAATGTTAACACTGTCTGACCTGACCAATCAGCTGTCAAACTTAGCTCAAACTGACCAATCAGTAATCACCAATAGCCAAACTGACCAATCAGTAATCACCAATAGCCCAAACTGACCAATCCTTACAATAACATAACAGTACACAAACTCTTACCTTGATGCTTTTCACCAAATTTGCAGTACTATTGGCAACATCTTTAGCCGACTGTACAAAATGTTTCTTTGCCACCGGGTTGCTGGTCTTTGACGAAGCCACACGGCAGATGTTGCATAGTGCTGACGTGTGCTTGGCTACTTCAGTAGCGGCGGACAGTACCTTGGGTGGGAGGGGGAAGAAAACAAATTAAGGCGAGTTCAAAATTTGGTTAGTTGCAAGAACATAAGGCTATATTAAAAAAATGGTTTGTCTCAAAGCTCCCACGCGCGTTAGTTAATTGGTGCGCTTTAGAAAAGAAGAAAACTATTTTTTTAATTTTTTAAATTTATTTATTATTATTTAAAAAAAAAAAAATTCACAGATTTGTCAGATTTTCATTGATCACATCATTTTAAAAACAAAAGGTCACTTTTATAAGGATTTCAATATTTTATATTTATATTTATAAAAAAAAAACCTTAAAAAAACCCGCATTCCGCATTAGGTTTTGACAAACTGAAGAGCTTTGAGACAAAAGATTTTTTAATATAACCTAACAGCCATAATTGTATTTAAGCCTTGAGGTATGGTGATATTTGCACATCTGACTGTCATTTTTTGTGTTTCCCGGGTTAACCCAAACCAAAGTACACTCTCTTCTATTGAATATCCCCCATTTCAAATACGGCCTTCCTATTGTATCCACCATTCTTCAAAAAGGCTAATTGAGATATGGCAACTTCAAAAAAACCAAAAAAAACCCCTGCTCTATGCATGGCCAAAACAAGCAAGTAGATTTTGTCAGGGTATTTTTTATACCGCTAATTGCATTTTAAAATTAAATTTGAAGAAAGAATAAATTGTCATAATTTCATACATATTCAAAATAAATCTGAAATATCTAAAAGAAATTAAGGATTAATGTTCAAAAATTGTCAAAAATGTCCCCAAAATATTCAACATTTTCATAAAATGACACAACTTACGAATACAAAATATGAATTGACAAGGAAACCAATCAACATTTAATGTACCTGTTGTTGGTTGCTTTCAGGGTTTAGTAGACTCTGGCATGCAGCCTGAATGGCCTGGTGAGCTCGGGCGAATTGTGATTGGTCGACTAGACCTGGACGACCAGCCACACTGGAGGGATCGGAGATGCCAACTAAATAAGCAGACTGGAAACAAAAGGTAAACATATACATTAAAAAAAAATGAGTTGGTTTGATTTTTTAATCTGAAACTTTCACAATAATGTTATAAACACTCTGAAGATTCATTATTTACAAGAAACTCATATTCCCAAAATATCACCCCCAATTAGGTTTTGGGCTATTTCTCAGTTTGGAGCTCTGCCCAATTCCGTCTGGTTTCGGTAGAACACGTCACATTTGACATGTTGTACAATGTCACCTTTGGTTATGTATGGCATATCAAAACATTAACTGCAGATATTGCAAAATCAGTCAATGATTAATCTTTCCCTTGCGGTACTTGAGAATTGAAAAATGTATTTTATTGACAGGAAATCGAAACTATGACTTCCCGCCCACTAAGCAGACAGATGCACAACCAATTAAGATATCGAGGACAAAAGAATACATCTTAAGGCCTAGATTCATTCATCTATTTCTCAAACTTCTCTCCCGACAAGCATGATGAAGAAATTATTATTAAATATACCAGATTAAACGTGAAGTCAAAGTTACACAGTTTACTGGGTTGAAATGAAACAAAATATTATTTTACACCATTTATTATTTTTGAAGATGCCTCTGGAAAATATCCAAAACCCCATAGATATTGTTTGTGGTTGAAAAAATATACAATGCATCCCCTTAACACTACGTCCATCATACTTACCTGAGCAGCGGCCTCTGTGAGTCCACACACCGCTACACCAGCTGACTCCACACTCTTGCCAAAATTGTCTAGCTGTCCATTCTTGGCATGCTGGGTAATACCGGCCATACTCTCCCCAAGGTTCTGTTACAATAAAGCGAAGAATAAGTGATTGTAAAACATTTGTAAAGGATCAATGTCATACAGCCCATTCAAACGCGGGATGGCCTTTTCATCCACTATTGAAAGTGGATTCAATGTTTTATATTTTTATTTTTCTACGACCATGTTACATGTATTAGGCCTAAAAAATGGTTTGATTGGCCTAACATGACAAAAACAAATAGGGTAGGTCGGTCGGGATTTATTTTTATTTCTATTTTTTTTAAATCACCTGATTTGGGGACTTAAAATAGCCGAAAATGAAAGCAAACCGTCAGAAACTTTAATACTTTGTTCAATTTTTTTTCTTTTTCTTTTTCCTCCCTCAAAATAATAAAAAATATTCAGGGTCGGCGATGTATTTAGGGTCGGTCGGTGTTTTATTAGGTCTTATCTTGTAAATTGATTCTGAATTCCACCCCTTTTTATTGTATTGCAATACTCATTGTCCAATTTCAAAGAGCCATTTGTACCTATTGCAAAAGGTTTGTAGACAGTCTGCTGCTCAGTTCACTAGATAAAGCATCCAGATAGAGATATGGTGATACAGATGGACAAATGGACCAATCAAAGCAAGAAACTAAAATATGCGGAGTGCATTGAAAGTGTCTTATGCACTCCGTGTGTGTGCCGTTCAATGCGCGCAGCACACGCTTTGTTTTGATTCGATGTTCAGGGATTCCTTTTCGCCGATTTTCACTGCGGGTGATAGCAAACTTGTTTAAACAAATTATTCGTTTTAAAAGCGTATGTTCAAATAAATAAATAAAAATAAATAGATCAAAATGATGCTAAAATTGTAAATATTGATGTGTAGTGTCGTGTATGAATTAGGTCAATACATGCGTATGTTTTGTTTCTCGAAAAATCCGAAAAATCAATGCACTTGCACAAATGTTGAAATGCTCACAATAGCACTCCCCTTCGGGGTCGTGCCATTATTCACACATCAACATCAGCGCCCGTGCATTGATTTGTCTAATTTCTCTCGAAAAAACACATACGCATTTATTGACCTATAATTACCAACCAGTATGCTCCATACTATGTTGTGAAGGCAGTAAAAACAGGCTTAACAGCAAAATAAAAGAATCTTGATTGTTCACTTCTTGTTACATCCTTAAAATTCCCCATTGAAAAATGAGATGGCTTAAACTACAGCAACTCTGGAAAAGACACATCCAAATTGGGTCTTACCTTTGATCTATTCATGACCCCTTCTAAGCAGTCAAAGTAAGACCAGCCATTGATGGGCTCGTTGATATTATCCAAGATGCCCTTCATTGTCTGGATGTTACGCAATGCGTTATCGCATTCTTTCTGTCCGGGGGCGCTCTGCATAAAGGTGTTTATCAGATGGTTGATGCTCTCTGTTACTGCCCTGATAGTATTAAAAAGATGAAAATATATTTAGCTATAAGGCGACACAAAAAAGAAACCCTGTTGTATGGGTTAAACATGTGCATTTCACTTCAGTACAGACCTTGAGGCATTGGCTCAACCCGAACCCCTGTGGCACCTTTTCCAAAGGTATTTTTTTTGTGGCCAAAAAGCGAGGGGAAAAGGGCCCCCCACGCCCGCCCCTGGGGTTGAACCCCGGACCTCTGGGTTCACGGGGGTCAGCCACTTGGCTCAGTATACTTCGACAAGTATATAGCCTGGGGTCATTATTTCATTGAAAAACTGCCACGCCGGGTGTATCCAGCACACTGCATCGTAGTAATTTGTAGTTAATTGTAGTATACCTCAGAGTTGATCGTTCACTGTGAACATGTACAAATTGTTCTTTAACACAACTCCCCGGGCGTACTTTTGGGAATAAAACTATAAATTTTTAATATATATTTTATTTTATTTTGGGGGGGGGAGGGGGGAATCAGGCTGTGCCAGCACCAGAACTGGAATCTCACCCGGGTCGCCCGCTTGGAAGTCTAGCACCTAACTGATTTCACCACAGAGTCCACTAGAAAATCTTAAGATCTCTAGGCCATTTGATAGCCTGCCTGATCGCGCCACGAGACAGACCGGTGAAGCACATGCTACCAGCAGCTACTAGTGATTTGAAGGATTGAGGAAGGTCTAAATATCAAATACTTTATAAAATAATAATGGTCTAATTATATTTTCATTGCAGCCAACTGACTGAATTGCCACAACATTACAAATTATTATACAATATTAAATAATGCAATGTCCAGGCAGCAGCTGAATCAGCGCCAAGTTGTGACATAAACAAACATGAACAAACATACATAACCCCTATATAGTAACCCCTAATAGGCAATGTAGACTAAGTGCCTTGCCCAAGGACACAGACACGTTGGCACCAGCGAGGCTAGAACTCTAAACCTTAAACCCTAAACCACACATGCTCCAAGTGAATAAGTTTGCAAGTGAGTAGGCTTGTAGTTATTGTGATCTTGAACTTAGATAATCCTGTCATGGTATTCAACGCAAACTCTCACACTCACCTTGCAGCAGCTGCGAGGGCGTTCTTTGCGTTTGGAGCATTAGGATCAGCAGACATTGATTTGACAGCAAGGAGCAGTTTACTAGATGCGACAGAGATGCCTTTAAGACTTCCTACCATCTGACCCTGGGCCTGCTTATTCTGTTGGTAGAAACACAAGAAGAGAACTTGTCTATCTTACAGTGGTTCTGATTGGTTTATTACAAGATGTACTCATATGAATAGCCAATTCAAATGCAGCTTGTAAAATGTTTCACTCCCATCTTTATCAGGGATATAATTATTTTAACAATGTCTCTCATTGGTGCAATAAATGATGTATCAATCTTTTTAACCAATCGGCCGGTAGTTCTCAGGGGGTTAACAAGATATAATAATTATCTTATCAAAAAATAGTATGATGTTTTAGGGGGAAAACCTTTGAACATATCATTTTTAAATTGCTCTGTTTGGTGAACAATTTTAGACGATGAAAGGCTGACTAAAACACTTTTCTTTTGAAGGCTTATTAATATTATGTATGCAAATAATAAATGTGACTAAAAGATCAAGACCATTTGAAACTATATTGAAAATTAAGAGCAATCGGCCCGAAAACAACATCATATATCTTTTTTAAAATGATTTATTCCAGTATTGTAGCATGACAGAATAAGAATTGAGGGTAGGATTGCACCAAAAGATGTTTAAATTTTGTTTAAATTTCATAGAAATTCCATTTCCTTCTATACTTACTGGAGCAGCACCAGCCATGCCCATACCAGAGCTCATCAACTGTTGGAACTCACTGCTAAATGTAGTAGCTGCTCCCGACAGCTCATCGGGTGTTCCTCTTGATGCTGTTACAAGCTCACTCGAGGCAATGTTGAGACCTTGGGCAGCATGGTTCAAGGCGTTCTGATGGGCCTGGTAGTTGCTACCATCTGTATCAGGCAACTGTGAATTGAAAATAAAACAGAGAGGAGACGATAAGGAACCACCCAAGGCAATGAGAAAGACTTTACTCTGCAGACAGACCCTATCAAAATATTTCATATTTCATTCATCTATTTTGCATAACAACCATGCATATTCATTATAAGATTTGCAAATCCCTCATGCATATTCACCATATACCATTACAACACATTCCCATGCTGATATTTGTGTGCAACCATTACCAATCTGAATTTGTGTGTATTGTGACATCATACAAACATATACGACTTACAAGTGGACAAATATGCACATTTTGTTCTTGAGGGTTGACAAGTTTATAATGTGTGGTGTTTTTGCTTTCAACTTGGCAATTACAGTACCAGCTAGCCTTATACAATTGAATACCAGATCCATGGTGATCTTTTATATGAACTAGTTAACTTATACATTTCAAAAGTACAACTTAGGTATAATTTTCTCATATTATTTATATTGCTGTTCTTATCAATAGCGATTATTTCATATTTTAAAACTTAAATATGGAATAAAATAAATATTTATATTTTATATGGAATAAAATCTATTATCATTAAACCAATTTTAAATCTATAAATTTATGCCGACTGTTTTTGACAATTCATTGGTGCTTTTCATGAATTCCTATAGATTTTGAAGGTAACAAGCAATGCATATACGGCAAAGTGTACCAATATACAAAAACTAGATTACTATAATAGGGCACTAACTTGCACAGAAAGTGCAAGTTAGTGCCCTTTAGTAATCTAGTTTTAAAATCTGAAATGATAAAACCCCAAATTTGATGGCCTTTCATTTAATTATATCAGGCTACTAGCAATTTCCCTGCAAGATAGTAGCTGGTTTCCTACCTGTCACTTTCACTTAATATGTTATACTTATTACTTCAAATATGTGACGCAGCACATCTAAAGTAGGTGAAGCCAATTTGAGTTTATTATGTGGCATTTTCAATGCTTTAAAATGACACCAAATTTATCAAAATTGATCAAGGCATTAAGATTTTGCGGGTGAAAATGACTCCTACATTCTTATTATATTTTCTGTCTGTTTTCATTTATATCTTGAAAAACCCACAGCTGCTAAGTCCCCTCTTTTGATGTGCTGCATTACATATATAGAACTGCATAGAGGGGTCTAGTGTTAGTGTTTGTCTATTGTTACAGTGTTTGTCTATTGTGAAGGAGGCCTCTGGTGGTACCAATCCTGGTAGGGTCACTTTACAAGATTGGAATTGGGTATTCTTTTATTGTTAATTTATTTTATCTAGGTTGCCAACTAGCATTTTGTCCTCCCTTCAAAAAAATAAAATCAATAAGCTACTCTAGAATACTGATATTGGGTTATTCTAACTTCCGATTCTAAGACAATACTTAAAGCATGTGTACAAAAAGATGGGACAAAATAGGCTTTTTACTTAGCCCAAAGGCATAATCTATATCCTCTTTTTATATCCCCCTATTCCTGCACTGTTATAGTTCTATGTATTTTATCAACACCATACCGGGAAAGCCTTCGATATCCAAGAAAACACTTGGTTGTGCAGCTGAGCATTGCTAATAATGTTCAAAATCTGGTGCCGCGTTGTGACGACTATACCGTCACCATGGACGCAATCTTTCAAAGGTACCTACAACAAGTGAGAAATAACCCAGTAATTATACCTCTGGGTTGACCTTTATAATAGTACACCATATTCAAAAGCACAGTGTACATGTACCAATCAGTTAGGCAAAAAAAGAAATTTGTTATGTTGTCCTCGACCGCCCGCTCGTAAGATTTAGGCCACTCAGATTTTTTCTTTTTTAAACAGTTTAAATGGCATTTAATATTAAATTAAGTGTTTATAACATATATGTGCTACTCTTAGTTAGAGTGATTTCAATTTCTTGTTGGCTGAACTTTGAGCTTCCGCTGGTAAAAGAAAAATTTAATTTAAAAAAAAAAAAAAAAAAAATTAATTTAAAAAAAAATAAATCCGCCCGCCCGCCCCTCCTCTCTGAAAGTTGTGGAGGACAACATAACAAAATTTTGTTGGCCTTAAGGTCAAATTCATGTACATTGTACATTTGTGCGGGTGCATATAACAGGGTCAACCCTGTGATTTCTATCAATGTATTATATTTCTATAAATAGCTTATTATTTTTCACATTGAGCAAGCTTGTTTGAACATACGTTCAGCAGATTCTATTGAATTGAATTATTTTTTTATTTTTCAAATCTACACTAGCTAGAGTACAGGGTGAGTAAAAAGATGCAATGGTGCAGAGTGCATCTTATTTTCAAATTAAAGGTTGAATTTGATTTTTGTTTTTGTTTAAATGTGTAAGCAAACAGATTTATTTATTGCAATCTTGTACAAAATCTACTCACCCTGTAGTAATATTATAAAGCCATGATTGCCCAAAGATTTGCCAGTTTTTTAGCATGTAATAAAGCTGTGTACCTTGTATAAGCCTACCAATTCACTGTTAACTACTAGTAAGAGTTTTATAAGTGGATCATAATTCATAATGTCCTATAAATAACCAAATGTTCTTCTCTTAACCCCCTGGGGTCTACCTGTCTATCTTACAGTGGTTCTGATTGGTTTATTACAAGATGTACTCATATGAATAGCCAATTCAAATGCAGCTTGTAAAATGTTTCACTCCCATCTTTATCAGGGATACAATTATTCTAACAATGTCTCTCATTGGTGCAATAAATGATGTATCCATCTTTTTAACCAATCGGCCGGTAGTTCTCAGGGGGTTAAATTTGCCTCAAAATATTGACACAGTGATATATGTGACAGGGTACAGAGTCAAGTTTGTTCCTTAAGACAATGTCTCGATAAGGTCAAATTAAAAATAATAAACATGTTTAGAGTCCCCTCCCGCTTCCATTTTTTGGGTTTTGTTTTCAATTTTCTTCTTTATTTCATTCATAACTTTTTTTGTTCAGGTGTTTTAGAGATTGAGATTTTTGTAACAGCTTTGCTTCATTCTTATTTGCATTTTAAGCAAGTTTTGTGGTGACAACCCCTCACAACCATGAAATAAAACAATTTAAAGAGGCATCCTCCTCTTTAAGGTTCACAAACTTTATGATTTTGCACTAAAAAGATTTTAAAAAGAAGGGAAAAAAGGGCCGCCTCCTTTTTTGTGTGAAAAAGTGAGGACACTAAACATGTGTTTTTTTAACTTTGTCTAAGGCTTATACTCAGTACTAGCAGACTAGCAAGAAGGCTATAGTGAAACAAAAACACCACTCTGTATTGCTTATATACTCCATTATGCGGCACCATCCAACTTTGGATGACTTCACACACACAATAAAGCTATTTAAAAGTGCTGTATACAACATTTTGACTAAGCTTTATGCTCATTCTGTTGATGAATTAATTTAGACATGGTCAAGAAGGCTATAGTGAAAACAAAAACACCACCACATTATAAGACACTGTCAACTACAAACTCCTTAAGTAGTAGATTTGGGTCTCGTATTGGAGAACGACAATATTCCCATAGAGTTATGTCTCTGCATGATATGCTAGATTTATGGCAATATTATCATGTGTACAAACTCTCCTATATATCATATTCAAACTGACGTTGGAGTGTATTACAGTGAATGCAGCTTATAGTATCGAATCTGAATGTGCCAATGTTTAATAACCCAAACACTGGGGCGTAAGCGATTTTTCTATTACTGCAATATGCATTGATGCCGTCTTCATACTTAAATAGACCTGCGGGAATGAGTTTTACTTTGACATTTTTAAAAACTCAGTTAAACAGAAAATTAAAACAAAGAAATGGTTATATTATTAACAAGAAAAGGGTTCATAAACTGCTTTAAAATAAAAACTGTTTTTAAATATAATCGCACACAAATACTGTGTAGCCAAAAGGATAACTTTTATTGGGATGCCACACTAGATATATTTCAAATATACTTATGGAGATACACACAGTTTTAATATTCAATATAAGAATTTCAAACATTTCCCATATTAAAAGGACATTTTAAATACAAATTGAACTTTTTTTCAACTACCATCAAATCCCAATAAAGTGCAATGGTGACCATGGGAGAGGAAGGAAACCCAAGATCTGAGGCCCATTTCAATTACATAATTGACACATGATGCAGCACACTAAATCTGCCACTTCGTCACAGTTTAACTTGTCAACCTATGAACGGATCTCTAACATCCTGCAATCTGCTATTATTATATCAATATCTGCATCCATGGCTGGGATATTTATTTTTAGTAAAAAGGATAACTTACTCAAACTTTTAACCCTTTATAACATGTTATGTAATTAAGTTTATCTCAGTCAATTTGATATATCATACAGGCTACTTAGTAATTTTGCCATCTAAGACTGCTAGGCAAGAAATTTTAGGAACAGATTATACATTTTCAACATTGTTAATTATACTGTTAGTGATCATCTCCATCTAAACAACGTATTTGTTAAAATAATTATAGTGAGTATGTGCTAATTTAAAAAAATGCCCTCTGTACCTTAACACCATAGTGCAGACCACGAGGACTATATAATACATGTCACAAGTTACTTTACCAAACCATTTCATTTGCTTTGTCAATAAGCCTGCTTTAACCTGCTCAGTGCCCTCATTTGATTAATTTTAAAATCTGCCTTATTTGTTTATTTCAAAATCTCTGTACCATTTCTAAAGACACCCCTTTGGGCTAATACAAATTCCTATTTTCTTGCTCCAGAAAATCAGGTTATGTAAAATGCCTGAAACCTTGTAAATATATGAAAGCTTATAACCCGTAACACCTATTTTCCTGATCAAGACCGTTATACCCTATGAGATATTTGAGTGGAAAACCATACAATTTTCAACATGAGTTAGAAAAGAGGAAAATACACCACTGCAAACTATCATGAATTTCATGGAACACCTCAACTTAATTGGATGGATATCAATTTTATATTGCTTGTTAGGTTTCACCGTATCAAATATTGTTTGACAATGACATGTTACCTATATGTTTATATTTACTGTCCCTGCCTCCAATTCCAAACAAATGTTATAATCTCTTTTTCAAATGAAAACAATACTAACTTGAACAATTTTGAATTCTTGTCAAATGATGATCTGGAGTAGAAATTGTATCTAGGAATCAAAATGAATATTCAAGATCTGATGGAGAAATGCCCAAACAAACCTTTGATTGTTCTTTTTGTTATTCGGGCAAACAGACCTCTCAGGTATATGGTCGGTCGGTTGGGCGGGGTTTTTTTCTCCAAAATATTTGTGAAAATCTTCAAAAAAGAAATTTGTGTTAAAAAAATCTTTACAAAATATCTAGGAATCAAACTGAATATTCAAGGTCAATCTTTGATGGAGAAATGCAAAGAACAAATCTTTGTTTGCTCTTTTGTTTATCGGGCAAACAGACCTCTCAGGTAAGGTCTATCGGTCGGTTGGGTGGTTTTTTTTCTCCAAAATGTTCGTGAAAATCTTCAAAAAAGAAATTTGTGTTAAAAAATCTATACAAAATTGGCTATTGAGGTGTTTTTTTGTTGTTGCCTAAAGGTGATTTCTTACTTATCAACAGCATAAGTGTAAAGGAATCTTTGATCACTTTCCCTATACCTTGACTCCTAGAAACCATTGACAGTTTGCAGTGGATATGGAAACCAAGTTACAAAATACATACAGAAGCAAGGTATGCAGGTGCCTGTTCACCAGACGACATGAGCATAGCCTCGAGCACTTCCTCCGAAAGTTCCCCAGCCTCAGCAAATGCCATTGACATCTGATGTGGGTGGTTGGTAGGTAGGTGGGTAGGTGGATAAGTTAACAACGAACACACATGCAGACGAGTGAAGTACAACAAGATAGGTAGGTAGGCATGTCCCACAGGGTGTGAGTATGTAGAAGTGTCAATAGTGGAGAAAACAAACACCAACAAACATATAGGATGGGTTAGAACCATTGTGCAATTAGCAAACCTGCATTCTCAATAATAAAACACCAATATGCAAATTATTGAAAAACAATGTATATATTTCATTAGATACATTTCAATGTTTCCCAAGTTTGTGAAATTACACCCAAATTGAACATACAAACACAGGCTGAATGCTGAATATAGAACAAATGCATGATATTAAATCAAGCAGTGGATA
This sequence comes from Ophiura sarsii, assembly GCA_035610835.1. Lineage (NCBI taxonomy): Eukaryota > Metazoa > Echinodermata > Ophiuroidea > Amphilepidida > Ophiuridae > Ophiura > Ophiura sarsii. The sequence continues at coordinate 19,828,558 of CM069456.1, read as the reverse complement.
AATACAAATAAGCATGAATTATGGGAACCTGTAAAATGCATGAATATAAAAAGCATGAAAATAGCATGGTGTGAATATCAAATCGCCGCTGTTCTATCAAAACATTGCATGCTTTTCTGGCCCTTCAGCATGTATAAAGTAAAACTTCCCAATGGTTATGCATAGGAAGTGTTGCTTTATATATGTTCAGGGGCAAGGGCATTTACAAGGTTTTAATACATGTGTTTTTTGGTCCTTACACATGTTTAGAGCAAACTGCCCAAAGGTTATATATAGGAAGTATTACTTTATACATGCTGAAAGGCCAGATGGAGATGTGAGGTTTTGACAGAACAGCAACGATATGCTTCGTCATGTGAAAGCAAAGAGATGAATGATGGGATAATAATAAAATGGGGAACATATTAATTAATTCAAATGAGATCTGCTCTATCTATCATCCACATAAAGTTGCAAAATCATGCCTTTAAGTCTTGAAAAGGTAACATTATGTTCTGATGGGGTTTCATTTAATTTATTTGGAAATATCATCACAGAAAAATTAAATAATGCAACTTCTTGCAACTACGTCTTGGGTTTAGTTTGAGGGTTGAGCGCCAGAAGGCCGTAACTCAGGAAATGCTATTTTGAGATAATCGACTTTCAAATATTTGGGACTCATTACTATACACTGTAGCACCCAACTTATAACTTATAGTCAAATTAAGAGTGTTTATGAGTTATCTCTTTATAGTTCCGAAAATCTAGGTTATATGGATTAATTTTGTACCAAAATATCAATTTGCCCAAAAATTGAGTTACTTTTGGCGCTCAACCCTCGACATAAAGTTGCAAAATCATGCCTTTAACACTTTCCGCGCGGCAGGTGTCTGCAGATGACATTCCAAAATTTCACAAAATGTTTCAAATATATCTTAATTACTGAATTTCACTCCCATATTTGGAATCACCATGACAAATGCATTGAAATAAGTACAAACATGCCTAGTATTGGTTCAGTAATCCTTGAGATAGACCTTGAAAGTTGGGAAAGGTTTCTGAAAAATCTGTATATGGTAAAACTAATAGCCGCGTGGAAAGTGTTAAATCTTGAAAAAGGTAACATTATGTAATCTGGTGGGTTTTTATTTAATTTATTTGGGAATATCATCATGGAAAAAGGAAAATAATGCAACTTCTTGCAAATATGTATTGGGCTTAGTTGTTGGATCAGATCTCAAATGAATATACAATGCAAAACCATGCAAAATGCAAAGCAAGTTAATAAATACAAATAAAATATACGCGAGATTGAAAGAGGATCAAAAGTAACTCTGTAATCAGTTCTGTCACATTTTGGGTATACAACATTTTCCATAACATCATTTCTATATTGACTATCAATGAAACTAGCCAGGAATTGTGTAAGAAAGCAGGCATTTTTTAATGGATAGATGTTTTGAAAATTCTGAACACCAGAAAATAATCTTAAAGATGTACTGATCTAAACATTTCATTTCCCCATCATTTAGCTGTACATTGTCCCAAACCTTGTGTGTACTGAAAGAACAGAATTAGTTTGAAATGCCTAGTTCAATCTTCTCATCAATACAATAAATTATTGAAAACAGAACATAAATTAGCAAATAACCTTCCATGTCAGGATAGCCATACAATATGGTGGGTACAAATATGACGGTGCATGTTGCGGTGCTGTGCCCATCAAACTGTATCGTGTATACCTTCTGTAGGACTGTTGCCAGTGTTTCCAAATATTGGCCTAAAGTAGCCTAATTTGTGGTAAAGTGCACCCAATTTCTAGTAACAGCAACTCAATTTGTCATATTATAGTTGAGTTCAAATCATCATACAAAGTTGCCCAATGTCTTATAATGATAAAAAGCAGCCCAATTTATGGTACAACAAAAGCCAAACTGATGGTTGAAAGTAGATCTTTATCATTGAGCATCGGTTTTATTAAGATCTGAAACGACATGAGCGACAAAGGGAAGCCAAATGCCCTTTCTAGGTAGCCCAAAATAACCGAGATGGGCTACAAGTTGTGCATTTGGTAACACTGTCTGTTAGTAGTGGACTCTTACCATTCTTGAATGGGTGGTAGTAGTATATGCATGCTGTTCTTGCACCATTCGTATAAGCTAAATCAAAAAGTATTAGGGCATGTATAAAGATGGGAAGTACAGCAATGGTTAGTTTATAGTTAGTGTGAGTCAGTGAGGAGAAGAATGTGCATGCGTTGTAATGGATAACAAACAGGGTCCATTGGGTCTAAGGTCATCCCTGTTAGATGATCATCGGGATTCCAGAGGGATGCCTGAATGCCTAATCTACACGTCTGGAGTTATAACACTGGTTTTATGGATGGACCTGTGTGTGAATTATGTGGATAAATTTGCCTGCCCCAGTCTGGAGAAGGAGATTTTACAAAACTTTTATTAGGCCAAACAAAGAAGATTGTCCCTCTCAGAAGCCCGCCCACATTGGTATTTGAAATGAGTTAGGTCTACGCGCTAAGGATTTTTGGATTTTCTTTTGGATTTTTTTTGGATTTTTTACAAAATATTTAAAAAAAAGGTCTCTGTAAGCTTCGATTAGCAACAACAACAACAACAACAAAATCGCATACCTCATAGCCTGTTTTCTAAAAAATAAATAAATCGCACAGCATTTAGCTTTTTTGCCAAATGTTTCTGAGACAGACAATCTTCTTTGTTTGGCCTTATGGGTAAATAGTAAATTTAAGGGGATGGCAGATGGGCAAAAATGAAAGAAACACAATGGGCTGAGATTTCTATTCTAATGTATTAGTGTGATGTTAATATTTGTCCTGTCTGAAAACTATAAATACAACTTTGGGATCTTATATGTATGGATTTACTTTCAAGACAGAAAGGTCCCCAACTTAATACAATCATCGTTGTCATTCTATGGATCATGGCTGATTCTTTGTGACCCTATTGATGATGGAGCACCACCGGTGTCTATTTTGTGACATGCGATGTGCAGACATATACTTTTATCATAATCATTGAATTTCTTGAAACTCTAGGTATACTAAATGGACAGTGTATCCGTGGCCTTTTTGTATTATTTTTGTAATTTTATTTATTTGGGCCTTACGACCCTGGATAGCCAAAGAAAGCCTTGATTGAAGCTTATTTCCATTGGGGTCCGTTAGGTGTGTGAACAGATACAGACCTGGATGATCCCCTACTCTTTACGAAAGAGTCTATAACCTTTAACGTGCTCGGGTATCGCCTGTTTATGAGATTTATCACTTAACATTAAAGAGCATAGCACACAGAAACGTTACAGCAATCATAATGCTAATGCTTCCTTAAACGATCTATGAAAAGAGTCTTCTTATAGTTCACCAAATTCAACATATCTAAGGTCAAAGGTCAGTCTTCTTATAGTTCACCAAATTCAACATATCCAGGGTCAAAGGTCACACCCTTTTGTCTTGAGAGATGAGATGATGATGAAAATAGGCATAGTGAAATTTGGTTGTAGATTGAGTAAACTTTAGTTCAATTTCTGACAATGAAACATATACAATTTTGTACAGAAATAGTTCTTATTTAGTCATTAAACTTAAAAAGGAAAGAAGGAAATATTTGGAAAGATAAGTTGGAAATAGTTAATTATGAGTGGAAATAATTTTGAAATTATGTGCCACACTCAATCAAATGCTGTCATCACTACTTTAAGATTGTAGCTGAACAGTTCAAACATGAAACCAATTACCAACTGGTTCATTACATTCTTTGACCCCAAATACTATAGTATAATAATGGCAAAGACAAGTTAAACCAAACAGATATATTTATATAAATTCCATGCCTAATTTAAAGGAAAAGAGTATTACACGTATGCAAAGTATATGATAGGTCTCAATAACTCTTTCCATACTCAATCGTTTATGGCATATAACTTCCTGTAATGACAGGCTACATATAGCATCAATCACAACAACATGCTGTTAGTAGTAGTAGGTATGTTATCTGGGGACAAGTTAGGAAGGGAAACAGGTTCTCTCTCAGCTTCCAAACTAAAGTTAGTTCTGCACATGTTGTAGTGGCGGTTGCTACAAGTTGGTGGAAATGGAGGATTAATTCTTTTAAAATGACGATGTTAGGCGACAGAAAAAACCCAACAACTTCCTGGTTTACAGGCGGATGGACATGAGAAATGTTTTGTTTTGTTACAACTCCCCCCCCCCCCCCCCCCCCCCCGCCCTAACAAAGAAATAAAAGCGAGAAAAAACTAAGACCATCAAAATAGAAAATTTGAAGGAAAAAAGTTTAAAATAAATTTGTAAACTCTCCAAATTATTTGAATATTTGTTAAAACGTTCATAAATATTATACCAAATTCAGATTTTTTTTATTTAACAAAAAAGATTGGAAATAAACCACCCAAAACATCTCCAATTACCAATTATGGGTTGGTCAAAATTAATAGAAAACATAATGAAAAACGAAATAAATAATCTCCAGTATGCAAATAATGGGTATGTCAAGAATAATGCTGTTTTTTCATCACCAGATGGGTATAAATATATTTTGAAAATGTGGTTAAGGCTATATTAAAAAAATCTTGTCTCAAAGCCGTTTAGTTTTTCAAAACCTAATGGGGAATGCGGTTCTTTTTAATTTTTGTTTTTTGTTTTATTTAAATTTTGAAATCCTCGTCAAAGTGACCTTTTGTATTTAAAATGATGTGATCAATGAAAATCTGAACAATCGGTGAAACTTTGGAATTTTTTTTTTTGAAAAAAAAAGAAAAAAGTTTCTAACGCGCATTATTAACTATAACACGCACAGGAGCTTTGAAACAAACGGTGTTTTTTTAATAAAGCCTAATATATATGGGTTTTTTTAAAACAATGTGTGAGGGAAGCTGAGATAGAATTCCCTGATCTAGGGCAAAGAAATATAGGTTGACTTGACTTCCTCTCAAGGATTTAAAATTACCCCTTAACCAAGCCAACCTGATATTTCCTATGTCTATCATCACACCATTAAGAAAACCAGACAAAACATTTGTACGGAGACTAGACATTGTCTTACCCGTCCTGACATGAGACCCTTGCTAGCCTCCACCACAGATCGGATGGCCTTGTCTACATCGCGTTGTCCTGGAAGGCAGTTCATACAGTTATTCAGGGCATGGGATACCGCCTTGGCAACCTGAAAATAAAGAGTTGACATCATTTTAATCATTGTTGCTCTAAAATTGATTCTGTCTTATACTAATATCTTAGAATAAAATAGCTAAATGTATTGACATAACTAACTGATTATGACTGTATACTAGTTGCTAAGTGTTAACTTCCACAAAGTAGAATAATGCTTACTAACTAGATAACATGATTTTTACTCATTTGAATTATGCAAACCGTACGAATGGTTAGATACATTCCCAATCTTATTCATCAATGTTGGCACACAGACAATAAGGTCTTTGTGTTGATCTAGAAAGTTGTTTTTTTGTATATAAAGAGCAAATGTGAACAATAGCCCAACAGACATTACCAAAGTTAATGAACTGAGTGATTACAAATCAAACTGGTAACTCTCAACAGAGAGCTCTGATAGGCCAATCACTTGGTTCACTGCAACTCAGAAAATAATCAAAATACAAGTTAAAGGTAGATGACCCGATTTTCAACTTAATGTTTTCTATTTTACATGAGAGGTCATCCTTAAAATTTGTTGCATTCCAAAGTTTGAGTTGCATAACTCCAATGGTTCTATTATTTTTAGAAGCGCAAGGTCAAAAGACATGTGCCCATTGAGTAGTACACAGACTGGTTGGTGGTTAACCACCTTTGGCAGTAATTCACCACATTTTAGCCTATAATTTCCAAATGAAACATTTCTGGCCCCTAATATTTTGCAGACATAATGAGAAAAATATGGGGATTCTTCTTATACCAAGTGAAAAAAGAATCATAGCCCCAAAAAGTGAACGGGTCATATACTTTTTTACACAATTGGGCTGGTTGAAAACCAAAGAAAGTGGCGTAGAACAGGAATAAGATATTGGCTATTACGAAGATACTCCAGAGAGGAATCAAATCAATGATGAATATAGAAGGGCTGACCCCCCCCTATGACTGGCATGTCTGTGACATAACTGTATAGAACAGTCTAGCCCCTTGACAGTGTTACAATACCCCATAACTTACCTGGGCAAGCCTCTGTTGGTTGTCAGGGTGGTTGGGATTCTGAAGTGCCTTCTTAGCTTCCTCGAGTAGATTTGCTGACTTCTCCATCACATCCTTGGCTCGGTCGATCATCAAATTTTGGTTGGGTCTATCCTTCGTGTTGGCAGCCACTCCACGCACTGCGCCGGTTAGACTCTTGAGGGCATTCGCGGTATCGCGGGCGGCTATACCGGTATAGTTCTCGTTGGCTTGTACTGCCGCCGTGAGAAGCTGTGCCATGGAGGCGCCCACTGCCTTGGATGTGGATCCGAGTTGACTAGCGCATAATTCCGCCTGTTGAAATAATGTGTGGAAGAGTGAAGAGTGAATGGCGGGTTTGTGCTATCATGTGAAAGAAAAATGTCACTCTTAGCCCTAGAAATGGTGCATGAATTCATTGGGGAAAACAAGTCTGATGTTGGACATTTATAATATATTTAGTAATCATCTTTTAAAATTACATAGAGCATTTGCAATTTTAAACTGAAAATAAATTCAAAATAAGAGCAATTGATTGAAGGGCTTAAAAACAATAGAAAACAAAACAACATTTTAGTTATCTTCATCTCAAAATCAAAATCCCTGGCTTTCAACTCATTTTGCTTGATCATATCACACATTATATATGATGCCAACAACTGAAGTCATTCAGCTACAATGATGCTTTTATATATATACTTTTATATACTTTTATATACTTTTAAATTTATAATCTTTGGTCTGAAATTGATTCTTTGATATATTTTGTTCATTAAAATTCAAAAGCAGTTGATAAAATCTCAAAAATTATCCACATGATTCTTGCCACCCCGATCTCTGAGCACCCTATAGTTTGATCAGTTCCAAATTGGCAAAGCCTCCTTACAGCAGTGAATGAATACAGAAGGACGCGAACGCGCATGAAAACAACAAACGCACTGTGCATCATATGCCTGACACATGCGTCCAACAAAAACCATGTGCGTGCAACCATAATCACATGAGCACGCTTGGATTACTTTTGCACGTGGAGAGATAAAAAAGAGATATTTCTCACAAACTATAGCTTCCATAGAGTCACACGGAATAACAACCCAACCTTGTGTTTAAAACGTCTGGATTGCCATGCAATAAAGTCTGTTATTACACCTCATAAATATTCATGAACTAATCATGGCAATTCATTGGCCAATTCCTATCATTAGTACTATTTCCCTAGGGAAATAGTTTTGACTATTTCCCTACAACCTCATCCCCAGAGTCAGTGAGGTGTAATAAAACAAATACTACATGGTATGATCGGGGCAATAGGGCACACTATTTTCCCTCGGTACTGGCTACAGGCCTACCATCCCTCACCCTCCGGGTTCGGGGTGGTAGGCCTGTAGCCAGTACCTCGGGAAAATAGTTTGCACTATTTCCCCTCTAACCATGTAGTATTTGTATACTAATTGAAATACTTCCTCTATGAGATATGTGCACTATCAATACAATATGGACGCCTGGAAACAGCTGAGAGTCCAGGCATTTTATTGCCTGACACATTAGTCCTCTGATGACAGATTATATCTACCCTCAAATAAGTACATGGAGTACAGCTGAGAAGATTGTTAGACCAAAAATGTATGGTCACAGAAGATGTTCATAGTAGTTTGAACTATATCTCCATATTCTTTATTCCTTTACTTTTTGTTTGTTTGTTTGTTTGTTTTTATGGACCTTGTTTCTTACTTTATAGTTTCCGGGTACTTTTGGTATACAATATTCAATACATAACAAAAAAGCTGCACCGGCATTAAATAATATCAAATAAATGAAGCCAAAAGTGGAAAAATGCTGTGACAATATATAATTTATATTCAATACATAGTTTATTGTTCTGTTTGGGAGCACTATATTAATAATCACTAATAAAGGGGAAGGTTGACCAACTTCTACATCGATGGTCAATGTTTAAAAATGCCTGGATTGCCATGCAATAAAGTGTGCTAATTGAAATACTTCCTCGATGAGATATGTGCACTATCAATACAATATGGACGCCTGGAAACAGCTGAGAGTCCAGGCATTTTATTGCCTGACACATTAGTCCTCCGATGACAGATTATATCTACGCTCAAATAAGTACACGGAGTACAGCTGAGAAGATTGTTAGACCAAAAATGTATGTCTCAGAAGATGTGCACAGTAGTTTGAACTATTTCTCCATATTCTGTATTCCTTTACTTTTTGTTTGTTTGTTTGTTTGTTTTTATGGACCGTGTGTCTTACTTTATAGTTTGATTTTGGCTGAAATATGTGTACAAAAAGAAATTTCAGAGAGTAGGGTTTTTTGAAACCCAAGCACCCCATAAATCCATCATATGCTTTAAATTTGAAAGATTGAAAACAAATATGAATAGTATATTTTCATAAGATTACATTTGATACAGAGTATATTTTTCTTCAGGTCCCCCAGTTGTACTTCAATTTCTGTTCTTTATCTCCAGTTTGGCATCCAAAAGATATAACATAGACAATTGATTTATAACAAATGTATCCAAAGGTTTTTCAGTTTTTAGCTGTAGTTTTTGGGAACTTCAAACAAATCAAGATCAAAATCTAACCTAGATGCAATATTTAAATAATATTGAATGTCTTATTGTCATGTGATACAAGAATATATTGCACGAGCTAATAAATAATCCCGAACTGACATTAATTGAAACAGTGATTTCACAAATGCACCCTTATATCCTCAAGCGCACATCTTCTGCGCCGCACAATATTTTTTGAATATTTTTCGCATCCTACTTTTGGTTTACAATTAGAGAATAAAGGTATTGTTTTTAGACCGTACCCGTGCTATATTGTCTGACATAAATGCGGACAATAGTATTATTTTAAGTAGAACAACGACGCCGCAGGCGGAGTTGTTCTACGCAAAAAATAATACTATCTAACGCATTTATGTCAGACAATATAACACGGGTACGGTCTAACAACAATACCTTTATTCTCATTCTTAAACAATCATACTTTAGACATTTTATCAAAGAAATAAGTACATTTTATTGTCCACATTTGACAACTTTTACCCCTGCTAGGATCGAATAACCCACAAACATTCCATCCAATCACATGCGATGAGTAAACCATGCGTAAGCGTCGCGGCGCCGGCATAAACGCAGGAAAAGCGCTAAAGACGCACTGCAGAAGTGCGTGGTTATGGAGCAAACCACGCATTGTGAAGGTCGGACGCACAGTTAAAACGTAAGCCCCACCTCCCCGTGTTAAGTTGTCTCATCTAGATGTCGCCGATTTCTCTGAGAACCAATGAGATTGCTTAAACTTTCTTAGCTGTTTAAGAATATAGTTTTAGTGTACTGTTTGGGAGCACCATATAAATAATCACTAATAAAGGGGAAGGTTGATTGTGTATAATACAAACTGGCTTTGACATTCTCAACATGATGTAACACACACAAGTTCAACACTTGACACCTAATGGCAGACAAGGTATTTCCTGAAATTATTAGTGATCATAATAGCATAATATAATCCATACTGACATCCTTATAAGGTCATGTTTCAATATCATGACAGGTAAAGCCTGGTTAACACGGGTAATATTGGCTTCAATAGAGAGTAAAATACTAGCTGGAACTGTGTACTAACTGGATCTGTGTACAGCTGGTCACTGATAATTGAAAACCCTCAAATCTTCAAATATGAGAGATTTTGACAAATTTGACACATCCTCAAATTCTTACAGGCAATTCTAGAACTATTTCACACAATAATGCACAGTTCCTTGTTTGGTCATGTAAGCTTCTTGTGAAGTTTGATTTGCCAGAGGGTGTTTTCTAAAAGTAAAATCCCCCATTCCTGTAACATGTACTATGCAGTGGTTTAGTGTGTGTGGGTTGAGCTTGAGGAAATCTGCACACTCATCCAAGCAGTGCACGGATCACGCAGCACGCAAACGCTACGCTAAATCGTAAAAGGAATAGTGGTTTTGACTTTAAGAACTGCGTACCAAGTGGTTAGCTCAATTCAACATTAGAACATTTCATAATTCAGTCATCCTGATCCTGAGGTTGACATAAACATCCATAACACATTACTGATCCATTTCAAATGGTCAATATCATGTAGACTGGTCATGATCTTCCAGATGGAAAACACAACACGACTTGTTAAAGAGACTCTCAGATATGTACATGAGACAGATTCTCACTAGTGTTCCCGTTAAAAACAGCAGGGATTTTTTATCAGTCGCCTAAAGGGTAAACTATATTCATAGTTGACATTGTTCACCTTCTTAGGTATTATCCTTTCAATTGAACCCAAACAGCACGGTTCCTTGTTTGGGTCACATAACCAGTTTGATTTGCCAGAAGGTGCTTTCTTAAAGTAAAATCCACCATTCTTTTAACACAGGTTTAGTGCGTGTGGATGGAGCTTGAGGAAAGCCGCACGCTTATCCAAGCAGTGCACGGATCACGCAGCATGCAAATGCTATGTTAAATCATAAATGCTGGTTTTGACTTTAAGAACTGTGTACCAAGTAGTTAGCTCAATTCAACAGTAGAATGGCATTAGAACATTTCATAATTCAGTCATCCTATTTCTGAGGTTGACATAAACATCCATAGCACATTACTGATCCATTTCAAATGGTCAATATCATGTAGACTGGTCACGATCTTCCAGATGAAATCCCAACACGACTTGTAAAAGTGACTCTCCGATATGTACATGAGACAGATTCTCACTAGTTTTCCCGTTAAAGGAGGGGTCCCGCAAGCTCAACATTTAGCATTATTTGTTAGAAAAATAATTATTGAGCCGAAATTGCTTAACTATATAGAACAAAACATCATACTAGTCACAAAAAAGAATAAAAACTGCCATCTCTCAACATGCAATTTTTAAAATTTGGGGCGATCGTAAGTCCCAGCGTCGAAGACGTCATGGTTATCGGTGCTCAAATTTGCGCATGTGCATTGTATAACTGTGACTTCATCGACACCGGGACTTTTGATCGCCGCGAATTTTAAAAATTGCATGTTGAGAGATGGCGGTTTTTATTTGTTTTTGTCATAAGTGTGGTGTTTTGTTCTATATAATTAAAAAAGTTGAGCTCGATAGTTATTTTTCTAACATGTAATGCACAATGTTGTGCTTGCGGGACCCCTCCTTTAAAACAGCAGGGATTTTGTTGTCAGCTGCCTAAAGGGTAAACCATATTCACAGTTGACATTGTTCACCTTCTTAGGTATTATTCTTTCAATTGAACCCAACCCAACCCTACATAAGAGATTTTGTTTTGCTCCAAATATTTCTGAAAACACTTTTCATATTATACTTGTCCTGCTGTCAAATGCTCTGCACACTATCAACAGAAAACACTTACAGATAAAATGTTGACGACAACTTCTTATCACAAGAGTTGTTTTATTTGTGACATTGCCAAGATGACACATCCAACAACTAATCCCATCATATTGTATTCTCAGAAAATGTTGTATTATAAAAGGCACAGTAGCAGTAAGTCAATGTTGCCAGTATGACAAAGCTCCTACAAGGTTATACAAAACATGTAAGGACAGTGATTTTCAATGAGCCATTCTGAAGCCATATTTTTTTGGTTTAAATCCCAATAAACAATGATCAAAATTGACTCATTTAAGGTGGTTAAATCGGCTATGGTGACAGGTATTGATTGCTTTAAAATAGCAGAGGATGTGTATATTGATAAGAAAAGAAGACATGCCAAGTTTGATTTTCTCCAAAAAGGCATTTTTGACTTTTTGAATTTTTCGTTATTTAAAACCTCCATTGATTTACTACAGGTGGCATTGCCAAATTCCCAAATATTGCCACATTTCAGAAAACACATATTTTGTCAAAACAAATTTCTCTTCTTTAAAATCAATGTATTCTGAAGACTTTTATTTTATTTTGATGCCAAATGTTGTTAATTTCTACAGAAAAAACTACACATTCAATTTGTACAAACAAAATGTCATATACAAGGTTATTAAGTTTAGAAAATTATGTTTTGATTTTTCCTAATTAACTGTTTCTAGAAATAATTACAGCCTTTTGAAAATATCCCTAAAATAATAATTGTAATGTATTTCTTTAAAAAGAGAACAAACCACAAGAGAATTTAAGTAATATGTTTATAAATCAATTCCCAAAGTGTCATGACCATAGCGCTTTCCTTTTGTCTACAGAAATCTCAGAAGGTTAAAATTTGTGAAAATTTAGGGAATTTTCAAAAAATATAAGAAATTTCAAAAATGATCTGAAAGTTCAAATAGGTAGAGTAAAGACTTATCTTTGCTGTGGTCTCAGTATAGAAAGTATAGATACAATTGATTTGGTATAATAGCTGTTTTTCTGCAGCGATGTAGTACCCAAATTAACTACCTTAACCCTAATCTACCGTAGCACTACGATTCACTACGGCAAAAACAATGTCCACACGCATGCTACAGCATTCGATTCGATGATGTCATCAACCAAGCTGATATGTGTGTACGAAATTGCTGCCAAGGCTAACGTTGGTAGGTTTGCCAAGTGGTTAGGGCGATGGCACGGTGATCGGAAGGTCAGAGGTCGAATCCTGTGGGTTTCGTGGTGATTATTTGGGGGCGAAAAATTCATACTTTGTACCCCTTCCCCGGTTTCCACACAAATACATAGCCTGGCTGGTTAGGGTTAAGGAGAACCTTTTTTCAATACATTCAATGGTAAATAAATTGCAAATAGCTTACCGTCTGCCCTGGTAGAGGGTAGAGTTTCCCCTCGTTGGCTGTCAACTTCACTTGATTTAACTCCTCCTCCATTGCCTTAATCATGTCCAATGCATTGTCTATCTCCAGGGCACCACATGCCTCCTGGGCCTGATGGGAACATGGATAGAATTATAAAACACACATATATAAGAATCAACCATATATGCCTCCTGGGCCTGGGAACATGGATAGAATTATTAAAGACACAAATAAGAATCAACCATATATGTGACCTGGCACCACAAAATGAGAGTAAAGTAGCAAAAAATAAAAAATGTCATTTTCACTCATAAAATCTGAATGGCTTAATAAATGTTGATAAATTTGGTTTCATTTCAAAGCTTAGAAAATGCTCTGAGAGCACACATAATAAACTCAAAATTGACTTCACCTGCAAAAATTGTTTCTATTGCAAATAGATTTAAAAGGCTTAACTAAATTGTACCCTCCATTGTTCACTGCCTGTGTATGCATCATTCTTTCAGCAAATTTAGCCACATTTTTGGGGTTTTCTTCATTTGAAACCAAAATGCTTTTCTTTTTTTCAACAGAAAGAAGTGATATAATAAATATAATTGGTGTTTGGTGGTCTATGAATTGAAAATGATTGTACCATTTAAATGATTTGAAGCATAATTATGCTAAAATCACATCTCCCAATCAAATATATTTTTAAAAAATCAAGAAACAGACACCATACTTTTTATCTTTCAAGTACCTTGTGAAATTTCAGTATAATCATGAAAAACGGATTGCTCTTAAAAGTGGTACCATGCAAATGTTTTTTTTTTTTTAAATCAGGCCAACTAACTTGTTACTAGTTTTGGTTTTTTTCTTCTCATATCACTAACAATTTGTCAAATCATCTTCGCCCAGGTAACTAAATACTTTCAAGCCGTAATTTTTCAACACAATTTTATTTACACTTTTATTGGGATCTTTTCATGTAAAGTTTGAGTTTTCCAAATCATCTAAATAATATACTGTGTGTCACACAACCAATTGTAATTTTCAACAAAATAATTTGTTGCTGATTTAAGAAAGGAAAAAAATAACCACACTAAAATATCCTGCTTTTATATACATATTATACACACTATTTTATTAGCAATTTTAGCATGTCATAGCTTAAATGCCAAACGATGCCAACTTAAGATGACATATCATAGTAAACCGTCCTTCCCTCTTGCGAGATAATTAATTGGCTTAATTTCCTCCCGTTTAATGTAGTGTTGGGATAGCAGCCAAACCATGACCTTGTGTTAATCTAAAAACACATGAAACTTTTTTTGTAATAGGTAGTTTTATAGTGCCTCACAAGGTCCTATCTAAGATGGCTGCCATCTGTTACGCTGTGTTTTTATAAGAGAACATCTTTGTGCCCAAGAAAGGCTGTATTAAAAAAAATCTTTTGTCTTGAAACTCCCACGCACGTTAGTTAATTGATGCGCGTTAGATTTTCATAAAAGTAGATTATTTTTTCCCCCACCTATTTTTCAGATTTTCATTGATCACATGATTTTAAATACAAAAGGTCACTTTTACAAGGATTTCAATATTTTATATTAATAAAAATAGAAAAACCTTAAAAAAAACACCCGCATTCCGAATTAGGTTTTGGAAAAACTGAAGAGCTTTGAGACAAAAGATTTTTTTAATAGAGCCTAATATGGCAGCTATATGAAAATTAAAGCTTTAAATAGTAATTATTGAGGGTTTAGTATCCCAAGCCCTTAGCTGCAATGGCTGCCATTTGTTAGTTTGTGTTTTAATGCAAGTACATATTGGAGCACCGTTAGTGTAAAAGGTCCATATTGGCTATAGCTGCCCTGTGTTACTTTGAAGTTTATATCCAGGTTTAAGCAATATTAGTTAATAGGTGAAGCGGAGGTATGGCACAGGAGATTGTTATGTGTGTGCCGTATCATTCTGGGTTCACACAAAAATCCTGTACTACCATACTGACACTGACTCAAATATCAAATTATCTAATCACTTAGTAATTCTAAATATTTAAAAGATTGAAGTTTTTAGACATGGCTGAAAAGGGGAAAATATTGTGAATTAACACACCAAATTGCCGCAGGTGCCTTGACACACTAAGGTCTGTGTGTGACAAAGCAGGGTGTCGTTCTGCACGGTGCACTGGTGCAGAGTGACTTACACCCTTAGGTAACTAGTAGACCATACTAGGTGCATAAGCGCATAGTAAACACACAATTCTCAAAAAGTATTGGGGTATCCAGGGTGAGCAGTATATTTTATGTTTAGGCAACAACAACAAAAAACACCCTGTTGTATGGGCCCAACCGACCCATTTGTTATTAAATCGATGAAAATTAATTTCATGTGCAAAAGGATACCGACCCAAATATTATTTTTTTGCTTGTCAAAAAAGGGCAATAAGTTCACAGATTTGTTTGAACTTTAATAGATTTATTTGGGATTTTTATGGTAATTTTCAAGGGAAAATAATGTTTAAAAAAGAAAGGAAAAAGCCAGACTGACAGACTCGAGAGGTCTGTTTGCCCGTACAACAGGGTTTCTTTTTTTCGTCGCCTCATGTCAAATTAATAATGAGGGCTACCCATTAGACTGCTACCCATACATAACACCTGGCAGCAATTGTAGATAGCAATTAAATGAACATCATATAATTAGGTCTGACAATGATGACATGTATTGCATCACGTACATCAATCACTCTAAACCATGAGCAGTTATTAAGTTTCAAAGATCATAAAAACTTTCTCGTTTCGATGAAATTCAAATAGATGTCACTCTATTCCATGAATATGACTTCTCGCAAAACAATTCTTGGCAGAGGAAGGCAGTAAACCTACATTTTGTTTAAAAAAATAGAAATTCTCTCCCTCTCTTTTTTCATTTAGTTAAAATAATATTAATCACTATCTTTTACAAAATGGCATTTTTGTAGTTTATGATTTTGAATGTGATTTTTTTAAATTCTATTTTCAGCTAAGTTACAACTTTTGTAGGGATCTGTAGGGATCCATGAAAAATATGAACATAGTTTTGCGATAAGTTATGAATATAACTATTAGTAACTAAATGACATTCAGACCAACCAACATATATTGTCAGTAACCACAGATTTGGTGTGATGGATCACATATACATATAAATAAAATTATAACGAGGGTAAAACCATCCAATGGAAGAGTGCTCAACCCTAAAGGGGAGCCTTAGTAAACAAAAATTTAAGATTTGATTTTACATTGCTTTACAGTACTGTTTCGTGGGGGCCTGAGAACAGACCCTCACTCCTCAGAAGCTAGATGTTTAATGGTAGTATCACACAATGGTACATATTATAATACATGTTCACAGAAAGTGATTAATATATGTCAAAGATTATGTCAAACAAGTCAAGTGGAGAAAGTCATGGTAATGTCAAAAGTCAAGTGAAGAATAAATCCATTGTTGTGTTAAAAAGTCAATTGCAGACTATATCCATGGTTACGTGTATGTCAAATGTCAAGTGATTAGGCCAAGTATAAATAAATAACATGTTTATCGTCCCCACCGATTATTTATAATATAATAAAATATTGTGTTGTTATTTTTCTTTTCTAAAATAACAATTATAACAATTGATAAAGACGACCAGCATGCCATTCACCATATTTGGCCTTATAAATTCATCTATTGGTATAATTGCTCAACAAGTGTTTTTTTCTGTGTCGACAAGCACTGGTGAGTTCATTTCTTTTGTTGAGCGAAGAGAGGTGTGGTTTATGTATAATGAAGAATTTCTCTTCAAGACATAAGTTACAAGTTTTACTAATTGTAGAGTATGGCTTAGCTCTGCTCAATATAGTCCATGTGATGGAATGCTGTATTTGTTTGTCCTTTAGTTTCCAAACATATTCACTTAAAGTTGTTGCATTTCGATGTTCTATATTCCTGAAGCTTGAGGTGTGTCCGTTGAATCGCGTTTTGAATGTATTTTCAGTTAGACCAACATAGGTTTCCTTAATAGGGTTGTCTTGTCGCGTAACTGTGGCTTGGTATATTACACTGCAAACAAATACAGCATTCCATCACATGGACTATATTGAGCAGAGCTAAGCCATACTCTACAATTAGTAAAACTTGTAACTTATGTCTTGAAGAGAAATTCTTCATTATACATAAACCACACCTCTCTTCGCTCAACAAAAGAAATGAACTCACCAGTGCTTGTCGACACAGAAAAAAACACTTGTTGAGCAATTATACCAATAGATGAATTTATAAGGCCAAATATGGTGAATGGCATGCTGGTCGTCTTTATCAATTGTTATAATTGTTATTTTAGAAAAGAAAAATAACAACACAATATTTTATTATATTATAAATAATCGGTGGGGACGATAAACATGTTATTTATTTATACTTGGCCTAATCACTTGACATTTGACATACACGTAACCATGGATATAGTCTGCAATTGACTTTTTAACACAACAATGGATTTATTCTTCACTTGACTTTTGACATTACCATGACTTTCTCCACTTGACTTGTTTGACATAATCTTTGACATATATTAATCACTTTCTGTGAACATGTATTATAATATGTACCATTGTGTGATACTACCATTAAACATCTAGCTTCTGAGGAGTGAGGGTCTGTTCTCAGGCCCCCACGAAACAGTACTGTAAAGCAATGTAAAATCAAATCTTAAATTTTTGTATACATATAAATATAAATATCTGGCACACCCCCAGGTTACTTTACAAGTACAAAGCTTGTCATGATCTACCACTTGTTTCCAGCAAGCTCATTCTGCAAGGAACCTTGGGGGTCCCAAACCCAAAAGCCAATATCATCATGTAACATGAATGACACTTCCATGACCTCGCTAGGTCATCATCATCCATCAAGTCACATGTTACACAAGGTTCAGAGAAATCTAATTGAAAGCTCAATGTTAGCGGAATTTCATGTTGTGTGTATTAGTCATAAATCAGTATCAATAAAACAATTACCTTTTGAGCAGCAGTTCGTAGATCTGCCAATGCTGATATCATTGTCTTGGTACAGTTTGTCAACTGCATAGCAGTGGCCTGATCATTGATGCTGGGTATAGCAGATTTTGCTGCAGCTACCATCTTGGCCGCAGGCTATAAGAACAAACATTCAAAACTTGATTAAAAAAGGGCATGTAGATATTGTCACGAGATATAAGTGTGTAAGTGTCATAGACCTGACGGGGAAGGCCTCTTTTGGTCTATACACTGGCGCGTTCGATGGGAGAGGAAGGTCCCGGGTTCAATTCCCAGCTGGTGCTCCGAAATGTTGCTAATATATCTCGTGAATTATATATGTTTAGGGCAGTACGTGACAAAATTACAGTATTTAGAGTTGATTATGATGCATAGTACAATTTGATTCCTCAAGTGTAACATTTTGCATTTACATATAGCAAGGAGTTCGGTCTCGTTTCCATAATCTTTCCGGGTAAATTGGGAGGGTTATCATTGTTATTAGCATTGCATATATATACATTTATGGCTGCACTTTGAGTGGGCGTCCATGACTAAGTAATGCAGTAGGTAAATGGCACACTGACGTCACTGTTTGTGAAAGATTAATCGAAGGTAATTGCCTTCGATGCCCCACCTAGTTGCCTTGATGCCCTCAATTTCTGGCTGTTTGCACTCCATTCAAAAGTACATAATTGCCTTGGATAAAGTTGGCACCCCTTTGCCTTGGATTGCATGCCCTCTTCATTTCTTATTTTGAGGCCTGACCAGGTTAATAACACAGAAAGAAACCCCACACGGACTATGTTTTCACAACACCTAGCTGAAATCGCTCAAAAGATTGGGGCCTATACATTATCTATGCTGCCTATTAAATGACACTGCACTTTTGAGCAGGTGAAAATAATTAGGTATACGATGCATTGTCCTCACTGCTATTTGAAGTGAGGTTGAATGCACAAAACATTATATAACACTACACAAAGAAGGTTATCATAGAGACAATACACCTTGATATATAAGTAATTAAACTATGAGTCAGGTAGAAATACAGTAATGGATACGTTGTTATGATAGTAGTGACACAATGACAAAGCACTTTGAGTAGGTGTCAATTATTGAGTGCTCAAACAGGTAAATGATGCATTGACGGCACTGATAAAAGTGAAACGGATGATATTATGCCCTTATGTAACACTCTGTCACAGGGAAATCTGAGTGACAACACAACTGGCCATGTTTTCACTTGATCTGGCTAAAATTGATAATAAAATCATAACTTTATGTAACACTCCGTCACAGGGAAATCTGAGAGACAACACAACTGGCCATGTTTTCACTTGATCTGGCTTAAATTGATAATAAAATCATACCAATAGTCCATTGGCAATACAGAAATGATATTGTGATGGTAATGACACAGCATTTTGAGTAGGCGTGCATAACTAAGTAAAACTGTAGGAAAATTAAGCACTGACGTCACAGAAATTTACTATAACCTTACATAATTCATGACCAAGGAAAATGCCTGGAAGAGGAACCAGCTGAAATATAAATGGAACCCTGAGGTCACTGTTTGTGACAAATTAATCGAAGGCAATTGCCTTCGATGCCCCACCTAGTTGCCTTGATGCACTCAATTCCTGGCTGTTTGCACTCCATTCAAAAGTACATAATTGCCTTGGATAAAGTTGGCCCCCCTTTCAAATTGCCTTGGATTGCATGCCCTCTTCATAACTAAGTAAAACCATAGGAAAATTAAGCACTGACGTCTCAGAAATTTACTACATATAACCTTACATAATTTACGACCAAGGACGATACCTGGAAGAGGAACCAGCTGGAAGATATTCTCAATAGATCTGGCTGAAATTGCTTAAACCCCTGTGGTCTACCTGTCTATCTTACAGTGTTTCTGATTGGTTTATTACAAGATGTACTCATATGAATAGCCAATTAAAATGCAGCTTGTAAAATGTTTCACTCCCATCTTTATCAGGGATACAATTATTCTAACAATGTCTCTCATTGGTGCAATAAATGATGTATCCATCTTTTTAACCAATCGGCCGGTAGTTCTCAGGGGGTTAAGCTACAAACAGTCACAATAAGTTGAGTTCTTAACCCCCTGGGGTCTACCTGTCTATCTTACAGTGTTTCTGGTTGGTTTATTACAAGATGTACTCATATGAATAGCCAATTCAAATGCAGCTTGTAAAATGTTTCACTCCCATCTTTATCAGGGATACAATTATTCTAACAATGTCTCTCATTGGTGCAATAAATGATATATCCATCTTTTTAACCAATCGGCAGGTAGTTCTCAGGGGGTTAAAAGGGTTAGGAATTTGAACCACAAGTCCATCAACATGGCAATAATGATGTTATGATGGCGGTGTCACAGTTTTTCTACTAATAAGTTCATACAAACTTATCCCACAGTTCATTATCCTTCTCCACGTCACAATTGGCAAGAAACCCCTCAAATCAGGAACTACTCTCTCCACCACTAATTTTCTTTTTAGGAAGTCTTTCAAAGTAATTAAGTGCTGAGTAACACACTCAATGACATATATGGGACCAAATTGTCCAACTATAACAGTGAATTTCTTCTAAGAAATGCCTCTAAATTTGTGAAATGGTTTATATTTTTAAGGTTTGGTTGAACCTAAACATTTAGATAAATAAAACATTTGATATTCTACCCTTATTGAAAGTGAACTTTTAATCAGACAACTTTAAATAACAGGTAATTTAATTTGTGGCACTAAATTTTGTTAAATGGGGGAAATGGTCTCTAGCTTACAATATAACTGAGCTATATATTTGCTGAGTGTCCTCCCCCCTCTTGATGATATACAATTGATGACTAGAATAATGACTATATAAGAATATATGTATACCATCATCAGAGTTTAACATATGTTACTGGTTCAAGAGGGACAAATTGGATTGGTCATAATAGGGGTAATCGGATCATACTCTAATTTATATAATAATAAATGTAGGTCAGTCAGATTATAATAAAGCCATTCAAAAACCTAGGATCATGGGTCATTGGCAGTGCATAAGGGGGCATGGAAGTTTGGGTCGGTGGTGAAGTTTTAAATTGTCTTTTATGTATTCCTTATACAATGAGTTGGGTGGGTCAAGGTGTTTTTTTAATCATCAGTGGGTCAAGTTTTTCCTCCAAAACTTTCGAGTGAAGATTAGAGAGTGTACCCCTATACAGCAAAGAAACCCGGACCATCAATAATCACTTGGCAAACACTAGAGCAGTTGTACCAGAGTTCACTTATTTCTCATTCCACCCTACTGAATAAACCCAGACCCGTGGCACTGTTCACAGATTCCCATTGCCGAGATTGAAGCCTCTAGTGTTTATCGCCCCCATTCCAAGAGTTACATTGCGCGTCTCAATGTCCCTTATAAGGACTTTCGTGCTGTCAATCATGAGCGTTGTCAAGATAGCCCTCATTTCAAGAGTTACATCGCGCGCACTCACGCCCATATGCCCATATATAGGAGGCTTCAGTTTTGCGATTCGAATTTCCTCTCTCATTATATACTCTCCCTGATAAACCCTATTCCTATTCCTAATCTATCTTGACCCTAACAATCACCCTAACTTGAACTCTAGCCCTAACCCTTACCCTAAATCCTAACCATTACCTTACATTTTAACTAAACCGTATTCAAGCATGGGGAAATTGACAAACTCTAAACAATTGGCAACACTAGACCTCTATTGCATCGGACTGCTCTATAGCAACATTAATTCGAGAGTCCCGGACCGTTTGGATCAACACGCAACATTAATCAGAGAGTCCCAGACTTTATGATCAACACGCAACATTAAAGGTAGATGACCCGATCACATTTTCGTAACACAGAATTATTTCAAACATACGGAGATTTTCATATCATATGAAAGCTCGTATTTTTCTCATCATCATACTGAAATTTGACGGCCTAATTCGGTATAATGACAGAGAAATCGACGAAATAGCGTTGAATTACCGCGAATGGTGGTTACCACCGATATAGTTTGTGTACTACTCAATGGGTACAGTTCACAGCATCTTGTGCGTCTAAAATAAGAACCATAATAGCTATGCATCTCAAATTTTGGGACACGACGTTTTTAAGGATGACCTTTCATGTAGAATAGAAAACTTCAAGTTGAAAATCGGAACATCTACCTTTAATTACAGTATCAACCAACCAACCAACCAAGTAGTCAATGGCAAACTACCTAATGTAATAACTACCATTGTAAAAAAAGAGATTAGAATTCACATGGCATTGCGGAATAACTAATTGGTTCTAATTCTATGGAAACCAATACAAGATATTATGGAAATTAATGGATTAGGTTTAGAAGAGTTCTTTAAACTTTTGAGATAAACCAATATCTTTATGTTTCATTTTGTTGTCTTATCACCGACTGGGACTGCACTAGTTGAGGGGTTTGAACTCTTATGCACGTCACAAAAACCACAGCATTGGGACTGGGCCAGTCAGCTGACATACATTGGATGTAATATTTGTGTAGCCCAAGTGATTTTTTTCTTACCTATTAATCTCAAGTGCCACGAGTAGCCCAATTTGCAATCTTGGCATTCATATTGGTACTTTTTTCTCTTCAAAAGTAGTCCAAAGAGTAGCCCAATCGGGCTACTAAATTGTAGGTTTGGTAACTGTGATGTTGCATTGATATCAACTGAGATTTCCAGATACCCCTTTCCTTGAATTTGGATTACAATTTTAAAACTAGACATCACTTCTCTTTCTTCATGTGTTTTAACAGATTTGTCAACCTTATGTAACAACTATTAATTATGGATAAGTCGCATGCAAAGACGAAGTACATGTCCTTCAACCAGACGCAAGTACCTGTGATCATCACAAGTGAAGGCATGCGCCTTGATAAAGTAGAGGACTTCAAATACCTTGGAGCCTGGATGAACAGCACTGAAAAGGACATCAAAACACGCAAAGCAGCTGCATGGAGAGCTTGTGGCAAACTTAGTCAGTTATGGAAGGCTAAATCACTATCCAGAAAGCTCAAAGAAAGACTGTTCATAGCTACAGTAGAATTAGTCCTCCTTTATGGATGTGAGGCATGGACAGTCACCCCAAAGCTTGGTAAACAACTGGATGGATGCTACACTAGGATGCTAAGATCTGTGTTCAACATCAACTGGAGTTAGCATGTGACGAATAAAGAACTGTATGTGGACATGCCAAAAGTCTCGGACAAGATCAGAGAACGCAGAGCAAGATTTGCTGGACACTGCTTCAGGGGGACCAAGGAGCTTGTACACAAACTCATACATTGGATTCCAAAGCATGGAGCAAGAAAGCGTGGCAGACCAGCCCTAACCTACATTGACGTACTAAAACGTGATACAGGACTGCAGGTGGAAGAAATCAAGACAGTTATGTTGGAAAGAAAGATCTGGAGAGGCATTGTGGTTCGGAAAAATCATCCGCCATAAGTCAAGTCAAGTAAGTCAAGTCAAGTCGCATGATCATCGGCTTTCTCCCTATTCGCTTCACAGTAAACGCAAATATTAACCCCAATTTATATAAATTACTCTAACGGAAAAAGTATTCAATCTATGATAGCATAAGTATACATTTTTGGAAAGCTCTCAACAAGGGCAATTCAAAATGCAGTGTAAATCAAGTTTAAATCAGTGTAGGGGGCATAGTTAACAAAATATAAGTGTAAAATCTAAATAAATAAATAATTAATTGGGGCCCATTAATTCATCAGCCGGTATGTTATTTTACCAATATAGTAACCCTTGACAACCATAGATTTGCTTGTTAGTAATAATGTAACACTTTCCACGCGGCAGGCATCTGCAGACAACATTCCAGAATTTCACAAAACGTTTCAAAAATTTCAAAATTATTGGATTTTATTACCATATTAGGAATCAGTATGAGAAATGCATTGAATTAAGTACAAATATGCCCATTATCGGTTTAGCAATCCTTGAGATAGACCTTCAAAGTTAGGAAAGGTTTCTGAAAAATCTCTTTTGAATATGGTAAAACTAATAGCCGCATGGAAAGTGTTAACTATCTGTGGTGGATGGTCATATATTTACAACAACCTGGATTGTTTCGAGATTGATGAAGCGATGCCAAAATGTCATTGGTATTTAAATGTAAATTGTGAACGTATTGACTTGAAATTATGCCAAAATCAAATGTCATTGGTATTTAAATGTAAATTGTGAACGTATTGACTTGAAATTATGCCAAAATCACTCAGAGGATATAATTAATTAAACAATGTATGGAACAACAATTGTCAACAAAATAAACAACTGAGCGAGAAACATATGCTGACATTGTGCTCATGAACTGTTTTCGTTAATTAAACAGTGCTTTGAATTCAACATGGCTATACTCCACTTTATTCATGAGATCTAGTTTTGGACAATATTGTCGCTCTTGTTATCAATAAGTAAAAAAAAAGAAAAGTAAGTAAAGACTCGCGCCGAGCAAAGCTCGCGCGCGGAGTGCCCATCTCTCTTTCATTAGCGTTTGGGCCAGACTCCCCATGTAATACTTGGCTGTGGGGGGTTCGCCACTCCTCCCGCACAGCGAGTCTGTTTTACTTCCCAACATGAATTAATGCCGGTACCCAATTATACACCTGGGTGAAGCGTGGCAAGTGCGGTAAAGTGCCTTGCCCAAGGACACAACACGTTGGCACCAACGGGGCTCGAACCCACAATCTTTGCATTGTGGAGCGAGGGTGAATCCGCTGGACCACACGCGCCCGTTTTTTTTACTTTAGTTTTGGACAATATTGTCGCTCTTGTTATCAATAACAAACACCCAAAACATGTGGAAAACCCTAAAAGGGGGCATGCATTTGGTGTTAAAAGCTCTAAAATGGGCTAATAATAATTACAAATGCAGATATTGTGAATACGAACCAGCATTCATTCCCAAAAAATCTAAAAAGTGGTTTTAGATTTTGAATCTCAAATGTACTCAAAAAGAGGTCAGTAACTATTGTCTTCACAGACCAAGATCCTCGTGAAGGAAACTAGTGTCTGACTGCACAGCAGACAGATAAGTGTTGATGGTTTGAAATGCTCAGCAAAAATATTGCTGACCTTATTTATAAAGTACACATGACCTTGCACCGTCATGTTACGTCTGTCATCCCCTTGTATTGATAAGAAACACATTATCATATCTTGGCACACAGGGGGCGAGTCTCAAAATGTCTTTACTCAATTTTTATTGTTGAAATCTGATCAAAATATGTAGTCAACCAATGCCAATGCAACAACCATACTTTGTATCATTACTTGTGAAGTCAAACAATTTTCATTCTCAACAATGCAATTTAATTCTCATAAAACATCCATTCACGTAAGCTTGTTTACAAGTCATAAACACATAGAACCTTTTAACCATAACACCACCCCCCTCCTTTTCCCAGAAATTTATTCAGTGGGGCTCAAACAACCCAAAATAATAGCCGCGACCCCCCCCCCCCCCCTCGGGATTTGAACCACGTATCTTCGGCACACAGAATAGAGAATTTTACAACACGCCATGAGTGTCAAGGCTACTTGGCGCAAAGGCTGGGTCCATTATTTCATCTATTTTATAGAAACAGGCTGGGTTGTGGTATTTTGTGGTATTTGGTAGGGTTAGGTTATGTTCGTCTAACCCTATGAAATAGGCATATACCCTAGAAATCAGGATTCTATTAAATAACCATACATTTGACACCTCTAAATGCTTACCTAGAAATAACCATAACCCTAAATAATTTGCCTTCATGAATGTATACCATTGTAAAAAGTAACCCTAATACTAAACGTGTATCTCACTAGGGTAACACTAAATTTTAAAATGGGAGGTAGATTCAGAACCCTGTAAAATGTTTAAAATTGAAGGATCACTTTGGGTTTTAAGCCAATTTCTATTTTTTGTGTTTCAATCTGAAACTTTTGTCACTTTAAAAGAGTTGAAACACAAAAGATATCTGATGAGAGGTGAAGAACCCACTTTAAACCCATGTTTTAAAGGCATATTATGCAATCTTTTTCATGGAACGCCTCCATATTTGATTTCATCCTCTTTATGCATTTTTTGTTAAATGACATTTATAACCAAGAAAATAAAATATCTTTTAAACTACAGGGCAATATCTTTCCTAATTACTTCAAAATTAAATTCTGAGAATAAGTTGTCGGATATCAGACAATTTATTTTCTCATTTGTAAATAGAATTCCATGGTTTGACACTGCAATTAGAGGATTTGTTAGTGTACATCTTAGCTATAACATACGGAACAGTGCCTCAATATTTTTTCTTAACCTATTTTAATAAAAGATGACACAAATATTACATGAAACTTGCCCAACATGCAAGAGCATACATAAGTGCAATAGAGACTAGTCCATCTTGACTCTATTTCCATAACCTAGACCATATCATTTTCACCAACCCAAGAAGTAACAAACACAATGTACCTACTAACATAAAAATACAAACAAGACATCACACATTGTTACCTTTAAGACCTTATATTGAAGCCATAAGTAAGACAAAGATGTGGCTTCAATCTGGTGACTCCAGGGTCGCTTATGACGATGACGACAACTCATTATGTTCTAGAATAATATTCCGAACTATTCCGTACTATATAATCCAGATTATGTAAAAAGATGACTACCAAAGGCACATTATTCAACAGGCATGTCTATACTCCTTCATATACAAACTGTAAGTGACAGCCTCCTCATGGTTGAACATTAAGTACCACATGACCCAACCTACGTTTGGATTGGATCTCTACACACACATATGAATATTATGTGACAGCTTCCCCTATGCAATAGCATGTGTGGGACTAGAGATACAAGCCCTACTTCCCATCCACACTGTCATGCATTGCCCCCACACACTGTACAGCTGTGCGCATATACTGCACATCATCATTGGAAACCACACAAAATCAGATAGGCTGCATGGTTGCCAAAACAGGCCAGGCTGCTTGTGCAGGCAAGCCTGCCATTAGTATGTTGAAATGGTGGATATTTAACCTACCGAAATGAAGTTCTGGCTGGCGTTGATCAAGTTGAGCTGAGCACCAGGGTTGTCCGGCTGGGCCATGGAATCACGCACCCCTTGCACTAGTCTTGGTATATGCTCTGACACCAACTGTGAAATTCAAAAAACAAAAACATGAATCAATTCATTGTTGCTCAGATATAGATTGACAAGTAGATAATTGTCTATGAAATTTTTCTGCAAAAATCCCATGGGGGTATGATCAGGAAACCAGGGAGGAAAGTGTTATCATATCAGGAAAAAAAATGCAAAACACCACACGCAAACTCTTTTGTACAGAGTTTCTAGATATAGACACAAAATAATCTAGAAATTGTATTCATAGCAAAAACATGACCTCTAGGATTGGGTTGGTCTGGCTTTTTTCTCTTATTATTATTTGCCCTTGAAAATGACCATAATTCTTTTTTTAAATCTGTACACAATTTGACGTTTTTCGAGAAGCAACATTTTGTTGTTGTTGTGTACACAAATTTATAACACATTTTTAAAAAGTGAATTTCAAAACAAGTAAAATGATTCAGAGCAGACGAAGCGCGAACAAATTATTGCACAAATATTTAGACTTTTAAACAGCAAAGAAATGTTAAAAACTGGACATTTTAAACCCTTGAGATTTATGAGTCAGAAAACATAATCTGTTCAAATAAATATTTGGCTTCCCATCTAAAATGTGAAATTCATGGATATAAGGCCTGTCACTCACAGATCAAAACTGTTCCAAGAATTTGTGTATGAATTTCTTTATTTTTGAATGAATTGAGAAGCGTTATTTTCCTAAATTCATATTATACACATATTTGTGTTTGCCTTTACAGAGTATTATACCACAATGTGTCAATTCGTAGATAATTATGAAAATATGTGACCGTCCACAACGAATCCAGTGTAAAGTCACCATTTTTCAAAATGGAAATTTTGATTTAGTTAAAATCTACTTCAAATAAGCTTGAAAATTATATATGACATGTAATTATTGTTTTGTAAATAAACACTTAAATAATCAAAAATCCTTTGATTTTATTGAATTTTCTTGAGCCATATCTCTGAAAAAGTCCCTGGAGACTTTACACTGGGTTTGTAGTGGATGGTCACATATATATGTATTGAAAAAATAACAGGCTATGGTATCGTTGATAGTTTTCGCAAAGATTGTGAAAATATATGCACCGTTAAAATAACAGGTTATGGTCACTTTAGTACACCGTCATAAAACAGAAGTGCCATGTCACATAGGGGAAATCCCAGTAATCTATACTTCTGTATACAAGATAGGATGGGAAGGTAAAGGGGCAATGTGTGTGCAGATATCATATTGGCAATGTCTTGTTTGGTAAGACATGACATCACAAACCAGAATAGATGCTTCACTACCTCACAGTAATCTATACTTCTGTATACAAGATAGGATGGGAAGGTAAAGGGGCAATGTGTGTGCAGATATCCTATTGGCAATGTATTGTTTGGTAAGACATGACATCACAAACCAGAATAGATGCTTCAATACCTCACAGTAATCTATACTTCTGTATACAAGATAGGATGGGAAGGTAAAGGGGCAATGTGTGTGCAGATATCCTATTGGCAATGTATTGTTTGGTAAGACATGACATCACAAACCAGAATAGATGCTTCAATACCTCACAGTAATCTATACTTCTGTATACAAGATAGGATGGGAAGGTAAGGGGGAAATGTGTGTGCAGATATCATATTGACAATATCTTGTTTGGTAAGACATGACATCACAAACCAGAATAGATGCTTCAATACCTCACAGTAATCTATACTTCTGTATACAAGATAGGATGGGAAGGTAAAGGGGCAATGTGTGTGCAGATATCATATTGACAATATCTTGTTTGGTAAGACGTGACATCACAAACCAGAATAGATGCTTCAATACCTCACAGTAATCTATACTTCTGTATACAAGATAGGATGGGAAGGTAAAGGGGCAATGTGTGTGCAGATATCATATTGGTAATGTCTTGTTTGGTAAGATATGACATCACAAACCAGAATAGATGCTTCAATACCTCACAGTAATCTATACTTCTGTATACAAGATAGGATGGGAAGGTAAGGGGGAAATGTGTGTGCAGATATCATATTGGCAATGTCTTGTTTGGTAAGACATGACATCATAATAGATGCTTCAATACCTCACAGTAATCTATACTTCTGTATACAAGATAGGATGGGAAGGTAAAGGGGCAATGTGTGTGCAGATATCATATTGACAATGTCTTGTTTGGTAAGACATGACATCATAATAGATGCTTCACTACCTCACAGTAATCTATACTTCTGTATACAAGATAGGATGGGAAGGTAAAGGGGCAATGTGTGTGCAGATATCATATTGACAATGTCTTGTATGGTAAGACATGACATCACAAACCAGAATAGATGCTTCAATACCTCACAGTAATCTATACTTCTGTATACAAGATAGGATGGGAAGGTAAAGGGGCAATGTGTGTGCAGATATCATATTGGCAATGTCTTGTTTGGTGAGACATGACATCACAAACCAGAATAGATGCTTCAATACCTCACAGTAATCTATACTTCTGTATACAAGATAGAATGGGAAGGTAAAGGGGCAATGTGTGTGCAGATATCATATTGACAATATCTTGTATGGTAAGACATGACATCATAATAGATGCTTCACTACCTCACAGTAATCTATACTTCTGTATACAAGATAGGATGGGAAGGTAAAGGGGCAATGTGTGTGCAGATATCACATTGGCAATGTCTTGTTTGGTAAGACATGACATCACAAACCAGAATAGATGCTTAACTAAACTGCTCGAAAAAAATAAGGATTTTTTTTTTCAATCACAATTTGTTCAAATAGCTCGGGATATGTCCATTAATTGTAATATTACATTTAAAATCTGATGTGTTCATCTTTACAATTATATCCAATTTGAAGCGATCCCTTGTTCCAGTGCTCAGCCATATGCTTGAGAACATGGGGAGGTCGCAATCTGAAAGGGCCAAAATCAACACTATTTTGTGCTTAAAAATTAATATGTCATCACACTACACTGTAGTGGTCAATGTAACACATCATTGCACAGACCACAAAGATGTTCTTTTGACCACGAAATAGTGTCGATTTTGGCACATTCAGATTGTGACCTCCCCATGTCCTCAAACAAGTAGCTGAGCATTGGAGCAAGGGATTGCTTCATATTTGGTATCATTGTAAAGATGAACACATCAGCTTTACATGGATATATAACACCTCATGACTATATGCCGCGATATTTAAAAATCTTGTGCTTGAAAAAATATTCCAAACTTTTTTTGAGCAGTTTACTTCACAGTAATCTATACTTCTGTATACAAGATAGGATGGGAAGGTAAAGGGGCAATGTGTGTGCAGATATCATATTGACAATATCTTGTATGGTAAGACATGACATCATAATAGATGCTTCAATACTTCACAGTAATCTATACTTCTGTATACAAGATAGGATGGGAAGGTAAAGGGGCAATGTGTGTGCAGATATCATATTGACAATGTCTTGTATGGTAAGACATGACATCACAAACCAGAATAGATGCTTCACTACTTCACAGTAATCTATACTTCTGTATACAAGAGAGGATGTTCCTATGGCTAGCAAAATAAGTATAAGTTAGGGAGTATAAGTTGGAGCTGGTTGAGTACAACAAATTCAGTCTTTTACTGCAGGTGAATCGGGTGCACGGTTCAACATGTAACCATTTGAAATAATTTAGAATTCTTTTGTTATGTATTGTTTTTTGGCCAACAGAGGGCAGTCTATATTCTTTTCTTTCTTTTTTTCTTCTTCTTTTTTTGACTCTTTTAGTTTGTTTTTGCTCTAAATTTTAATTGAAAACTCCAGTAGATTCCTGCAGCACAGGAAATAAGGTGAGTTGTATAACCAACATATACAATAAGTGGCAATACATTTAGGATAGGGCATGAACTTGAAAAAATTAACTAAGTGCATTAATTAGCCTAATTTTTAAATTACCTAAAGCTTCCTTAGACAATTTAGTATAATTAATTATGCAGATGTCTTACAACCTCCTGCAGCACAGGGAATTTTCCAAAAACTATAATTAACAAGCCCCCAAAATTTCATCTTTGTAGCATTTATACTTTTCTTGTAAAACTTAATTAAACATTTTTGAGAAGATTAACTATTTTGCTAGGGGTCAAAAAAACAATAAGAAACAAAAGAAATGAACCCTTCAATTTTGCTTCATTTTTGACAATAAAATTGTCATCTATTAAAATATCAAAACAAATTAACCATAGGAACATCCTTAACTGATTTGGTCATGCAAGGGGCCCAAAACAAGATATTGCCCAGATATTTGCACTTTTATAACACAGGGATTATCCAGTAATATACAATTCTCAACTTTCAACTTTAAGGACACAAGATAGGTTAAATTCAATACAATTCAGCTGCTAAAACTTGAAGGCATGAATCAGGGAAGGGAGGGGTGTCAAAATATTTTTTTTAGGTCAATGTATAAATTTAATTCTCTTTATATTTTTCTCTTCATTAACTCTAACCCATTCGGGTACTTTTTTCAGATTTTTTTTCTGCACAGAGAAAAGTGACCCCAAAAGTCACCGCGACCCCCCCCCCCCCCCCCCCCGGATTTGAACCACGAACCACTAGCGGCTTAAGATACCTAACTACACCACGGGTGTCAAGGCTACTTGGCGAAGTATACTCCGCCAAATTTCTGAGCCTGGGTCCATTTTATCCTCAAAAAACTTGCACACCAGGTGGAACATAGAGATTTGCTCGTAGGATTCTGTTGGATTTGGCAGGGTTAGGGTTATGCCAGTTTTCGTTTGGATTTATTCGGATCGACCCCTGCTTTATATGTTTTTGTATTTCTATTTTTATCCATATTTTCCTTTTTTAAGATCTAAATCATTAATGATAGTCTGCCAACATTTCCATGCTGTAATCAGGGTTATTCTATTTTGCCCATGAATAAATGAGATATCTAGAACTACAGCAACACACTAAGGGGAGAAATTAATTTGATTTTTAAGGAAATTTCTGCTGAATCAGGAGAGCTGGCAAATTTGCCATTATCATCAAACACATTGCTCAGAGGCCTACAATGGATAGAGATATAGAGATAATCAACTCAACTCAACTAAAAAATAGCCCAATTTGTCAAAATGGCATTTTTTGAAGCACTTTTTGAAGCACTTTTAGGTCTTCACAATTGGCACAATTCATAAATATCACACTTGTTGGTTTGAATGGGATAATAAGAGATAGGAACAAGCCTGATATATCACAAGAGTATCAGTTTTATGGCACATCAATACATTTAAAATGAGCCCAATTTGGCTACTAAATTGTGGGTCTGGCAACCCTTGACAACTATTTCCTCACTTGGTAAGGAAGTCTGAACACTCCTGTGATAAATATGGTTTCCTTTGTACATTTCAGGATAACATCACAATTGGTAAAAAAGAACAGTTAAGTAACTCACAAATGAGCCAGTTTGGCTATTTAATTGTGGGTCTGGCAACCTTTGACATAACAATTTCCTTACTTGGCAAGGAAGTCATTTTCCATGTTTGGACACTCTTGGGACAAACAAGTTCCATTCCATGATAACATTGTCACATTTAGGGGGAAAAGATAACGAGTCTGGCAACCTTTGACATTTCCTCCTGTGGCAAGGAAGACTGGACACTCCTGGGACAAATAAGTTTTCATTTTAACATGATATTACATCATCACAAAAAATTAGGGGGAACAGACCAGTGCAAGTCACAAGTATGTTTGCCATAGGCCATGCTGAATCACCATCGTCTTCACCTTCATTGCCCCCTTACCTTCTCACCTTCTTGGTTAAACAATATGGTCACAAAATAAATTAAGTTTAAAGAAAAAATTGAATCATTTAATTAAAGATTCATATGGTTTTTTTGTTTTTTTAATGCACTTTGAGGGTTCCTGCCACATAATTTCTTATTTTAAGAGGCAGTTTAATTTGAATTTGTTTAAGTGCCGGTCAGCCAATGTGAGTGCCGGGAGTGTCTGCTACACCTGGCCAGCGTAGCAATAACCCTGTTAGTAGCTGTTTTGATATATACGTTGGTCTCATAATGTATAGGCTGTACTATATCTGGAGTTGTGTAAAGTCGCCGCTCATTCTTATTTAGTTTATTAGTTATTATCAAAATAACACTTTCTGTTAGATTGATTTTAATCAAACAACAACAAATTGTCCCCGTTATAAAATCGGCGAATCCAGCAATTTCCAACTTTCTGCTTGAAATAATCATGTTCTTTAAGCACATGCACCAAGGCAATGCTGCGTTATGTAAGCACAACACATATGCCGGCAACTTTGAGTAGGTTACACTTGAACATCTTAACACGATGACCATACGCACTTCAAGTTACAACTTAAGCCCCGCCCCAAACTTGATGTATCGGTTTCATAATATATAGTGCATATCAGCTAAATATCAGCCAAATATTGCCTGATGACATGCCAAATAGGCATAATTCTGTTATACCCTACACACCTACATCGGTAGTATGCGTCGTTCTTAAAAATCATGCACTATGAATACCTCTGTGAAGGGTATAACAGAATTACTCCAAAACCACACCCACTATATAACAATGAACTATAGCATCTTGATTTCCCATTAAAATGCTGAAAGATTTGTATCTTCTTACCCTGCATTCATCAATCATAGCCTGTTGTGAGCCAGGGTTTGTATTAGAGGGTCCAGCTCCCTGGGCAGCTGCGATGGTCTGCGTTGACAGGGCCGCTGCCTGCTTTGCTGAATTCTATATGAAAACAAACAAAAAATATGTCAGACAAACTAAGAAAATTATGAAAACATGCAATAATATGTAATATGAAAAAATAGTGAAAATTATGTAATATGAATATTTTGAGAAAATATGTGAAAATGTATGTATGAAAAAAATAATTATGTATGTGAAGAGAAGATAGTAACCACAAAAAGATTTAAAAAGAAAACGTTTACACACCAAGTGACAGGACACAAGTGAAGTCAGCTGGCTCATGCATAGGTATTACAAAGATTTTTAAAAATCGAACTAAGCAATATTGTATCATTTTCAGTTTTATTAACATGAAAAGGAAAAGACAACTTTGATGGATTCATCTCTCTAATATATGGTTGTATTATAACGCTGACGTATTTACATTTAAACATCCTTGTGAATATGTTGTCCTGGTTACTGGTTCAAGCTTCTGTTCCTCACCCATTGAGTTTGTGTGGCGATCACTTTTATTTTGGTTCAGGACCCATTTAGCATGAACCAGGTGATATAGCAAGGGTTGATTTTGATGTTTCACTACAACAGGGTATGCTAAATTAGGCTCCAGTAAACTTATTTTTTCAAACCACTTCTAACCTGTCACCTCCAATACATGCACACACACTTGTCTTGACAACTAAAATGGTCCAGACTGTTTTACCTGGGTCTTAATTCAGGAATGCAAGATAGGAATAACCCTGGATGATATAGTGTGATGCAAGAATGACACTTGATGTGGCTGTGAAAGTGCATTGCTAGGGCAACAGAAATGGGGTTAAGAGGGTGCGGTTATCAAGGGTGGGGCCAAGAGCAACAGGAAATAGGCTATTATGATAGGGGAAGAGAAAAATATCAGATTCTCAAAGTTAACATGGCGGTATGTTAACCTTGATTAAATCCAGAGAACTGAATGTGACTGCCATGGTTGGGTTAACCATTACCAGCAAGGCATGTGTTTGGGAATATAACTATCAGGGGAGAAAATGTGTGACTTTGAAAAAAACATGGATAACATTTAAACAAAAATAATGTGGGGTGGGAGAGGGGGAGATGTGTAACCAGGTGACGAAAGATTTTTCAGCGAGTAAATCTGGAGAGGGAGGGGAATTGTCGCCCAATCACTCTTTTATCTCACTGAAGTATTTATCTTACCTCCAACCTAGTGATAAGTTTCTTTTTCAATGCATTATTTGCTGCTGCGTTGGTTGCTGTCCTCAGATCTTCTGCTGCTTGGCGCAGACGTTGTTGCTGGTCTGCATCATTTGGACTGCTTGCACATGCCTAAAACAGACAAATTAGAGAATTTGTTTGAATTTGTGAATGTTTTTGAAAACAATTTGTTTGAAAATTTTGAGAGAAAAAAGCGAAATCTTTTGAAAATTTTGAAACATTTTTGAAAATGTTTCAAAATGTTCAACATATTTCACTTTTTTTCTCAAAAAGTTTTTTGAAAATCGAAAGTCTAGAGACATATGGGATTGGGCCATGATGCTGAGGGATTAAGTATTTTACTATAGAGGCCCCACTATGCAGGTCTAGAACAACATGAGTGTATTCAGCAGCAGATTTGGTTTTGGTACCAAATATGGGCATAATATCTACCAAAAAAAGTGTACATTGGGTCCCAACCATGGATAAATTACACTGTAGAATAAAATCCCTTATTGTATTGTTGTGTTCTAGTATATCAAAGGAAAGTCACACACATGTTTATCTATATCCATTCTTTATCCAAGTATATATTTCAGAGAGATGTTGTCCAGCTCAGAGCCAGTAACACAAGTAATAATTTCATCGTTATAATCACACTTATATACAAATATGCAAATAATAGGCCGGCCATAAAATGGGTAAATATGCTAATCAGATCGGACATCAAATAGGCGCCTGTGACCTCTACAGACCAAAGCAGGTGCTGCCCTTTACGATCACGGGTTGTGACATAGAGCCTGGATAGAAAGGCTGGGGTACACTAACAACAGTACGAGCATTGCACCCATGGGAATAAGGTATCTAAATATAGGATCTCAACAGTATTATAACTACATTTATAGCACTTTATTCTACCATGTAATTGTTTCATGTCTTAGACCTACATTTGCAAGTAAATTATTTCCCAAAAAACCTATTGGTATTATTTCAAGATTCACACAAAATTCTAACCAGATTTTTAATCTAAATGCAACTTATTTTACCCATATTTGTTCAAGTAATTCGGGCCTTTTACATAGTTGGGTTGAATTCTATTCTGAACAAGAAGAATAAATCTGACATCCAACATTCCCCACAAAATAAAAATTACAAGAACCTCCCCCCCCCCTCCCCCTCCCCGATATATGTCTTTCTTGAACATACCTTGGCTGCTTCTACCATCCTGGCTGTTGCATCAGCGAGTTGTTTTGCTGCCCCCAAGAGTCTCTTTTGTGAATCCCCTTCACCAACTCCTTCTGCATCTCCTTTGATGGCGTTTACCAACAGTGAAGTAGCCTGTAATTGCAAATCAAGATGAACCACAGTTAATATATAAGTTGAAATATAAGCCATATATATTTGTATATATTTGTATATTTATATTTGTATATTTGTATATTTATATTTGTATATTCTGCATTTTGTTTTCTGAAGAGTGAGAGTCTAACAAGGCCTTCACGAAACAAGTTTGTAAAAATAAAATGCAAAAAGTTTAACTTCAAGTCTCGTGTTTATTTATTTTGGCTCCCTTCTGGTTGAGCACTGTACCATTTGGATGGTTTTAATAACTTTTACTCGGATTTATATTTGTATATTTATATATTTGTTAATGAATTAGTTGTCTCAAAAATCTGTGAATCTTAACCCTTATTACTTAAAGCAGGGTATGTTTTTTCATTCCTCTTTTGTTTCTATTCTTTTTTAACATAGAATTTCGAAACAATATATACATTAGTTAAGCTTATTGTACTGAAACCCTTTGAAACCGTCACATGACATGCAAAACTTGGAATGGTTCAAAAATATGATGTATAATCTTTCACAAAGGTATTACCTATATTTGGTAACACTACATACCTGAGCTAGCATCTTAGCCTGTCTGACCATCTCTCCAGCATTACCAACACTGCTAAACAGTTTGTCCGTTGCCGTCATGATTCGATCGCACGCCTCATCATACTGGCTGCCTGGTTTGCCGCCGGTTCCTGCCTTCACATGTTGTAATAGATCATTGAGTGCCTTGGTAACCGCCGTGGCTGCTTCGCCGACACCACGGAGAAGGTTTTCATCATCAGTCGACATCTATAAAATGATATGAAAATCAAAGTTAGTATAGATATTTCTGAAATGTTTGACATAACCGAGTTAAAATAAAAGGTTCAGTCTTATCTTTGAACTTAGTTAAAATATTTCTCTAAGGCATAAAGAAAAAATATGTTTGTCTGACGTAACAGGGTTGAAATAATGAATAGGTTTGGTCATTATTTTATTTTATTTATCCTATTCTACTTCCTAAATCCTAACTATAAATCTCTTTCACTTGATACTGTAGAAATAAGTTCATTTACCAACAATCAAATTAAAAAGGTCATAAGTCACAAGCCATTCGGCCATATTTTCCTTTTTCCCTTATTGACAAGATTTGAAATAAAAAAGGTAGAATATCATGACCTTGACTAGAGTCCCATAGGCCTCCTTGTTTCTATTGCATCACCCTCATTATCTCACACAAGCATGTACAGGGTGTATAACAAAATAGGAGCCCGTTTCTTTTTCACCAAACATACAGGGATTCAAGGCGATAAGAAAACAGACTCCTATTTGTATTGATACACCTTGAAAGGCCAGTGCCAAATTTGTTTGCTTTATTTGACCCTAGTTACTCACCTTAGATGACTGAACAACACTATCCACTGATTTTGCCACCAATTTTGCTGCTTCTACGAGTTGTTCTTGACATGCTGGACTGCTGATTGTAGGAGCAACAACCTATTGTGAAGGGGGGAAAACACCCAAAAAACATGAAACAGTTGGTCAATAATGTAGGGATTTTTTCCAAATATCTAGGAATGCTATCAGAAACACAGTCAAATGACTTAGCTTGTATAGTGCATTAAATTGGATTGAATAAATAGTGGTTTCAATATCTAGACCTTCAGTTAAAATCCTATCCTCTCGACAGGCATTTGTTTACTGTTTATATACATGTTTATTGCAATGTCTTCATTCTGGGATAACTTCAAGGAATTAACTTTTTGTTGAAACCCCGATTAATCATTATAAATTGACTTTTGAACTGGTCACGTTATAGAAAAGCAAAGTTGCAATAGCGATTGTATGGCAATCTGTGTGGCATTAGAAACATACTAATATCTGTAGATGAAGGAGGGTTAGCCTTATTTAACCATGCAAGTATGAACCTCTATTATTTGAGGATAAGTCTCAAAGGTATTTGGGGTTAGAGCTTTCCAGAAGATTGTTTCAGAATCAACTCAGGTCAGGTCACAATGCAATAATGGGAAACATACAGATATGCAACTACAATCTCGGCCAATATTGTTGGAACACTTTTATACATGTGTTTAAAAACTCCCCTCTCCCCCTGGATCAATGTTGAAACGTGATTTTTGAGTTACGGGATACTGGGAGGGGTCAACATTGCCCAGTGGGGTGGGGGAGTTATTCATGTTGAGGAAAGGCTGTCAAAGACAGCAATGTTTCGATAGTGTACATTTTGCGCAAACAGGAAAGCATGAAAGCGTAATTATTACATGGATGTTCCAACTAATTATGGCCGTGATTGTAGGTAATTTTCCAAATTTTCGTCAGTACATACAAGCAGAGTATGGACAAAGTTTTCTGAAATGAGAAAACCATTATTACATTTTCAAAATCGGTAATTTCCTGAAAAGCTTCATTTCTAGAAATGCTTACCTTTGTGCAAGCCACAAGCTGGGAAGTGTTGAGAGCACACTGTGTAGCTGAGCCAATCACTTGGTTCTGCATAGCTTGATCTTCAGTTCTTGCTGCTACATTCTTAGCTTTGAGCACCAGTGCTGCGGTAGCGCTGGCAACAGCCTTGGCTAATGCTAGCAGT
Organism: Ophiura sarsii; assembly: GCA_035610835.1. NCBI lineage: Eukaryota > Metazoa > Echinodermata > Ophiuroidea > Amphilepidida > Ophiuridae > Ophiura > Ophiura sarsii. Next base: position 19,789,555 of record CM069456.1, on the reverse strand, counting down.
GCATCCTGGGTAAAATAGAGGTTGTAAATTAATTTGTGAACAATTCATAATACGAATACAACAAGAATATATAGCGACCTAGAGATTGGGAGGTCTCAGGTTCAAATCCCAGTCCAGGAAATCAATTTTTCATTACTCGACCACCACAAGGGAAAGATAACAACAAAAAATTAATTATTATCATCGCTTCCACCTCATGAACAGGTAACTTTGATTTCAAGATTATACAGTTTATAGTCAGTTCTAAATTGGTGATAATTATACTGTTTTGGCTCTTTGTGCACTAAAGAGTGTACATGGGCGTTTTTAACCCGGGGACGCCGTGATGTATGATACACAGTGCGACAATTGCCTTCACTTATCTATATACTAATTCACTGCTATAGCAAGGCTCCCAGTCCCCAAGCTAGTCACTCCTACAGGGTATTTGTTAAATTATTCCTTGGAACTACTTTTATGTTTCAAATTTAGTTCTGATGAAAGTGCACCCTGTATTATTGTCAATGATGACAGAGTTTGTTATTTAAAATGCCTTTGATCTTTAATAACACATCTAAACACTTCATGAATACTTCATAGACCTTATTGTAGATAGGTAAAAATCAATTGATTATCCTTTTCTGTTGCATTGTGGGATAGAAAAAGGGGGAAATTGATGCATTGTGGGATTGAAAAGTGTCAACATTTGCCCACTTTTTCATCCCAAAATGCATCAGAAAAAGATAATCAATTGATTTTTACCTATTTGCGATAAGGTCTATGCATTTTAGCATTTTCATGTATTTGTAGTTTCAACATTCCTAATCATTGAGTATGACAGCGGGTTGGTATTGATGTAGATCAATCGCAACTACAAGTCAGGGACGGGGATTGTTGATGCTTTATTCTAGTTTATCCAGAGAGCTATATCTTTATTTTATTTCTAGATGTTTTTATGTCACAAACTATGCTCTGATCTATCTCAGTTTTTATGGATTAAATGCTCGGTATACTCAATTGTTGTGTCACAACTTGAAACCTGATTTGCTACTCTTAATATTCACATATGACTTTACTGTTTGGTTGAGATGTTGCTAATTCTTGTCTTACCTGAAATCTAGGGTCTACGGCCCCAGCTGTTCCCATACTCCTCAGCAGTTCATTCTGGGCTTCGCCAATATTGTTAGCAGCATTCAATAAAGACTGACGAGACTACAAAGAGATACAAAAAGCAGAGCAGTTTATCATTGAACCACCAAATTTCACTTTTTAACATCTGTTAACACTGGAAAATTATGAGGTTATTTTAAAAACTTTGAAAATAAATGAATTTTAAAATTAAACGGTAACATGTTTTGTCCCGAAAAATCCACTTTGCAGAACTAAAACCACACGTAAACTATGTTAAATTTCACTGCAATTTACGAAACTAACATAGAAAATTGATTAAAAACTATTCATTGATTTATCACAGTTTAGTTAAGTTGTCAAATATTTTTCGAAAAATATGACGATTTGGTTTTTGGTCCAGATTCTCCTTCTGGAAGCAAAATTACACTGAAAGGTTGGGTACAAAGATGTCAGCACTTTGATTCACAGCCTAATGCTTCAACAACACTTTTGTTCCTAGTGTTCAATCTACACCATCTAGAAATGACGTACCTCTCCACTTTCTGGCTGGGCCCGTTTGAGTAGATCAGAGAATGCATCCATGAGACCCCTAGCAGCATCTAGCAGCTTGTCACCCTTGGCATCATCTCCTAGCAGAGCAGCCAACGTCTTCACGCCTTTTGTCAACTCTGTCAGATTGGAGGAGCTGTATAAAAACAAAATTAATATTTCAAAATGAATTATCCATGAGGCAACGAATAATCTGGTGGGTTTTTTTAAATCTCAAAATGTTCAAGAATTAGCGGGGATTTTTTTCCCCCAATTTTTTTTCTCCAAAAATATGTTTAAAAAATCTAAAAAATCTAAAATTCAAAAAATAAGGGTTGGCAGAGCCAATAGAACAAGGTATTTTGTGTGCCACCTTAACATGACTTAAATTTGACGGGCATACTCTATGTCAATAATTTACAGGTTGATTATCTTAACAATATCACATCAAGTTAAACAGCCTATTCTCTGTTCTTCTACCTCTGTGCAGTGACATAGGTGTATACTTGATGCAGATTACATGCACGAGTGTCAAGGAATCAGGCTCCCAGAACTCAATTTAATTTTTTTCGCGCAGAGCTTGAGATTCCTAAATGTCTCTAAAATACTTTTAAAATGTGTCATGCGAGCAAAATGGTGTCACAGTAAACAAATTTTACGGAGCATAAGAATATAAAAAATACTGAAAGTCACGACTTAGGAATCCCCCTAGCTGGGAGATTGACCTAAATGGGTTCAAAGGTCAAATAGGGGTCATTAGAGGTCAATCTGGGTACACCCCACGAGTTTCAAATCCCCTTACACAAATGTTATTGTAAATCATGATTTGGGACGGTGATTTTTGTTTACCGGGACTCGCTCCCATCCCTAAAAACCATTGCATTGGAGTCACATGCATGATATTATTATTATATCCATAGAATGTGCACTGACGTCTCCACCCAACTTACATACCACAATGTCAATTCAACATGAGTGGATTAAACACTTACATGGTAGTAACATGAGATCCCACCGAGGTGTAGTCTGTATCCGATGCATCGCCAGACGTCAAGCTGATAATACCCGCTGTAGCTGCTGACATAGCACTGAGTTGTGATTGGATGGCTTCTTTGTTGGTATCCATGGTATTCTGACGCCATTGTCTTGAAGCCTGTTTACAGGAGGGATAGCCACATAATCAATAGTTAACGCTTTCATATTTTAACAGAGTTTGGAATCACACATCCCCACAAGTAATCGCTGTCAAACGAGGACCTTGAAATGGTACTATCCAAACGAGGACACACCGAACTGGATACACACCGGCAAACCGAGGACAAAATGGTGATTTAAAAAAAAAATGTGTATCACACCGCCAACCAGACAGTGCACCATCCAACAGATGTATGTCAGGGGGTATCACATGCGAGGACCTCATTTGGATAGCGTTTATACACTGTTTGCATCATTTCGGACATATAAGGAAACCTAGGTCTGTCCTAGGTCTGTTGCAGGTATGTCCACGGTTGGATGGTGTGTATTCAAACTAAGGTCTGCGATTGACAGTGATTACCTACGCTGGATTCCACCGTGTGCATTGACAAACATAGTTTTTTTGGAATCATTGAACAGCAGGTACGGAGCTTGTGATGTCCTCACAACATCTGCAGCATGGAATATGTTCACTTCTTCATTAGCATGAAAAATGTTGTGAGGATATCGTTTGGTCTGCAGACACACTACCATAATTCAAATAAGGTATTAAAATGTTTGCTGAACAGAATTCTTTTTTCTGCCTTTCTTTAAAAAGACCAGAATTGTTGATATTTCAAATGCAATTTGTCAATATGAATCTTCTGAAATTTATAAATGTGAGGAAGTTCATCTCTCTATCCCATAGAGTGTTCAATATTCAATTGAATTTACAGTTATACCAACTTACGCTATTGCTTTTGTAGCTCGCAATCAAATTTCTACCTGAGGTCACATAATGCTAATGAACCCTTGCACTCACCTGGTAAAGATACACATGTATACTTTTTCTTGTCATAAATATTTGATCTATTAACAACTACAAAATACTAAAGCCATTTACTAGCAGTGAATCAACAGCGCCAATTGCTACATGCATGGCAATAATGGGCCAGAGAAAACATCCCATCAATATTGAAACGGCCAATGTGGAAAAACAAGATATTATATCGAAAATACTGTATAACAAACAGTGTTATACATACGGCAAAAAAAAAGAGTTGACTTGCCCTTTCAGGTCAAGAATGTGAGACGGACGGTCGGATTTAATTAAAAAAATTAAACAAGCAGATACTACATAAAAACACAATTTTAAAGAATCCTTAAACATGCATATTACTTTTAAAAGTAGTAGTAAGATTTAAAGACCCGCGCTGTGAATAAAATTATATATACCTATACACAAACCATCACCCAACAAACGCTGGTTTTCGGCGAGCACATGTAATAAATTCAGCAGAAAAGCAACCGCGGTCTATAAAACGTTTACGCAAGTGAAATAAACATACATTGCGACAGTTGATATAAAGTATGTGAGTAAATGACGATTTTAAGTGTTTATATCGTAATTAAACGTAAATAGAACATGTTTTGCTATTTCTTAACCAAAATATGACTTTGAAAAAATAAAAAAATAGATAAAATAGCAACACTAGATTTTCGAAAATTCGGGTCAGTCGGAAAGGACAAGTCAACCTTTTTTGTTTTGGCCTAAGAGGGCTTTCCTACCCAGATGTATAATAGGTCATTAAGTGTCGTCACACCTGTGCAGTGTACTAGCCAGCCATTTAAACTGCGATAGAAAGTCGTGACATTTCAAGCATGACCTCAAGTTTCCTTTACTACAACTAAAGCAACATTTGGAACATGCAAATAAAAGGCTTCTAGTTGTGTATCAAATAAAACAAAATCAACAATTTCCATTCAATTGCTTGTAAATAAGCACTAGTGCACTAAACAGTTGGCCATAGCCAATAACAGCCATATAGGGTTCCATACAGGTATATGTAGCAGTAGGAGAGATTCTTATTTTTTGAACGTAAAACAAACCAAGATTTTTTTTTTGATGTGTATATGGAATAGAGATAATATGGTAAGAGGGTTTCAATTGTTTGCTGCCAGACAGGTTTGATACTATTAGGCTGTCACCAGGGTTAGCTGTGACTTCTTCAGGACCAAATTACAAGCAAAACAAAGATTACTAGACCCAAAGTGCTATATAAATGTGTATCATTATTATTATTACATAATGGGAATTGAGTGTAAACTTGCTCTTAAATCGATTAATATATTGCCTTTTAGTTGGATGTTTTATTGAACTGAGAGATCCCCAGGCTCTATCAAAGGTAAGCTAGCACTATATTGTCCCCATGGAAAATGTACAGTCAGACTAGACCTAATCAGGTGTAAGTTCATAAAGTTTGTAGCATCATGCAGACCTTGAGATTGACAGTCATTATGATCAGATGTATCGTCGCTGTTCTTTCCAAACCTTGTATGTTTTTCCGGTCCTTCAGCATGTATAATGTACAACTTTCCAATGGTTATGCATATGAAGTGTTGCTTTATACATATTCAGGGACAATTACATTTTGATAGATGAGTTTTTGCCTCTTTTGACTCTGTTTAGAGCAGACTGCCCAAATGTTATACATACATAGGAAATATTTCTTTATACATGCTGAAGGGCCGGATGGCAATACGAGGTTTTGACAGAACAACGATATGTCCTATTCTATCAGCGTCTTTGTGATTTTCTCTTTTTTCTTGAAACCAGTATCACCAAAAATTAGAATCCTGCTACATGACACCCCTATGTGCACCCCTCAATTCAATCAAAGCATTATCCAGTCTCCCCTGTGAATTCTATCACACACACAGTCTCCCCTGTGAATTCTATCACACACAAAAAGAAAGACAAACATCTATGAGCAGTTGGAGACTTGGTTGTTTGTTTTCTTGAAAATATTGCAACATTTTCTTCAAAATGCTCAAATACTTTCAGTAAAAATTTCAATTTTTAAATTAAATGTTCTTTAAATTTATTACGGGTAATTTAAAATCGCTATCAGTCCATTTACCAGTTTGTCCCCTTTGTCAAATCAATGATTTGTAAAGAGGTTATGAAAATTGGGGATATCATATTTGGGGGTAGGGGTATCTGGATAATTGCATCACACATCACATCAAACTTACAAGGTCTGAGCCAAGTGGTATTTCAGGCATAGAGTTTTGCAATTGACCCCTAGCAGCATCTACAGCCGTAAATCCTTGCTCTATATTACCCTGCAGGCCTTGCTGTGCGTTAGTCAATCCAGGCTGTTTCGCCGCATTCTGTGATACAACACACATGTGAAGAAAACACAAAGAAATCCAAAAAAAGTCAATTTCAATGCAAATAAAGAAAATTAAATGCATGATGAGCATTGCCATAAGTCCAGCAGAGCCCAATCTGGGATGAAATGTTGCCAGTTTTGCGATATAAAGTAGCCCAATAATTTTGATCTTTCATATCCATAGTCCATATCACTTCCTCAAGTAAGTGATTTCACCTTTAGGCTCACTAGTTTGTATTCATGTCTGTGTATATGAAAACTGCATATGGCAGCATTTCAAGTAAGCATGCTTGATTAAGAACCGAGGATAAAAAATTACAGCGATATCACTGCCTTGGGAAAGAAAATCGGACTATAAAGCTATATCTTATCTTCTTCAAGTGACCAAACTCTCACACAAGGACATACAATGTCCCTTTTATACACATATATGCCATATTGGGCTACTCAGACGCAGATTTGGCAACATTATGTCCGGATAATGGCAGAAGTTAGGCAACATGGTTACAGTGCTGCAGCTGAAAAAGGAATTAAACTCACAACTGATTAATCTAAACAACAATGGCATTTAAACACACTATAACTTGTTGTTAGAACTAGCACAGGTCTTTCCTGCACATGCCTAAAATGGCACAGGACAACTCCTGTGGTCACCAGACTCACGCCAATCAAATCTTTGACACGTTTCTCAATTTCCGTTGTTATGATGTCCAGTTGAGTTATATTTTCCTTGATTTTTTCCTCCGTAGTTTTGATGGTTACGGTCAATTCGTCTTTTCCGCCCGGTACGTCGACTGTAGGAGGTGAATAACGCTATTTGAAAATGGAATAAAATGCATGTGTCAGGCACAATTCAAAGTGATGTCAATTGTAAGTGTTTAGTAAGAAATATACAAATCATCTTCCCCAACAGTATCCCTTTGATACATTTAGAAACATATGCACATCTGGCAAGATTAAATACTGAATTTATAAAGTCGCCGTCACAATACGTTGGACGTAATTCCACCAAACTAGAACCTGTGGCCCAATTTCAGTGTGGGCTTAGAACGAATATTTGGGAACGTGTGGGAAATCACTTTCCCGTATACTCTTGCCTTTATTCCATTTCGTCCAAAGTATTATAACAACAAATATAATGTTATTTTTAAATCTTTAAAAAGAGTTCAGATGCAAGATACGATGTATGCAATGTGCCCGCCCAATTTGAGATATTAGCAAATACAACTTCTCAAATATAAAAGAAAATATTAAGAAAATATGTGATTCTTGTACCAATATCTTCAAAAGGTATAAATTTAAACTTAATAAGGGTCTCAATATGTAGCCATTTTAAGAGACTTTACACGCGGCTAGTATTTTTACCATACACAACAGATTTTTCAGAAACCTTTCACAATTTTCAAAGTCTATCTCAAGGATTACTGACCATATACTAGGCATGTTTGTACTTATGTAAATGCATTTCTCATGGTGATTCCAAATATGGTAATGCAATTCAATAATTTTGACATTTTTGAAACATTTTGTGAAATTTTGGAATGTCGTCTGCAGCTGCCTGCCGCGTGGAAAGTGTAAGAGACTTTATTTTAGGTGATCTCAATCAAAACAACTTTAAAATGATATTTACTCCGTTTTGCATCTAAACTCTTCATTCTGACTTCAAAAATATTTAATTATAGTCTGATCTCTACCAAATAAGCTTTAACTTGTTACTCTGTTTATCCTCTAATAGTTTCCTACTACATGAGAGGTGCATCTATATATCCACAGACAAGTAAGGGATATCACACAAGCTTAATGTGATTCTGTTCAATTTCTTTTGTAGGCTAATATCACATCTTGAGGTCTCCTTAAATGGTAGTGACCAGACTAAAAGAGTGGTTTGTGAAACTCATAAGCTGTGGTGTTAAATGCGCTGCTATTCATCAAACTTTTATTTGAGGTAAAGAACAACATTTGTAGTGAAATAAAAAGCAGATATGTAAGTCCTAAATGTTAACAGGTTATTCAACAACTATTACTTATTAAAGCTAGGAGCCAATCCTGGTTAATTGAGTAATGGATCCAATCCTCTCAAGCCTGCAGTTTTGTATGGAGTCACTGTGCCGGAAACGTCTACCACATATTTTAGTTGAACATTCATCAATTGAGGTACATTGTTAATCAAAATATATATAAAACTTTTATTGACAAGTAATGTTATAATAAAAATGTAGGTTATTTATTAACAAAGCTTTAGTACTATGAACCCTTAGATCAACAAAAGCCTAAATAGTTTGGCCTTAGTGGTACTGATATACACAATAGATATAGAAACAAGAAATTTACTCAAAAATATCTTATATCATTGAACTACAATACTGCCCCTGAGTGCCCCACCATGACAAAAGTCACCAAATAATATATTAATCTTTTGAAATGTGGCAAAGACTTGCGACAATATCTAAAATCACAATAATCCTTAATCAAGGTGGAGACCAAAACATCGGTAACTAAGAGACTGAAACTTAGTAACATAATCTTCTAGTCTTCAATTTGAGTCATTTACACAATGAACCTATGGCACATAATCTCCTGGCCACAGTCCAACATACGCGGGCGCTGCTTCGATCAGCTGCGCACGCATTCTTGAAAACTCACAAAATACCGCTTAACAATCAGAGCGATGACCGTTGCAACGTTTTTGGGGCGAGGTTAAACTTGAGTACTTTACGCGAGTTCAACCTCATGTGACGTGCGTCCATTACACACAGACCTATTACTATGAAAGAATTTGCTTGTGCTCGCTTAATTAGAACAGTTTCCTTTGAGTACGGCACCCATAACAGATTTCAATATAAACCTCCTAAATTCGAAAGCATTGGTATCTTTTTGACCTGTTTACAATTGCTGATATACTCATTCTCCTATGGCATCTTTTTACAAAAATCTAATCTGAACTGTAATTGTTTTTAACTTATTTGCTGTCTTCACATAGACCTCCAACAAAGGTTATACACATACATAGTGTTTGACCAAATGTCATATGTTATTGTGTTGTGTGCTTGTTGAATCCTGTTGCCTAGGCTAACCCCTGGTTCAAATTGCCGTTTATCAGCAAGTACAGGTGGCCTAGTGGTTAAGGCCCCCATCTAGTGTTCAGCATTACCGGGGTTTGAGTCTCCGCAGGTAAATGTCCTTACTTATCTTTCGAATTTGTTAACATGTGTAAACACTATTGGGTTGGTAAACTGCTTTATATTATATACATAGAATGAACAACCAAAATTGTAGGGTTATTTATAAGATCTTAATGATATAACTGTATAATAAATAAGCAGCGAAAGTATTAGAATTAAAGCATTTGTAAATAACACAACACTCTTTCAACTGGACGCACTGTGGCGCCCTCATACCTCTGCTAACGCTTCCAATTTGTCAAAACTTTCTGGTTGAATCTGTGATTCCTCCGCCTTAGCAGCAGATGCCATGCAGAGTTCCTCCTCTACCTCTACCGGTGCCTGCTCTACCTCTACTGGTGCGGCAGGGTCTTGCTATTGATTGGGGGATCATAATAAAATAACAAGGTTGATCTTCGGGGGAAAGATTGACCGCACACTGCTTGACTATAGTGTTTAGCATGAAACTAATCACTCCTGTCTTTAAACCATCTCACATATACTCCATGTGAGCTGAAGTCGGGAGGTGACATCAGGGAGTATATTATATTGGATCCATCAAAGTACCAAATGGTTAACTCCAATGCTATGTCAGTCAGATCATAGATGACCCTCAACTGTGGCATGGCACAGAGAAGTACTTGAAGATGTCACCTCCCAACTTGAAGTAGCACAGAGTATATTGCATTAATATCAGTGATTTGCTGAAAATAGGCAACCAACCTAATTATTTTTCACAAAACAAATTCATGATCTGGAAAATTAAATCTCACTCACTACTCCGGTAAATGAAAAGAGAGAGACATACAAAATGTTACAACGGTGTATGAAAAAACATATATTAACATAACATTCTCAATCAGCATTACATATTGAGAGTATTATAGTGTACATTTAAAGCGCATTGCAATATGTGCATCTGACAAGACAAAGCTCTCAACTATATATTAATGAATAACCTGAAAAACCAGGAACAAGAAGACTTGTGGCAAATAAAGATATTTGTGAGGGTTGTCAAGCAGATATCTTTATTGAGACAGAGTGTATTGAAAAGTGGCTTTTTCATTAACATGACAAGTGGTAAATGTGGTTATCACCGACCTCTCAGAATAATGAAATTTGAGTTGCTCAACACTTATGATATACACACTAAATCCATTGATACCAATGTGAAATTTGATCAGCTTCTCTACTCAAAATAATTAAATTGAACTTATCCAACTAATGCGATATCCATGTGATACCCATGTGGTATCTATGAGAAATCCATGTGATACCCATGTGATATCCATGTGATACCCTTGTGAAATCCATGTGAAAGCCATGTGAAATCCATGTGGTATTCCAATAGCAAATTGTAAAATTGCATTGGCTACATCTCAGAATAGTCCTATTTGTATACATTGATGTGATGCCCATTTGAATTCCATTCTGTTTTCCAAATGACCAAATGTAACTTGTCCTGCCCATGTGAAACCTACATTATCCAATGTGATATTTTATGGTAAGCTTACACTTCAAACAGCTGCACCTCAGAATGGCCAAATGCAAATTGTTCCTGGTTTTATTAGATTTGGCCACAGTATTTTTTATAAACTCTTTAAAAGAGTGAAAAATTTATATATCTAAATATCTATCTGCTGCTGCATTCCATTATGAAATATTTGACCAGTCTCATCAAAATACACACCAAGTTGTCAGTATTTGATTTCTCATGACAGGGATACAAAGATGTTGAAAGTGAAAATTTGCCTTAGCATAATTTACGACTTCAGTCATCCTATGCTTCACTTAAAAACTAATTCACTCTGATTTTGATGAAACCGGTCATATATACCTCACTCAAATATAAACAAGCTATTTGATTAACTTAAAATTATTTTAGATTAAGCCCTAATCAAATATATTCAACAAATAACAGATTAATAGCTTTAAATGCTATTTGGCATGTGTGTTTACCAATATCAGCCATATTAGTGTTTATAACTAGTGTTTACAACTATTTTGCATTTACAACTATATGACATGTATTTACAAAACTGAAGAAGAAAAAAATACAACACGTCACAGCCAACAAGCTCACATTCCACAAGTTGAAAAAAAAACATGATACAAAACAAAAAAGTTCAAACAAATTCTTTGGTGAACCCAAGATATATACAATTGCATTATTTAGTGAAAACAACATCCTGACAAAAAGTGACCAAAAAACCCTGTTCTACAGGCAAACAGACCTTTCAGGTGTTGTTATTTGGGCGGCAGTTTTGTTTGTTTTTTCAAAATGTTGGTAAATTTTGAATTTTTTAAAAAACATTCACAAAAATAATCAAAATATCAATAACAAAATATGAATAAAAATATATTTCTATTTTGTTTAAAAAAAAAAAAAACTCAACTGGGGGGAAAATGGATCGGTCGAGTCTGTCCATAGGAAAGGGTGTTTTTGTCCACTAAGCATCAACATTTTACAGATGTGTCTTGAAAAAATAATTGTTATTAGTTAAATATCCTGTAAATAAGCATACATTTTTTCTGTTAAGTAACAAATAAGGTATTATTAGTGAGTAACACACGACACTCTTTAACTGGGCTCACTGTGGCGCCCTCATACCTCTGCTAACGCTTCCAATTTATCGATACTATCTTGCTGAATCTGCGACTCCTCCGCCTTAGCAGCAGTTGACATGCAGAGTTCCTCCTCTACCGCTACCGGTGTGGCAGAGTCTTGCTATTAATTGGGGGATCATAATAAAATAACAAGGTTGATCTCTGCTTGGCTGAGTATTATAGGTGTTTAGCATGAAACTAATCACTCCTGTCTTTAAACCATCTCACATATACTCCATGTGAGCTAAGTCAGGAGGTGTCATCAGGGAGCATATCATATTGGAACCATCATACTACCACATGGTTAACTCCAATGCTATGTCAGTCAGATCAAAGATGACCCTCAACTGTTGCACGGCACAGAGAAGTACTTAAAGATGTCACCTCCCGACTTCCACGTAGCACAGAGTATATTGCATTAATATCAGTGATTTGCTAAAAATAGGCAACCAACCTCAAGATTTTTCAAAAAACAAATTCATGATCTGAAAAATTAAATCTCAATGAATAGAGAGAGACATACAAAATGTTACAACAGTGTATGACAAACTATATATTAACATAACATTCTCAATCAGCATTACATATTGAGAGTATTATAGTGTACATTTAAAGCGCATTGCAATATGTGCATCTGACAAGACAAAGCTCTCAACTATTTATTAATGAATAACCTGAAAAACCAGGAACAAGAAGACTTGTGGCAAATTAAGATATTTGCGAGGGTTGTCAAGCAGATATCTTTATTGAGACAGAGTGTATTGAAAAGTGGCTTTTTCATTAATATGTTAAGTGGTAAATATGGTCATCACCGACCTCTCAGAATAATGAAATTTGAGATGCTTAACACTTATGATATCCACACTAAATCCACTGGTACCAATGTGAAATTTTGATTATAATAAGTAAATTTGATCAGCTTCACTACTAATAATTAAATTGGACTTATGCGATATCCATGTGATATTCATGTGATACCCATGTGGAACCCATGTGATATCCATGTGATACCCATTTGATATCCATGTGATACCCATGTGATATCCATGTGATACCCATGTGGTATTTAAATGGCAAATTGCATCAGCTACATCTCAGAATACTCCTACTTTTGTGAAACTGATGTGATGCCCATTTGAATTCAATTCAGTTTTTGAAATGACCAAATGACCCAATGTAACTTGTCCTGCCCATTCGAAACCCACATTATCCCCATGCTTTCACTTCATTTAGCTACACCTCAGAATGGTCAAAGCAAATTGTTCCTGGTTTTGTTAGATTTGGACACTGTATGTGTTCATAAACTCTTTAAAAGAGTGAAAAATGTATATCTAAATAGTGATCTGCTGCTACATTTCATTATGAAATATGTGACCAGTCTTATCAAGATACACAAAAAGTTGTCAGTATTTTATTTCTCACAACAGATGATGTTGAAATGGAACATTTGACATAGTGAAAGCATAATGCACGACCTCGCAGTCATATATCCTATTCATCACTTAAAAACACACTCACTCGGATTTTTGATGAAACCGGTCACATATATCTCACTCAAATATAAACAAGCTATTTTATTACATTAATTTAGCCCTAATCACATATATTCAACACATAACAGATAAGCTTCAAATGCTATTTGGCATGTTTGTTTACCAATATCAGCCATATTAGTGTTTATAACTAGTGTTTACAACTATTTTGCATTTACAACTATGTAACATTTACAAAACTGAAGAAAAAAAATACAAAACTTAACAGCCAACTAGCTCACATTCCACAAGTTGCAAATAAAAACATGATACAAAACAAACAAACAAACAAAACAAACAAAGTTCAAACAAATTCTTTGGTGAACCTAATATAAATACAATCGCATTATTTAGTAAAAACAACATCCTGACATCCAACAAAAAGCGACCAAAATATCCCTGTTCTACAGGCAAACAGACCTTTCAGGTGTTGTTAGTTGGGCGGGCATTTTTGTTTGTTTTTTCAAAATGTTGGTGAATTTTCCACACAAAAAAATATCAAAATATGAATAAAATTATATTTCGATTTTATTTTTTTAAATACAAATCTCAACTTCAGGGGGAAATCCCTGCACACAGACCTTTCAGGTGTTGTTAGTTGGGCTGGCATTTTTGTTTCTTTTTTTTCTTCAAAATGTTGGTGAATTGTCAACAACAAAAAATCAAAAAAATCAATTTTGTTTTTTTAAATAAAGATCTCAAATTGGGGAAAATGGGTCTGTCCATAGGAAAGGGTGTTTTTGATGCCTAGGCATCAACATTTTACAGATGTGTCTTGAAAAAATAATAGTTATTAGTTAAATATCCTGTAAATAAGCATACATCTTTACTGTTAAGTAACAAATAAGGTATTATTAGTGAGTAACACACGACACTCTTTTAACTGGGCTCACTGTGGCGCCCTCATACCTCTTCTAACGCTTCCAATTTATCGATATTATCTTGCTGAATCTGTGATTCGTCAGTCGTAGCTATACTTGCTGAGCAGGCCTCCTCATTTACTGGTATGGTCCTTGCAAAGGACTCTTGCTATTGGTTTGAGGTCATAATAAAAATCATTTACAATGTCTTTGTTCAATATTTTTGTAAACGCATTTGTGTGTCTCTGAAACTTGTGCATTAGACATCAAACATTCTTACATGCAATCTAATCTAGATATAATAAAATATTGAAACAATTTCAAATATATCCCTAGTTTTACAACAAAAAGGCTGCTACATGTATAACATACATAGAAAAATAGAACAATCTTTGTGTGGATTTTAATTTTTGAATTGTTAGATTTTGACCGAATAGCAGGCCTTCACGTTTGAGGCGTGCGAGTGCGATCGCACGCCATCGCACGCCTGAAATGGTTTCGAGAAGAGCGATTTATCGCACGCCTAAAAAAAAAAATCAAAAAAAAAAAAAATCTTTTTTTTCTTTCTTTTTTTTTCTTCTTCTTTTTTCATAAGTCAAAAACAGGACCTTAGACGACTCGTATTTGACCCTTAATAACCCCACATTATATACTTGACCCATACCATTATGGATAATAACTCCTAACCTAAGATCTTATACTAAATTATTTAATTCATTCTTATCAAAAGTATGATTTTTTCAACACTGAAAATGAAAGTGTACATTAACATCAGTGTTCGACTTAAGGAAAAAAATCAGGTTATCCGGCGGATAACCATGATATAAAATCAGGTTATCCGCCAACATTTTTGGTTATCCGCCAAAGTCAAGATTTCTCAGGAATTTCAGAGACCTGTATAAACAACGAAAAAGCAAATTTTCTGCAATTTAATCTTATACCACACGACACATTCTAAAAATATTTAAATTCAGTAAATTAACATTTAATATGGGAAGAGAAGTGTTGCTTGAAACTTCTTGGGAAGAGAAGTGTTGCTTGTAATTTCTTAACGAAGCATCGTACGAATAAACGACATGGTCCATATGGTAGTACGCTTTAAAATACAGCTTTCTTAGAAAAATGGCCAGAGTTCCGAACAGGTTAAGAGTCTACATGTACATAGCAAATTATTTAACATTGAAAAATACCTAAATTTAGTATATTTCCATTTAATATGCGAAGAGAAGTGTTGCCTTTTACATGATATATAACAATAAAATAATATTAAATTTATTTGCAAATTGACGTTAGAAAAATTATTTTTGTGGTTCATATGCATGTGATGTGGTAATGCAAAATGGTAAATCTGTGTATTAATGATATTACAATGCATTCAAAACTTATGTGTTATTATTTCCATCATACATACATGAAACATCTTTTTTGACCAGATCACATGCATAAGAAATAAAGTTATAATTTTTTTGATGTCAAATTAAAAATTAATTTAAAAAAAAATGAAATAATTTATTCTAACATTATACATCTTTTTAATGCTGCATCATGTTACAGGCAACACTTCTATTGCCATAACAAGCAAAATGTACATGTATAGTTTACTAAATTTAGTTAGATGTTGTTACTCATAAATAAATAAATGGTATTTTTTACACTGAAAACGGTTCTCAAAAGTCATACTTTTAATCAGAATATTATGAAATACCTACCACTGTATTTTTATAAGGTAGGATCTTAAGTTATAAATTACCATAGCTATGGTGTGGGTCATGTGGTATTAAGTGAATTATTTCGGGTCAAATCTGGATCATAAGGTCATGTTTTATATACTTTTGGGCTTTGAAAAACCCGGGAATCGCTCCCAACCTTACGCCATGTGCAGTTTGTTTTGATTCCACGATCCCGATTTGGTCATAAAACAGCACACCTAATTTTTTTGAGGAGTGCAATTTATGGCACACCTACAGCACACCTCAATGTTTTGAGGAGTGCGATTTAAAGCACACCTTCAATTTTCAAACGTGAAGGCCTGAATAGCAACCCACAATGAATGTGCAATAATGAATTTGCATAAATTAGTTAACACTTTCAATGCGGCTTTTAGTTTTACCATATACAAAAACAGACTTTTCAGAAACCTTTCCCAAATTTTAAAGTTTATCTCAAGGATTACTGAACCAAAACTAGGCATGTTTGTACTCATTTTACTGCATTTCTCATGGTGATTCTACATATAGTAATGAAATTCAATAATTGTGACAGTTTTGAAACATTTTGTGAAATGTTGGAATTGTCGTCCAGACGACTGCCGCGTGGAAAGTGTTAAGATAAACTCCCACCGCACTTCACTTGCTAAAATAATTCACCTCCCCTTCTTACCAAAATAGAAACCAGTATCAATGCTATTATGGTTTCAGCTAATATATGCATCAGGATATAGAAATGTTGTGGGATGAATCAGGAAGTTTGATATGAGAAATTACCATGCACAAAATATAGTGTTGGATCCTGTCAAACTGGACAGACAGCTATATATGGGCATGCTAATTCCACATATAACAGGATGCAAACATCCACTAAACAGGGGTCATAGATTGGGCAGAACTCTTAGGTCCGTTAAACTGCATAAAACAACTCAAACATAACATTGACAAAGTGATTTTTTGTTGCTATTATTGTGGTTTGATAAAATATTTGACTCCCCCTTCATGTCAAGTCTTCGAGTTTGTATCTCAAAAAAATTAAAATTCAAAAAATTGATTGCAAGCGATGGCATGCAAGAGACATCTTGCAGGAGGGGGTCTTCAGTTTGATTCATTATCTCTCGATAATTTCAAACCATGAAAACCAAATCATATGCTACTAAAAACACAAGGCAGCCAGACATGTGACCCACCACATAGAAACATACCAGATGTCGGCAATCATTATTTGCAGAAAGTGGTCAAAGAAGATGACAAAAAATAAAAAAATAAAATAAAATAAAAAGAATATCCAAGCTCTCAGGCTGCATAAAATGTGTGTTTTGAATCCATTTTTGATAAGGTGTAATTTTTAATCTAGTCTTAGATCTCATTTCTGGCTACAACCTTTCTGTTTTGATTTGATGGGTCACATATGTGGTAAGTATCCATGTGCCTGTAAAGTCTTATGGGTTCCAAATAGGCAACATACTTTTAACATTTGTGTCTAATTCTTTTCTATACTCGGTATCATATGATAAAAATCTATTCTTACCAAAGGTGCTTGATGGGCCTGGTGTAGTTGTCCAACAGTGGAAGCTTGAATGGGAGATTCCATTTCACCCCTCTGCATTGTACCAGCTGTACAAAAGAGCGAAATAATATTTTAGTTACTAAGCTATCATTTTATTTACAATCTGCTCATTTTATGATAGTATGTGCATGGGCATGGCATACTTTCAGTTGCTGGTCGTGGCAGAATTTAGTTGCTCAAAAAAGTTTAAGACAGAAGCTGTGGCCTGCTTCTTGACAGACAGAGACGAAGAGTGTTCAGAACTATGAGCTGGATTCTAGTCAGCTGCAGCATTTAAGAGTGTAGGAGCATGTACCTACTTTCAACAAGTTGCTGTGTGATTGGTAGCCACTGGTACCTACTTTCAACAAGTTGCTGCCAACTTGAATGCATTCACTTGAACATAATCATGAACAATCATGAAGCAATGCAGCTGAACTGGTTTTGTTCACACAAAGTCTGTTAACACAAAATCCTAATAACACACATTGTTTTGTATAAACCAGGTTCTACTGTTAGCATTCAATACTCTTTAGACGTGGTGCATATAAGCAATAAGCAGGTAAAATAATTGTATGTGTTTAGCAAATATGAGAGTAGGTGAAAACTGCAATGGACAAAACAATTTCTCATTATACATAGTCTCCCATTCCCCCCCCCCCCCCCCCCTCCTCCACCATTTTTATTTTTGTCAGACACGCTTTTCCCTCAATTTACCTTGTCCTCCTGCTCTCAACACACCAGGTTTGGCAACTGAGCCCTGTGCTGCATGGCCAATCTTGTTTGACTGATGCTGAATGAAGGTAGCTTTAGCAGACAATACTTTCATTTTTTAAACTTGTCTTTTGATAATTTTCACCAAAAAAAATCAATTACATTTTGAAAGATATGAAGAAAAAAATGTCAGATTTGCAAAATCGGTGTCATTAGGGATTACAGAGCCGGTTTACATTACATTTTAAACCTATAACATCACACAATATTCCATTAACTAAGCAATTTGAATCATCTTTCCTCATTTACCTTGTCCTCCTGCTCTCAATACACCAGGTTTGGCAACTGAGCCCTGTGCTGCATGGCCAATCTTGTTTGACTGATGCTGGATAAAGGTAGCTTTAGCAGACGATATATTGTCCTCCAGGAGGGTGGCCTCTTCTTCGCCTTCGAGACCCATGCGATCTTTACCTTTTTGCTGTGAAAGATGGGGGAGAAGAAATGTTATTCAAAATTTGTGTGTCAGATTTGTTGGAATGATAAGACAATTTGTTTTCTCGCATATATAAAAGCTTTTCGATATGGATCTTCAAGGATTAACAACAGCTGAAAAAGCATATATGTAGCTTATTTGAATAACAAAAACATTTCATGAAGAGTCAAAAGCCAATATTTTCTCTGAAAGCTACAATATTTGTATGAGTAAACATATTTGAAAGAAAATAACATTTCATGTCATTGTCTGCAATGCAAATCTCTCACCATTGAAATTTCAAGTTGGTTACTTACGCATGCCGAAATGCACGCTATTTCATTTGTTTAATAATGCGAACAATTCGCAATGACATACATTGTTGATGATGTAATGAACTGCCCTATTTAGCTATGTTAAGTGTCATGAATTTTGTTTAAAATGTGAACGAAAAAAGGGCAAAAGGGAAGAATATTTTTGTTGTTGTTGATAAATTGCTAATTCATATTTTATATTTTATGTGAAGATGTAATCATGTCAAATGTATAAATAATGGATGATTTAAACAAGATGAAAATATAATAAAAAGGACATTTTTCCTCACTTTGTAGTTTAAATCACAAATAGTACACAAGATTCAATCAAGACTAACCTTTTTCAAGATGATGTCAATATAACCCGCAATCAAGGCACCAATGGGTTCTCCTTCAGTTGTCTGGACAGAGTAGTAGGAGTCAGAGTAATCGCCAAAGTCTAGAGTGAAGCTTTTTGGAGAGGCGGCCCATCTCCTCACTGTGGTTAGGGGCCATGTTTTCAAGATCTGTACAAAAAGTCAAACATAACATAATTAGAGATGTATTTTTCGGTGTACTTTACTACATGTGACACCTTTACTTTACTATTCATGTCACATGTACACAATTTAAGTCAGGAGATCACACATTTTCCCAATCACCGCTGAAAAGAAATTGGAAAACAGAAAAAAATCACCATCATAATTTTTATTGTCAAGATACCTTTATGGCAGCCGGTTTATCCACAAAAACTGCTTGATGAGCTTGCAGTTGAAATATTTTCCAAATCTTGTATGTATTTCCAAAATTGTGAATGAGGATTGAGGAGCATTTTGCTACTGCTATACACTTAGGCCAACAACAAAAAATGTTATGTTGTCCTCGACCGCCCGCTCCGGATTTAGGGCCGCTCCGATTTTTTTTCAATTTTTTTTTTCAATTTTTTTTTTACAAATCTGATTTCCCCCCCCCCCCCCCCCCTTTTTTCAGATTTTTTTTTCAGATTTTTTTTTTAAACAGTTTAAATGGCATTGAATATTAAATTAAGTGTTTATAACATATATGTGTGACTCTCAGAGTGATTTCAACTTCTTGTTGGCTGAACTTTGAGCTTCCGCTGGTAAAAGAAAATTTAAAATTTAAAAATTAAAAAAAAAAAAATCCGCCCGCCCGCCCCTCCTCTCTGAAAGCTGTGGAGGACAACATAACAATTTATTTTGTTTGGCCTTATTGTGGACCCTGGGTACAGAGTGCTAATTGTTTTATAATTTGGTATTTGTAGATTATTTCCTCCATATTACGCCCTAAATCTCTAGCCTTCTCTTGACTGGTTTTATGTTACATGATTTCACTGTTTCCACCAATTTAGAGCTAAAACCCCTTGTCTTAGAATCTAGACAGCTTGTCGTACTTAAGCTGTATTCATTGGCTTGTAGCAACAAAAATGCCGTCAACCCCCACAATAGTGATCATTTTCAGGCAGAATACATATTGATCTTCAATAAAAACAATGATTTGAATAACCAGTTTGCTCTAAAGCTAAGAACAATGAACATGGATTTGATCTCTTAACCGCACAAAGCAATACGGAACGTTTTTGGTGGTGTGGAACCTCAAACCCTCAAAGACAATGAACAATGCAAGTTGTCTTAATTTTATTGTCGTTAGTTCACTGGGTTTGCATAAACATGAACTTACCTCCTTTGTTCTTTCATCTACTCTGACCACACTTTCTTTGTTGATGCCAAGAAGTCGAGGCACTAGCTTGTTCTTCCCCTTCATTTTTTCCTGCAAAGAAAATATTTTTGATTTAGAAAATAGATTGATGAAGGCCTCAAGTTTTCTTCATTTCCTTTATGAAAATGAAGAAACCTACAGCATGAATTACAAAATAAACCCACTTTTTTGGGAACATAGGGTGTAATTAAAGGAGGCATGGGCAGAAGGACCCCTACCAGAAGGCTTGCTCCCTCATGAAATGACACACTCCCCTCTGATCAATCACAGACCTGCCCCCCCCCCCCCCCCCCCCCCCCCCCCCCACCTTCATTCCACAGTCTCCGTAAAACTGCTGTAACTTCTTCAATATTCATTTAATCTTTATAAACATATACAGTTTTTTTTGCAGAAAAGGGTTCAATGAATCCAACCATGATAATGAAACTGACCATTTTGGAAAAAATATAAAAAACACGTTTTTTTGACCCAAGTTTTATGATAATCCTGATACCATTCCCCAGGAGCGTTTTTATTTATTTAAATATCTTATTTATTTTTTGAGTTATAGACCAAAAGTGCCAAAAAATGTGGATTTTGGCGGTAAAAAAAAAAATCACATTTTTTGACAGGGCTTGCTCCCTCATGAAATGACACACTCCCTCTGATCAATCACAGACCTGCCCCCCCCCCCCCCTTCATTCCACAGTCTCCGTAAAACTGCTGTAACTTCTTCAATATTCATTTAATCTTTATAAACGTATACAGTTTTTTTGCAGAAAAAGGGTTCAATGAATCCAACCATGATAATGAAATTGACCATTTTGGAAAAAAATATAAAAAACACGTTTTTTGACCCAAGTTTTATGATAATCCTGATACCATTCCCCAGGAGCGTTTTTTTTTTATTAAATATCTTATTTATTTTTTGAGTTATAGACCAAAAAGTGCCAAAAAATGTGGATTTTGGCGGTAAAAAAATCACATTTTTTGACACTTTTTGGTCTGTAACTCAAAAAATAAATAAGATATTAAAAATTTAAAAAAAAAGCTCCTGGGGAATGTTATCAGGATTATCATAAAACTAGTATGACAAAATTTAACAAAATATATTTTGAGTTATCTTTTCCAAACAGGGATGTCAAATTGTGGGCTATTAATGCACATTTCCAACCTATTTTTTAACACCTATAGAATTGATGAGGGTGTATTTGATAACCCTAAAAACCTCATCACTTCCTTGATACAACCTACGACTATACTAGTAATTTCAAATCCTCTATTTTCAATCAATGCACTACTCTCATAAAAGTGAATAAAACATTGATAGAGAGAGAGGACCACCAAAATTATTTTTCTCTTAACGCCTACCAAATATATGAGGGTGTATTTGGCACACCTCAAAACCATTATTTCCTTGATATAAAATACTACTACTAGTATTTTAACATCCCTATTGGCAACCATCCAGCCCTGGTGACAAAGTCATGGCCACTTCAAAAATACAATGGTTCTGTGGTCATCCCTTTCAGTGCACAATTTCCTGATACCTAATATACCATCGAAGGCATACTTTTTTGCAGCATCAAATGTTTGCGATTGAGGAATAATCCACATTTTTGCATAACCTTTTTGGAAAAAAATACATTTTGACAAGATGAAATTACCAAATTCCTATTTGTCTCATTTGAAAGGATGATCAAATTTGTGAAACCTTGTCAGTTGCCAAATATACAAAATGTAATCAAATAATTATATGCAGTTCTTATTTAAAGCTTAAACAGTCCCAAGGTGCTTGTTAGCCAACTATTATCGCTGCCATCATGGATATCATCAGAATCATTTCGTTGCTAATATTTTACTCTTTTATAATGTATTAATTTATACCAAACCTATCATTTTTGCCCAAATGTTGGGTTGGAATTGTAAGAATCCATTCTCACAAAGATTCTCCTTGAACAAATCAAGTTTGCGATCATTTTTTAAAAATAAATTCTCACAAGGTGTCCTTCCACAGCAATTCAAGAAAATCGAAACGGATTCTTTCAGTATCACATGGTTTCTTGTACAATTTGTCAGCATAGATTGATTTAGTTTCTCACATGACGAAAATTCTATCCCAAAATGTTTAAAGTGTAATTAAATACAATTGCACTACCAATGTCATAAAATCATCCGGTAGGACTGTTTGGTTACACTGACCTTGATATTCCTATAAACAGAACTATAAAACAACCTCTACATTATGTTCCCATCCCTTAACACTTTGGACCTGTGATTTTGACATTTCACCGGTAATAAATTGTCTAAGATTTTGTCAACCGCTGCCTATGTGGTCCATTTTCAGGGTTATGAAGGTTAGTTTATGCCCTTGGGGCATAATTATGTCCTTTGAAGTCTTTTAATTGGACCACATAGTGGAAAATAAACACATCCTTAGATGATTTATTACCGGCGAAATATCAAATCACCGGTCCAAAAGTGTTAAGGGAGTGGGAACATAATGTAAATAGAGCTATAAAATAATGATATGATCTATTTATCCTTGTTTGTGGTTTCAACAATACCTACCTTTACCAAGAAGAAAGTAATTCCATAGGTTTTGAGTGACCTACACAGTTGTGTGTAACGGACCTTGGCGTCCAATTCGGTTACACCTATGAGTTTCCTATGTTCCTGTTTAAAAACAAAAAAATTATGGTTAAAGCAAACCAACATGAAGTTTTTTCCTAATAAGACTCAACGACTTAACATGTTTCGAGTTACATATCCAAAAGATTTAAATTGACTTGAGCATGTCTTAATCTCTACCGGTGAGTGGGTGGGGGGGGGGGGGGGGGGGGGGAAAGGTCTATTTGACTTGAGCCACGGAATATCAACTTCAGCAAAATAACTTGTGTCACATCTATTTGTATGGGAATGTGTAGTGCATAGGAGGAGCACTGGACTCACACTACACAAAGATAGTAGTTTCAAGTCCTGCCGTGGTCACTGTGATATGCACTGATTTATGGCACTTTAGCCACTCATCAATTAACAGGTGTATTTAAATGGGAACTGGTATTATGCAATGCTAGGAAGGTAACAGACTCACTTTGGAGTAGGGGTAATCTCTTCACAGCAGTATATCTGGTCAGGCCCGGGCCACTAAACGCTTGCTTGTCAAAGCTCGAAGCTCCTAGTGTACTAGCGCCCTCATCTTAAGAGTCACATAGCGCGTCTCAATGAGCTTGAAGCTGTCAATCATCGTCGTTGTCAACATAGCGCCCTCATTTCAAGAGTCACATCGAACGAACTTATGTATACGCCCATATATAGGAGGCTCTTGTTTTGTGATTCAAATTTCCTCTCCCATACTATTGGATTCCCTAGTCTGGTACAATCACTTCAAAAGGGAGATGGGCATTGTGCTTCTGTGTACACAGGAGAATCGAACATCTAGATCATTTAACATCTATCTTAGACATTACTTACAACTTTGATTAAGTGACCTAAAATACAACACCGTCTTCAAGGGGCTCATCAATTGACAATGTTACAGCATGAACGCTGACAGCGCTACACAAACATTGAATTTGGAGAACGCTACACAAACATTGAATTTTGAGTTGGAGGGGGGGGGGGGGGGGGGGGGGGGGAGGGGGAGTTTAATAACAACAACTAAAATACTTACTATGAATATTTTCTTATCCACTTGTTTCAGTTTAACATATTCTTTAGGCAGCATTGTTTTTAATCTGTGAAAATATTTGTAAAGAGAATTAAAATGTATTTCATCAAAAAGACGCAAAGTATATTTGGATGTTACTCCCACAGTTGCAAATGCCAAATTTAATTAATTAACGAAATTACCAGTCTCTCAATATCAACTTTCTCATTGCCATTTGAAACCAATAGTGAATTTTAAAACCTTTTTTCAAAGTCGTGTATATGACCTTAATTGACCCCCACGTGACCCATCATGTGACCCCATACCATGTATAGTACTATGTAAGTTATTTTGGGTCAAGTATGGGTCATCCAAAAGATCTGACATGGTTCAAAATTCGGCGTACTGGCTAGGTCTGGGCCAGAACAACCATTAGCAAAAACAAAAACCCGACATACCGACCCTACCTTTTGAGGACCTTCTATGGACAAACAAACAACTCTTTTTTTTGGTGCCTAATCATACACTAATATTTTGCACATAAAAACAAAAGCGATAGATTTGGAAACTGCTTTAGCAAGGAGAATGTTGGCCTAACACCAAAATCTAGCACGGAATCACTAGATTAGTGTTGATGGCGCCTCGTAACTTGAGGTGAGAGAGTATACATCACATGATCAGAGATGGTCACAGATCACAATTCCATTTCCTGACAGTCTACCTCACCAAAAAGACTGGTAGGCCTACTGTTTTCCCATGGATATTTGTCACAGCCCTCATTGTGGGAATTGCAGGCGTTTCCATCCAAATTATTTAAATTATCTGCGAATACTTACTCTAAGAATCCAGTTTTGTGTTTGTTCTCATTATGATCGCCATATTGTATTTGACTCTGGGTACCTGCAAGCTGCACAGATTCCTCCAAGGAAGCTGGATGGGTGCCATTGATGATAGCATCACGGGACTGTAACACAAACAGAAAAGAAATTTAAACTAGAATTTCATAGTTCTTGACTGTATGATTAGTTTTACACAAGGCATCGACCAGGCAAGATGCCATAACCTTCGTATGTCTTTTGACATAATTCATGACATTGGATTATCTTTATTTTATATGTTTGATATATCTCCAGTATTCAAGTTTTGTTTTTTAAAGTTTAACACACCCTGTTCTATGTGCGAACAGACCTCTCATGTAGGGTCAGTTGTTCAGGCGTTTTTACTCCATATTTGAAAGTGTTAGTGAAACTGTTGGTGAAATTTTCAAAACATTTTTTTATTTTTCCACAATTAAAAAACAAAATTCTTAACTTTATTTTTTGAAATGTTCAAACATTTCTCAAAACAAATTCTTAAATTTGAAAAAAGAGCGTCAATTTGTGATAATATCCATTTATGGGCAACATCCCTCCCCTGGTGATTTGTAGATAAAATGCATTGACACCATATTGCCTACCTGAACATAGAGCAAGTTGAGTTGTACAGGATCTCTCTTGTCAATATTCTGATCTGAATAGAAGTATTTCCTTCTGAAGATCAGAGTCTCCATATCCTCCACTCCCTGTTCCCTTAGCGTCCTGGTGTGATCCAGCCAATTTACTGCAAGATTAAAACAAAGCAGATGATTGATTATCTATGTCCCATAGGTATAAGAGACTGTTGGGGTAACACAGTGATATATCTAGAGACCAAAGTATTCCAAAGCTGCCTATCATCAGATGATTATACACTGAGCCAAAAAAGAAACTTATACTTTTTTTTAACAGATCACCATAGGGTCAGTGCGCATTTCTCTTGTGTCATTGAAGCAAACAATTGGTTATTGACTGCCATTTGAAGCAATACATTGCAGTAATATTGTATCCAAATTTCATGCACAGAATTTTATTTGGTGATCTGTTAAAAAAGGGTGTTTTTTTTATAAGTTTCTTTTTTGGCTCAGTGTAGTAATAGCAGTAATAGGTAACTTTTCATCATCATAACAAAACTTAAACTGTAAACAATCTGAAATAACTAAATCTGTTTATTTATATCTACCTGTGGGATAAGCTTTTTTCCAAACGCTATTCATTATACAAGTAAAGAGAAAGAATTTGTCATGTCTTCGTCAGGATTAGCTCAGACTTTAAACCGTATTTCAAATTTAGCTAACAGCTTGTAACAAACTTTTTACAGCTATATTAATTATTTGGAAAAAATAGAGAAATTATGGCTGAATTCTAACCAAACTTGAATATGTTTTGAACAGGTGTCTTATAGCGATTCAGACTATTTTAATAGCACCATCTATTAAAATAGACTGCTCTAAGTGCTCTAGCACCAACATCACTCACTATATCATTTCTACCTCAGCTATTCATGAATACTATTTGATTTTACAATTTATAATTCTCCAGGAGGCCCCTTTAATCCAAATAACATGACAGTAAATTTTGGTATGCAAATATTATATTCACTAATGATCGTCAGCATTTTGTCTACTTCCTAAAACCCACCGGCCTCTTTCATATCTGCAAGTTGGTCTCCAAATTAATCCCCTGAGCACTTCCTGCCTATCTAACATTATTTATGATTGGTTAATTTCAAGATATACTCATTTAAATAACCAATCAAAATACTGTTTTGAAAATATTTCACTCCAACCTTTACCAGGAATACAATAATTCTAACAATATCTCTCATTGGTACAAAAAATAAGTACTCATTTCACAGATAGTTCTCAGGGGTTAAAAGAAGTAAACCTTTTAAATTTAACCAAACAGTATACATACATACTGATAGCATTACTCCATTAATTCAATAAAAACTATCTGTTACAAATAATCTATTAAATATTTGATGTTATCTACCCGCACGCACGCGAATAAAAATCATTATGCACATCTATTGGTATAAAGTGTGTATCACACTACATACACAGCTATTAGCACAACGAACATACTAACACCCAGGGTTGTCACCAGGCCAAATTTAGTGCCTTGTAAAATTTGGGCAAAGCGTAGCGAGCGAGCTGAGCGTGTGGAGCTCTCGCGGCTCAGCGGCCGGGATGTTTTTAGGTTTTTTTTTAATGCATTTTGAGGGTTCCTGCCACATAATTTCTTGTTTTATGAGGCAGTTTAATGATTTTATCCACAAATTGTAAAAATTTTTTTTTTTAAATTCCCTTTTTTTTTTAAGAGTGCCAGGTGGGCCAGCCTAATGCCGAGCCCAGTGCCGGCCGGGCCAGCCCGGCGTAGCTACAACCCTGCTTACACCAATGGATGCGCTAAATGCCAGTAGGGATTTCTTTTTCAAGCGAATTAATCTGAGTCTCATGATTTTGCCTATTTGTAACTGAACATAGTATAGTGGCAGGTGTATATCTTACATTCATCATCTGTGTGTAATTTCTTCTTCAGCGTTTCCATCTTCTTCTCGTCTCTCAAGATGGAGCCTTTCTCCTTCTCCTGAAGATGGATGAGAGAAATAAGACAAGAAGACAAACATTAATGATGTATTTCTCCCATTATTTGTACAACGGTTAAGATTATTCACATTTATAAACTACGCTGATCATGAAGTGGGGTATGCATTTTATTTTGCATGGGGCTTTCCGATGATTTGGAGTGGACATGCATCACTGTATGTCAGACCTGAAATGGAACTTATAATGATAACAAAGAAACTACTAAATATCATGGTAAAATGGATCAAATAGAGCTGAAATATTGAGGGGGAAACACTGAAATCAAATGAATTTGAAAATTGTCTTCTATTGATTCCTAGTATACACATATTTCAAAAAAGAGAAAGCTTTCATGTGCTCCAGTAGGTCACCAAGTGTTTTATGTGTAATTCAAGAATAGCATCATTGTTACAGGATTTGAATCCTAAACAGTCCCACAATGACCTTCAAGTTTGAACCCAGCATTTCATTGGGTTCTAATCCCCACTGTCGACTATTTCTATAGTACTTCATGTCCAGAAAATCTGCAATGTAGTTTTCTATTGCCATACAGTTGGCTGCTATAGCGTCAATCTGGACAACCTCTACAACGTGCTTTAAAATTCATAACCGATCTCAATTGATTCTGAATAATGGAGAGACACTGACACCTAGCCTGTGAAACACGAGTAAATGCTGTTGACATGATGGCCACTTGAATGACAATGGGAGAAGGGGAAGTGTTGGGCAGAATCTATTACAGCCTAGAAAATTGCATCCATCGTTTTATTTCAAATTAACTATAGATAAAGCAGTGAGTAAACCAGGGTTGACATGGGAGTGGGGGCGGGGAGTGGGGTAAGAGGGGGAGAGAGGGATAATCTCCCATGTGGGGGGGGGGGGGGGGTACTCAATTTGTTTTTGATGGGTGTGCGCTGCTGGGTGTTTT
This sequence comes from Ophiura sarsii, assembly GCA_035610835.1. Taxonomy (NCBI): domain Eukaryota; kingdom Metazoa; phylum Echinodermata; class Ophiuroidea; order Amphilepidida; family Ophiuridae; genus Ophiura; species Ophiura sarsii. Next base: position 19,760,936 of record CM069456.1, on the reverse strand, counting down.
GAAATACTGACCCACTTATACAGGTGTTTTTACTTCAAGTTTTTTTGTGTGATTTGGTTGGTATCCATGTCTGGGTTGGGAGTTTTTTCATTTGATTTTGAATTAAATGTTATGGGAATTTATACAATAGAGCGGCACATGCCTGTGTACCTTATATACTTGAGTACCACCCCCTTCTCCCTGGGTCAGTGTGACTCCCTGAGAGAATTTAATTGGGCTAAAAAATGAAATATAGTTTCAAATTTGGCTCTTTGTAAACTTCCGTCTAAACTCTCAAAGGGCAAATCTGCCCTAAACCCAGATTTTGTCAACTCTGATGACGAGTGACTCTTGCTACGCCCCTGAAATATTCACAGGCACTACATACTATGAAATACTGTCAAAGATTAACTATATGATCATACACACACATCCCATCTCAATCCATTGCATACCGAAGAGACATTTTGATGGATGAGTTGTACAATCCTAGCCCCAGTATCTAGACATGACTTTTGAACCAGCAGTGAGTGTGTGAATTATTTATAACCTGTCTATGCACGGAGGAGGGCAGACAAGAGTTTGTCAATGGCCCATAAGTAGGCTGTGTAGCACTCCTTGTGTTGCGGTGTCCCATAACCCTTTCTTAACCAACATGTATTGAATGCTCTCCAATACAACATTGTGGGTTAGGTATTGTGGGTTCAGTTTAAAGGTGAACCAAAATGGTGATTCAAGTATATTTTATTCGATGGGGTATGTGTAGAAGAATATAATGCAAACAGAATTTCTTTAAATATTGTTGAGGGAAAAACATCAAATCAATCATAATTGCCAGTGTTTCTTTTTAGTGTGGGATGAACTGTATACGAATGACGCGTTACTTATTATTGTCGAGGGAAAAAGATAAACATCAAATCAATCATAATTGCCAGTGTTTCTTTTTAGTATGGGATGAACTGTATACGAATGACGCGTTACTACGTAACATGTGTTACTCCCAACTCAGTATCGGTCCGGGTCTCAGTCGATAGGTCTGCATAAACAAAAGTCTTGAGTGGATGTTTATGCTACCATCCTATTGAGGTTATGTGTGCGAGCCTGGGTAACACCTATGACATATACAGAGTAGTAACCTGCCATCATCAATATATGATACAAATTTCGCATGCTTAGAAACTCTATATTTTGTTTCCGGGGCAATAAAGGGTAGTTCTTTTTGTATTTTTACAATATCCTCCATCGAATAAAACAAACTTGAATCACCATTTTGGCTCACCTTTAAGGTGTAATCAGAATTGAGAGGATTCATCAACAGCTTGCAAGTAACATTTAGAGATATTGGGACATTTTCAGGGAGTGTCTGTATGTTTATAGCAAATATGAAATATTGAAAATTGCAATTCTAAACATACAATTCTTGTTCAAAGATATTACATCAACACTTATATAACCAGTGTCAGTAGACACCACAATTTCATCAGTGTCAACCTTACTAAAATGTACCCATTTATCATAATTCATAATTATATCTGAACTATGATAACTTATCTTCAGTTAAATGGGTTCCAAATTGGCACGAAATATGTATTTTTTATATTTCTATGCGAAAAAGTAATTCAAGCATACGCGCATGATTTTTGCCATTTGCACACAATTTTGGCCAAATCGGTTCCAAATTGGCACGAAATTTGCATTTTTTTATCTCTGTATGCGCAAAAGTAATTCACGCATACGCGCGCGATTTTGCCATTTGCACACAATTTTGGCCAAACGCTCAAGTCACACATATAATACACAGTACACTTGCGTTCATGTGCGCCTACACCCTTCTGTATTCATTCACTACTGTGAGGAGGCTCGCCAATTTGGAGCAGATCAAACTATAGTTGTAGTATGGATCCATTAGGAACCGAGACATCACATCAACACATAAATAATTGGTGTTAGCAGTAACTGAAGACATACATGACAATTCCAATTGCGTAGGCATGACAATTGCAATTTGAAGGTGAATGTATTTTTTAAGACTTGTATGTAGAATGTCATCAGATACTCTGATATCACAACTAACAGCAATTCATCATCGAGACATTGCCATGTCTTACTCAAATAACATTCACTAATGTCAGTCAGTCACCCTTGCATGAGCGTTATATTTCGGAACCATTGAATTATCAAAACTGACAAGTAACATTGTGCCCGTATGTTAGTCTGATGCGAGAAATGCAAGTAAGGGGATTTCAGAGAATTCATTTACACTTCCTTTCCTAAAATGAAAGTAAACTTCTAGAATTAACCAGAACTATTGACAGAGTCATATAAGAATTATGGGGAAATGCCAATTACCTTTTATTTTGGAAAAGGTAACAAAAATTAGATTTTTTTTCCTTTTCCTTTTTATTGAAATTTAGTAGTAGGAAGAGGTTATTCTAAAAACAAAAGTTAGCAGCTTTTGGTAAATTTCCAAGCCCCTGCAGCAAACAGCTGTACATATGCACATAAGGAGTTCTCTTCAATTTCCAAGAACAGACTGACGCATCCGTATAAACAAATAAGACTAAACTTAAGATTGGGAATACTATACATTTGTATGCTGGCATTAAAATGTCTCAATCCATAATGGCACATTAGGGATGCACATTAAAACACCATCAAGGCTGTTTTATCCCACAGAATTTGTCCGTTTTATTCTGAGAACACCATAACTTGCTGGCCCTGTTCTGGTTTTAACTGATTCAAGTACCTGAATATACTGGCCATCTTTTGTAGAAATTTTAGAACATTTGTTGCTGCCATTTCTGAGAAATTGAGCTTTGAATATTATTATTTACTATAATAGCGCCCTCATCGGCCACATTTCCCATAGAGTTACATGTAAAATGTGTGTAAAGTAGAAAATGCCGATAATTTAAAAAGGGCTCAAACAATTTTCTTGAAATTTTCACCGTATCCTCGTATTCATTAGCGCTACCTAAATCACGTCAAACCATAACGGGGCCACTAATTAATCTTTTTTTATTCCATAATTTTAATTAGAACACCAACAAATGATATGATTAGAACACCAACAAATGAAATGATGGATATACTTAAATGGGTAAAACTTGATAAAAGATGGCATAATCACCTAACTCTTATTGTGTATAAATGTTTGAGAAATTTAAGTCCATCATACATATCTGCCCAATTTGAATTTGTTCATAACAGCCATTCACATCTTACAAGAAATCACACCAGTAATACATTGGCTGTGCCAAAATTTAAATCCAATTCAGGCTTGCGCACATTTCATGTTAGGGCAGCCTATGCCTGGAATAGCCTACCAGCAGCAGTCAGAATTGAACTGGAGAACATGACCGTGCACCAATTTAAGTCTAAGATTAACGGACTCTAATTGTGTGCAAAGTACTTCTTAATTATATTATATTATTTTGCTATTTCTGTTTGATTCATGTATTATGTGTAAATAGTTGAACATATCTTTGTAAATACTGTATTATTTTCTGTATGATGAGGGCCTGCTTGGAAAGCAGTGCTTGACACTGAAGCTGTTTACCCTCAATAAAGAAAGATTAAACAAACAAACAATAAATCGGACAGTCAAACAGCCGTGTCCAATTGCTGTGGCATTGTGTACGTAGGTAGAATTGTGTCTTTAATTTCAGAGGAAAAGCAGTACTGCATCTTTAATCAAACAGGTTTTTTTTCTTCTCTCCTTTTTATTTAAATGAAGTGGCAGGAAGTGTTCATCCTGCAAACAAAAAGCTTAGCAGCTTGGTAACCTGCCACATCACTGTAACATGCAATGTACATAGCCAGTTCTACTTCTATAAGAACAGACTGAAATAAACAAATAAGACTAAACTCAAGAGATGATGTGACCTTATCAATCTTAACGAGTTGCAACTATAATCGGTACTGGCATTAAAATGTCTCAATCCATAATGGCACATTAGGGATGTCCATTAACCCTAACCTTCTAAACACTTCAAAACCCGACAGTGCTACAATCTTGTACCGCGCGATCGCCTGGGCAATCTCGTACCATGCTCCATGCGTTTGGTTTTTTTTACCTGACCGGTATAGCTCAGTCGGTAGTGCATCAGACTTGCGCGCACACAGCCCGGGCTCAATCTACGGCGCATGCGGAGACTGCCTTTCCCCTCATATTTGACCTGTTTTTCTCCCCCGATAGTTTAATTCACAAAACCACGCCCAGAGAATTAGGGTTAAAACACTGCTGCAGCATGCATCATGTACATAAGAATCTTTCTAGTATTTCTGAGAAGAACAAGTGGGTTTTTTCTTAGCAAACTGACCAAATGTTGAGACTTGCAATCGAGATTGGAAATGCTCTCTTGTCGCCATCAGTTTTTGAACTTTTCAATGGGCATGTCCAAACATGTGACATTATAGTTACAGTGACAGTTATTATGCTCTGACGAACACAGAAAATGGACCTCCTTAATATTTGTATTTGCTAATTAATCATTCTTTATTATCCTACCTGAAGTAGAAAAGTGATGTCAGAGTGAATTCTACATGGCACAACATATCGTCGCGCCAATGATTCTAATGCGCTGAGGTATAAACTCATGCAATCAGATAAATCACAATTTTGATGCACTAACTTATGCACCTTTCACTGGAATTGCCACTCTTATATCTTAGGTGACAAAAACAACAAAAAACGTGCAGACGAACCTCTCGAGTTAGTCAATCGGTCAGGCAGTTTTGTGTGTGTGTTTTGTTTTCAATTTTTTTAAATCAATTTTTGCAATTTAAAAAACACACAATTTTTTCTCTCAATACAATTCAAACATTTTTCGAACATTTTTTTTATTTTTAAAAAGTAAAGAAAAATGGGTCGGTCGGGCCTGTAGAACAGGGCGCTGTTTTGTGTGTGTAGCCTAACATCACATACATAATTCAGGTGGGATATAGTGTAGCAATTGTAATCAAGTGGTACAATGGGAGACAAATTTCCCCGGGTGGCGGGGGGCACTGACATTGGAAAAGGGTATAGGTATGTGCCGCGCTGAAGACCCCTTTTTCACCCTCTGCTGCTAGCTGTTATGACCCCCCTTTTTGAGCCTGTATCAGTTCTTAAGACCCCAATTTGATTGAAAATTCAAAAATCGCGAAATTTTGCGTTCCAAAGCCCCAATTCTTCAAAAATGTTGCGTTCTAAAACCATTTTTTTTTCTTTTCGTTCTTGCTAATCAAAATTGAACTATAGGCCAGTTCTTAAGACCTACGTTTTTGAAAAAATCAGTTCCAAAGACCCTATTTTTCATCATAAAATCCACTCAGTTCAGTTCTGTAGCTCCCCTTTTTGAGACCTTGTGCGGCACACCCCTACCCAAAAACATGTTGAGTGCCCCCCCCCCCCCCCCCCCCCCGGGCAAATTTCATTTAATTATTGTCTTCTACTGATCAAGAAATCCACAATTTGTTTTACAAAATATGGCCAAATCTCAGTTTTATTTTTCGCCTCTGGTTAAATCAGATGATTCCAGTGGTGCAATTAAGCTAGTATAGTATAATTTGTAGAAAAAATGGCTGAATCACAGAGCAAAGCAAGATTGAATTGCTTTCAACTGATTACAGATGCCGTTTATGGCACGAAACACTTATTGCGTATGTCGCGTGTGCATACAGAAAAGATGGGTGGGTAAACAAGGCTTATGTTTGCAAGGAGATGAACTGAGTCAATAATTCATGCCTCTTAAACACCCCCTCCGTGTTGTCGCTTTTATCCTCACTTTGATCACATAATATTATAGCCGTTTTGACAGCATTGTATTACAATGTGCTGCCGATTTTGTTTCCGTACCTTTCTCAGGGTGGCTCTGTTGATAGTAGCGTCCTTCTTCATTTCTTCTTCAGGGACGTCGTCTCGACACAACGAGTACTCATCGTAATTAGTTATTCCTGATAGGAGTTAAAAATACATATATATATTGATATTTATTATAAGTTTATTGAGTGCATAATTATAATACTATCTTATCAACATGGGGCAATACACTACATATACTATAGTTTGATCAGCTCCAAATTGGCAAAGCCTCCTCACAGCAGCAAAGAAAACAAAAAGACACCCACACACATGAAGTCAACAAGCGTACTGTGCATGACACGTAGGTGCGGCTAAAACCGCTGTGTGTTACCATAATCTCGCATTTACGATTGGGTTATTTTTGTGCGCAGAGAGATCAAATCCAAATATTTCTCACCAAATATGGAACTGATTTAAAACTATAGAAAATTTCTATTTTTTCACCATAATATTACATCACACAGTCATTATGATATATTGATTCTATAAGAAGTTTATTTCAGGTGTATAAGTGTTTTGACAAATTCAGTATTTATAAAATTGAGAGAAAGTGGGCGACAACCGATGGATACGTTGTCACTAGAAGTAAAAGAGTTACTAGATTTCAAATAATGAGTCAAGGCATATCACAGGTAGATTTTGACTCAACCCAATCTCACAAATAGTTCTACAATTGTAGCCTGATCAAAGCTAGCCGGAAAATTAGATAAATGGACAACATGGGTCCGATGTGCTTCAAACGCATCACTAATGTGACAAATCTTGCGAGACCGAAAGAAAGTGCATCATCGATCAAATCGGATGAAATGAAAAATAATATAAGACATGAAAGCAATCACTCTCGGACTAGTTCTGAATTTAATGTAATGAGATTGAGCTATAATCTAGGGAGGCATACAGTAAATGGAGCATAGTCCACATGTAATGGACCCTTTCACTAGCAAAACTTTTTCTGTGTGTCCTGAGGCTGACAATGTGCTGTTACATGCCCGGAGGGGGGTGCCACTCATGTATAAAAGTTGTAATCATCTGTGTGAATGCACTCTCAAAGGTACCCTTAACGCGGATTCGCAAAGAAGGAAGAAGTGAGCCTTGTAGCCGAGAATGTAGCTCGAGAAATCATACTCTTAGCAAAGGATATATGTCCTCAAAACTCCATGAACGTATAAAGTAATAATAATAATAACCATATTTGTATAGCGCCTAACATCAAGATCCCTAAGCGCTTGAACATAAAACATAATAACCATCAAATACATGGATTTGGGCTACAATTAAAAAGCCATTGTGAACAAATGAGTCTTTAAGGATTTCTTAAACTGAAATATAGTCTCTGCATTTTTCACATGAAGTGGAATATTATTCCAGAGTTCTGCAGCTGACACAGAGAAGGAACGTTGACCATACTGAGTGGACGTTGAAGAGCAGACAAGACGCGATAGAGATGAAGAACGAAGATTGCGTGAAGGTGTATATTGTTTGATTAGATCTTGAAGATAGATCGGCGCAGTACCATGAAGACATTTATAAGTCAGAAGTAAAATTTTATACACAATAAGATACTTGAAATACGATACTTGATAGGCAGCCAGTGCAGATCACGGAGAGTTGGAGTAATGTGATCATGTTTGCGAGAAAGAGTGATTAATCTGGCAACAGAGTTTTGAATTCTTTGAAGCTTGATTATCTGCAAATTTGGTAGGCCGTGTGATTTAGTTTTGCAGTAGATTTGACTCATAGGCATAACCATTTTGGCTATTTTACAATGATGACACGTGACTATTGGCCAAGCTACCCTTAGCATGGATTGAGGCTGGAAAATCCGCCCTTATTCTGATTGTGATACCCTTAGCACAGGCCCGTGCTGTGGTCGAAAAAAGCACCCTTCAAGGCTCAAGATAAGCGTGCGCTGGGCGATTTTTACCCTCGGTCCTCCTGCCATAGCGCCCGGTAATGCTGAAAAATAAACAACCGAGCGCTGATATTTTGTCCAAACAAGCGCCCGTTGATGATCAGGAAGCTTGCCCAAGACATCGAATTTCGATTTTACAATACGATTTAATAAAAAGTTAGCTCCCGGTAGACTGAAAGTAGCTCCTGGCTCTCAATAAATCCCATGATCCGGGCGCTACTTTTGAAAAAAAAGTAACTCCCGGTAAAAAACCCTGTTATCTTGAGCGTTGACACCCTTACTCCGCGTTTTCTTTCACACGGATGATCAACATTATACCTGACTGCCTCCCCCCCCCCCCCCCCCCCGGTTACATGGCTCCTTTATTCATGGATGGACTAGTCAAGCTTTAATACAATTTTGATACTATGTTGGGAACATTGACATAACACCATTTGCAGGATATTGGAGAGGCAAACTGTCTCTGCCAGTTTAATAACTAAATTGACATTGGACCAATACAATTTAAGGCCAAGATTACAAAATAAGATGTTTGGCATCATGTGAATAATAATAATAATAATAAAAGATGTCCATAATTTTCTTTTACTTCTCTTCATTCAAAAGTGTATTTTATAAACATTAAACTGATACTTCCCTTGATATAATGTTCAATACTTTCAGATTTGATGTGAAATATTAGGTGGAAATTCCTATTTATTTATTTTGTTTCATCATTCTTTCCTTCCTCAATATCTTAAAATGCATACTGCAGACAAAAGTCTCCCTTTTGCTGTGACTGATCAGATATTCTATCAAAGAATCATTTTAAATAGTGATGACAATTTGAACGTACCTTTTGACATGATGCATAACATATTCATGGCCTGCAAATACTAAGCTTCAATCCTCATGTTTTTACTTGTATACGGAACAAGTTCTATTTATTTTAGTTATTTCATGTCTTGGTTCTCAAAAGTAACTTCAACAGAAACTAGGGAGAAGCCGCTGGTGGTTTCACACAAACTATTGATTTTAAAGTGTGGGACACAATTTGTTCACATTTCCTCATGAAGGCGTGGCATAAACGAAGTCTTAATAATAATCCGGATTTATATAGCGCCTTTCCAAGACTGATCAAAGCGCTGTAATTTCGCTGCCACTGGTGAATCATCCGCAGATCGCATCAACTAGGGTGCTGCCAATTCAGGCGCAAACCTATCCGCACTTAGATTGTTACATCCACCATTTTTCAGAGCAGCTCCCCAAATTCCATTGGGTAAAGGAAGTTTTTGATAATCGAAACAACTGACTTGCTTTGTGGTTTTTGTACAGCGGGACTGTAATTTTTAATCATTTCTCATGTTTTTAATATTGTGTATAATGTGTATAATGTGTAGCTTAAGAAAATTTGCTTTTATTATGTTAATCATAGTTGACTGCAGTGACCGACCAAATCTGTTGTTGTTTCGCTCTTATGTTTTTGGTTCATCTGCAGTCAGCTATGATGTTTTGTAAAGCGCCTTGAGAATTTATCTGTTGTTAGGCGCTCAAAAATGTCTTTTATTATTATCACCAATTTTGAAGGCAGGAGGAAACCGAAGACCCCGGAGAAACCCTGCGAGAGCATGCATGGATCGTGATAAACCAAATGCACATAAAGCCCGGCCGTGCACAGAATTGAACCCGGACGCTCCCCAAATTCAAAATAACTCCAGTAGTCCAATTGTTAAAGGAAAAAATAAGCTTCAAACTTGCACGTAGTACAAGTCACTACTTTTTGCTATCAAAACAGAACATAACAGAACATCTCTCAGACCTAAGACTTTGCATATGCTAAAATTATAGGTTTTCTGATAACAAATGTTGATGTGGAAAAAGTGGACTGCATGGAGTCCCATACCTTGAATGCTTTAAAGGCATATTTAAAGTGATTTTTTTAATTTTAAAATGTCTGATACTTGAGATACAATATGGACCATGCTTGCCTGCCTGACATGGCTACATGTAGCTTGACAGGGATGGAGTATATCATTGTATATGGCAAGTTAATGGTCGGCGAGTTTGAGGCGAGTTAGAACAAGGGCAAGGGGCGAGTTATCATATTTTACACCGGCAAGTTACCAAATTGAATACACACAAAAAAGAAAAACCTGCACAGGATTAATCGTTTTGACATATAATGGGTTTTTTTTAAAAAGTTGTCAAAATGTACAAGATTTTTAATATTGCCTTGTATACCCATGTCCAATAATTTCACTTTTTGCTTGTGTTATAACTCATCACTTTTTCCATTGTCTCATCTCCTTTTGCCCTTGTTCTAACACATCTTTTGCCTTTTTCAAACTTGTCTTTTGCCTTGTCCATTGTCAACTCTCCTTTTGCCCTTGTTCTGACTCCTCTTTTGCCTTTTTTGAAACTTGTCTTTTGCCTTGTCCATTGTCTCATCTCCTTTTGCCCTTGTTCTAACTCCTCTTTTGCCTTTTTTCAAACTTGTATTTTGCCTTGTCCATTGTCTCATCTCCTTTTGCCCTTGTTCCATCTCCTCTTTTGCCTTTTTTGAAACTTGTCTTTTGCCTTGTCCATTGTCTCATCTCCTTTTGCCCTTGTTCCATCTCCTCTTTTGCCTTTTTTGAAACTTGTCTTTTGCCTTGTCCATTGTCTCATCTCCTTTTGCCCTTGTTCTAACTCCTCTTTTGCCCATTTTCAAACTTGTCTTTTGCCTTGTCCATTGTCTCATCTCCTTTAGCCCTTGTTCCAACTCCTCTTTTGCCTTTTTTTGAAACTTGTCTTTTGCCTTGTCCATTGTCTCATCTCCTTTTGCCCTTGTTCTAACTTCTCTTTTGCCCTTTTTTTGAAACTTGTCTTTTGCCTTGTCCATTGTCTCATCTCCTTTTGCCCTTGTTCTAACTCCTCTTTTGCCTTTTTTCAAACTTGTATTTTGCCTTGTCCATTGTCTCATCTCCTTTTGCCCTTGTTCCATCTCCTCTTTTGCCTTTTTTGAAACTTGTCTTTTGCCTTGTCCATTGTCTCATCTCCTTTTGCCCTTGTTCCATCTCCTCTTTTGCCTTTTTTGAAACTTGTCTTTTGCCTTGTCCATTGTCTCATCTCCTTTTGCCCTTGTTCTAACTCCTCTTTTGCCCATTTTCAAACTTGTCTTTTGCCTTGTCCATTGTCTCATCTCCTTTAGCCCTTGTTCCAACTCCTCTTTTGCCTTTTTTTGAAACTTGTCTTTTGCCTTGTCCATTGTCTCATCTCCTTTTGCCCTTGTTCTAACTTCTCTTTTGCCCTTTTTTTGAAACTTGTCTTTTGCCTTGTCCATTGTCATCTCTCCTTTTGCCCTTGTTCTAACTCCTCTTTTGCCTTTTTTGAAACTTGTCTTTTGCCTTGTCCATCGTCACCTCTCCTTTTGCCCTTGTTCCAACTCCTCTTTTGCCCTTTTTTTGAAACTTGTCGTTTGCCTTGTCCATTGCCACCTCTCCTTTTGCCCTTGTGCCAACTCCTCTTTTGCCCTTTTTCAAACTTGTCTTTTGCCTTTGTTCTAACTCTTCTTTGCCCTCGCCCCAACTCAACTTGTTCTAACTCCCTTCTTTGCACTAGCTCTTACTCTACTTTTACCCTTGTCCTAACTCGCCATTAACTCGTCCATTTGATAACTCGCCATTTATCCATCCCTACTCTACATGACAAGGCATACAACTCACCTAGTCTAGTACAAATCGTGACAAGCATCTGGCTCACTGTATTACTGTCATCAATCTGTACAACGGGTAAATGAAAAGAGAAGAGGAGAAAAAGTGTTAAGTCAATATATTAAAATATAACATTATTATTCACACATACATGCAGGCATACATGCCACGGACTTAAACGTATGTTGTTACACACATTGTGCTTTGCATCAGTTATTTCAACAATAATAAAAGCAAGATTTGTTTTGAAATTCAGGTTGATTGGAAATCATATAGGGACAATTTTGCAATTAGATTTGTTTTATAAACTGAAATTTGAGTGGCTGTTTTATTTTTAGTATTGCCTGGATTTATATGAACCTGCAAATTATGGGCAAATTATTGATTTGCAACAACAAAATAGCGCTTCTCACTAATATCATCAAAATCTATAGATGATTCTTTCAAAAGCTCAAGGTTATTTTGTATAAGTATTCTGTGAAATTTGATTGTCAGTCGGATATCCAGGTACAGACAAGAATCCAGGGTTTACTTAAAATTTAACAAGGACAAATTACTAACGACAATGACAAAGAGATGTTGAGCTACGACAATAACACAGAGATGTTGAACTTTGTAATTAATTGTAGAAACACTAATCATCCTTATAAAGTAGCCTATGCTGTATTGCGTAAATATCACTCAATCGCTGTTGATTCAAACTAGAGAGACAATAATACGATCTGGGCAAACCTAAAAATTCAAGTACCCTTCCACTTAGTTATTAAACATGTTTCTTGCAAGGGTTTTATATTCATGGATTTCGCATTTCTAACAAATAATCCAAATGTAAGTTTACAGCCTATGTGGAGACTCTTTACTAGCGCAAAATTAACAAATTCCACACTGCCCGTTTTATTTCGACAGTGAAAATATTTCGCCAGTGAAAATATTTCTACGTGAAACAAACACTCGGAACTTTATTGCTATTTATCATCCTTCAAGTTTAATTACGATTCAATCAAATGATACGCTAGCCTGCAATGATTGCGAGTCTTTACCATGTATCCCATACTTAGTTCCACTGAGTGAGACGTCTTTTCTAATTGTAAAATGTTTCCCCGGATTACGAATTAAATGACAAACTTGTAACATATAAACTGACATTTTGCGAATTTCATGTCGAGATAAATTTCCACTGACTCATCAGTGGTGCGAGTTTGTGTAAACACTACCGTATCTATATTGGTGTGCGGATCGAAGGCGCAATGGAATTTTCTGCTTGGAGAAATGCAAACAAATTCTGGGCATAAACTTGTCTCTGTCACGTACGCTCCAAAAACCGAGAAAAAGAGGCTGATAGCTCTTACTTAATCAGGAAAGCTACCACCATGTCCCGAAACATGACTCCACATGCAAAAAGCGAAATAACAGTTATCATCACAGGGACTGACCTGACTTTTGAAATAAGCAGGAGAGCAGTAAAAAACTCTCCTGGAGCCTTTAAGGAGAGCAGCAGGAGAGCAAACAAAAAGCTCTTCCCAGGTAATCAAGAAGAGCATTTTTGTTCAGATCCATAAAATTACACTCACCGGAAAACAAGTAAATTTGGGAAACATTTTCTGGGAAATTATTATGAATTTTTCATAGAAAAATTCCAGAATGGAAACTTACTATTTTTCCATACGGGTTTCAACAACTTGTCTGTTGTCTTCCTCAGTGGATTGTGTTTGATCCAGAGCTAGTGTTTCTAGTCTGTTTTTTGATGACCAACTCAGTCACCTTTACGACCCTCTGATCCAGAGTACGTCATCATCAGCATCTGATGACGTCATCAAAAAACAGACTAGAAACACTAGCTCTGGATCAAACACAATCCACTGAGGAAGACAACAGACAAGTTGTTGAAACCCGTATGGAAAAATAGTAAGTTTCCATTCTGGAATTTTTCTATGAAAAATTCATAATGTTCGTTTGAATTCCTGATGAAACTATTTTATGATTTTCTGGGAAAATTTGACATTTGGAGGGTATCGGACAGACATTGCACCAAACTTCACTAATGTACGTGATCCCATCATCATTATTGACCTTTTTTGCAAAACCGATGTCTTGAAAATTCCATTCCCTAAGAATGGCGAATTTCACTGCAATATTCCCCGCCATCATCAGTGGCGGATCCAGGATTAAAATTTACGGGGGGCTGACACCAAAAAAAAATCGTAAAAGGTGAATATTTTTTTTGGCCGTAAGCTCGTGAAAATCTGCTAAGTGGGGGGGGGGGGGGGGGGGGGGGTAGCGATGTGGTTGTTCCAAAACCGGCAAAAAAAAATATCGCAGGGTACAAGTGCCAAATGTACCGACGGAACCTACCTATGTCTCTGAAAACGGTAAAGTGGTACACAAAAAAGGTATATTGTAAAATTTTACGGGGGGCGCGTACACATTAAAGGTATATTGTAAAATTTTACGGGGGGCGCCCGCCCCCTCCGCCCCCCCTGTATCCGCCACTGATCATCAATGATCATCGGCGACCGCTTCGCTTGTCAGTTTCCAACATCAACAAAAACACCACCCCCCCAGCCAAAAGTTCAAAGTTGAGCTTTTAAAAAGTTATAATATTGACCCATTTACAATTCAATATACATACAGCTAATCATTCACTTTACATGCCGGTAAATATCAACTTTGCTGCTAGGCCCCTTCAAATGATAAAAGAGGATGTTATTTATGAACATATTTAGTAATATAGACACACAAGAGTGATTAAATATGAAAATCATATCAATACGTTGTGATTAACCCTAACCGCACTGAATCTCACTAAATCTCACTGCCAGAAACTATCTCCAGGCACGTGCTGCTGCATTGCCGCGATGACGTCACCTACCGCAGGCATATGTGGCCACGGAGTTTGTGGCCGCATATGACCTAGGGAGTTAGCTCAGTCGGTAGAGGGACAGACTTGGGTGCGGATGGTCCGGCGATCAAATCCCGGGGGGGTGCTGGGTGATTTTTCGGGTAAAAAAAATAGAACTTTTTCCCCCCTCCCCCCGATACGCACAAAAAACTAGCTTTACTGGTTAGGGTTAATAAATGTCAATTTTTGATGTGCAATAACCCTAACCGCACTGAATCTCACTAAATCTCACTGCCAGAAACTATCTCCAGGCACGTGCTGCTGCATTGCCGCGATGACGTCACCTACCGCAGGCATATGTGGCCACGGAGTTTGTGGCCGCATATGACCTAGGGAGTTAGCTCAGTCGGTAGAGGGACAGACTTGGGTGCGGATGGTCCGGCGATCAAATCCCGGGGGGGTGCTGGGTGATTTTTCGGGTAAAAAAAATAGAACTTTTTCCCCCCTCCCCCCGATACGCACAAAAAACTAGCTTTACTGGTTAGGGTTAATGCTTTGTATCCTACCACTACCTTGCACAATAAATTGTCTTTCATACAAAACCAAACATAACGCTAAATGACCCTAAAATTGTGGTACACTAAAAACCAAAACGATATAACCTAGACAGGTAATGTATTACAATATCACAAGCTCATTTATCAAGTGCATCATCGTGTGAATAAAAGAGCTCTATGTTGTGGAGTTCAAAATATGACCGCCATGGGAGGATTTATGACGCACACATTAATGCACAGCCGTGCCCATGGGGGTATGTTCTATGAGATGTGTCATGTTATTCGCTAACTTGCTGCTATAGAAAAGCCCAATGGAGGGGGAAATGGAAAAGGGGAAATTGAGGGAGGAGAGAAGGTTTTCTTAGAATTGATTTGGTTGGAATCAACTAATAAGGCTACAAAAAACCCACTAAGTTTGCTTCCATTAGTGCGCGCAATTAATTTTGATGCTTGATTCTTGCGCATTTCATATATAGCAAAAACGAAAACACTCTATTGTTAGGGCGCCATCTTTTTTTGAAACTGTGTCCAATATGTTTCAAGATGGCGAATGGCAAACATGGAAGTGAAAATCCACATTTTAGCGAGTATTAGAGTTAACTAAATAAACCCATTTCAAGTGAATCTTCACTCTAAACTTGCATTAAATAAGAGTGGTTTAGCTGACAAGTTTTCTTTCAGTAAGCTTATCATTATTTTGTCGATCTCTGGTTTCGCAAAAAAGAAGGAAAAATGAACCGCATTTCGCATTTGACTTTTCATGCTTGCTACTGAAAACAAACTTGGTTCTTTTTTTGCCTAATATATCTGTCTATATAAGAACAGTTCACCGTATCTATTTTTTAACTAATGGAGATTTAAAATTATTTAAAATAATTGGAGAGACGTTTTCTTGGTTAACCCTAACCTCCTAAGTCACATTTTGAAGATTTTTGTTTTCAACGACAAAAACGCGGACAAAAAGAGTGGCGCCGCCACCAGGGCTCGAACCCACAACCTCTCGGTTGCGAGACGAACGCTCTACCAGTGCGCCACGGGGGCCAACCATACTGGCCCGACTATGTAGCCTGGGGCCATTATTTCATCGAAAAAGTGCCACGCCAGCTGGCACAGACAGACTTTACCGTGGACATTTGCGGCATTGAGGATGGTTAGGGTTAATAAAATCATACATGGAAAATTTTGAAAAAAAGAAAAAAAAAGAGGAAAAAGAAATCAGTTAACCCTAACCTCCTAAGTCACATTTTGAAGACTTTTTTTTCAACGACAAAAACGCGGACAAAAAGAGTGGCGCCGCCACCGGGGCTCAAACCCACAACCTCTTGGTTGCGAGACGAATGCTCTACCAGTGCGCCACGGGGGCCAACCATACTCGGGCCAGTGTATTGGCCCGACTATGTAGCCTGGGGCCATTATTTCATCGAAAAAGTGCCACGCCAGCTGGCACAGACTTTACCGTGGACATTTGCGGCATTGAGGATGGTTAGGGTTAAATCCTAAACATGGATATTCATAACGTGAAGCACATTTAATCCTACATGCCATAAAATCGTGCCCTACTATAGTTTAATCAATCAGTTCCAAATTGGCGAGATATATTGGTTTTTATCTCTCTGCACGAGAAAGTAATCCAAGCATACACACGGTGATTATGGCCACATGCACACGGTTTGGATGCACGCACACGTTACGCATAAGATGCACAGTGCACCTGTTGCATTCATGCACACACACCATCGTTCTTCTGTATTCATTCGCTCGTGTAAGGAGGCTTCAATTTGGATCAAACTACAGTCCAATCCCAGTTATCCAGACATGATGGGACCAAGTAATGGCTGGATAAGTGAAAAATCTGGATCAGCGAATAATGTGTAATTCTGCCTTGACTGTCCTGAAGCACTCAAATTTGGACAATAGCAGGGTTCTGCTGAATGAGGGGTATTTACAGTGACAATGTATTATGTAAGCACTAAACAGCCCTACCAACATCAAAAGACAGCCCTCAAATGCTTCAGAGTGTGAAAATAAGGCGATAAGGCTGTAAGAAACACTTATTTTCTTTGGGATCATTCAGCCAGATAACAGAGTTATCCGGATGAAAGGGGGTCGGATAACTGGGGTTGAACTGTATTATACTAGGTGCTGGTGATGAGCACTTCCCCAGTCTACCACAGGGCACACTCAGGCAGGCTATCATAATGTGGAAGAAAATCCTAAGATTTTCAAAGCTGATTCTTTGGCTTCCATACAGGGAACATGGGTGCAATTCCCAACACTGGCCCAGCCAGTCTTTCCCTCTAATTTGACCTGTTTTTCTCCCCTGATAGTTTGATTCCCAAAAACGCATCTAGAGAATTAATAGTAGAGTCATTTCCATGAGATCCGTGACCAGTTTTAGGATACCCTGTTTTCTTGATGGATTTGTCAAGATGGACTAATTTTAAGAAAAATTAGCTCCTATATACCTCCCAGAAGTGCGGGCAATTGTTTTTATAGCGCAAAATCCAAAATGGCTGCCATACAGGGGCGTTAAAATTCAAATGGCTTCAATTAAGCTAAAAAGCACACCAAATTGTTCGGCGGACCACAAGGATTCCGAAAAAGTATAGTTTGCCTTACCTCCGATATTTGGTTAACGAGTTATCGGGTAAAACGTGAAAAGATCGTTGACCTTTGCATATGGGGTCAAAATTTAAACTTGCTCTGATTTTGAAAAATGATATCTCAAATTGTTGGTCTGATTGCAAGGATTTCAGAATGATAGTTTTTACCACCTAGAGTGTCTGTTGTACCTTACAAAGGGGTCAAAAGGTCAGGTTCCGTACGGGTAGTATACCTTGACCTTTTGACCCACACAAAATATTCCCTGTGGCCAAAAAAATACTATTTCTGGAATCCTTGTGATTATACGAACAATATGAGATATTGTTTTTCAAAATCGGAGCAAGTTTAAATTTTGACCCCGTATGTGAAGGTCAACGACCTTTTCACGTTTTACCAGATAACTCGTTAACCGAACATCGGAGGTAGAGCAAACTATACTTTTTCGGAATCCTTGAGGTCAGCCGAACAATTTGGTATGCTTTTTAGCTTAATTGAAGCCATTTGAATTTTAACGCCCCTGTATGGCGACCATTTTGGATTTTGCGCTATAAAAACTATTGCCCGCACTTCTGGAGCTAATTTTTCTTAAAATTAGTCCATCTTGACAAATCCATCAAGAAAACAGGGTATCCTAAAACTGGTCACGGATCTCATGGAAATGACTCTACTATAAGGGTATTTATAACCAAACAACCCCACAATTAGGAGGGAGATCATCATGATAGCAAAAAAGAGTACTGTAAAAGCCAATATTTTCATGTTATATATTTTCGCGCAGTTTGATATCATAGACATTTCGCGAATTGTTTTTTTCGCTGGCGACCTTCTGGATGCATTGCATAAATGTTGAAAACAATATTTTCGCATGTTATAATTTTTGTGGAAAAACATTTTGCGTGAAAAGCGCGAAAATAAAACCACAGCGAAAATTTCAGCTTTTACAGTATTTGATTCAATTATCAAAAATGCTTTTCAAGGTAATCTACCAATTTTGGCCATCCAACTTGCCATATTTGTCGTAGTGAAATTACGAAATTACCTTTCGCGGTTCTCTCATTAAATTCTGAATTAAATGCAATTAAAGGAAATCCCTACACAGATCCCACACATGACATGGACATGGGAATATTGCTTAGCTACGGAGGAAAGAATCAATTTTTCAATTTCAACTCTACATGAAAAGGTGAGCGAACTTACAGAATACGATCTAACCACTTTCATGTTTGAAAAATGCTCCGAGCAACTCATGGCTCGTTCATACTCCTGTCGTTGCGCATCGGCCGATATCGGCAGATAAAAGTTGCCATTGCTTCAACTCGCGCACCGATATCCGTCGACTTTGGCCGATGTGTAACCCCGGGGGGGGGGGCACTGACATTTGAAAAGGGTATAGGTATGTGCCGCGCTGAAGACCCCCTTTTTCACCCTCTGCTGCTAGTTCTTATGTGACCCCCTTTTGAGCCTGCATCAGTTCTTAAGACCCCATTTTTATTGAAAATTCAAAAATCGCGAAATTTTGCGTTCCAAAGCACCAATTTTGTGTTCCAAAGCCCCAATTTTTCGAAAAAAATCAGTTCCTAAGACCCTATTTTCGTCATATGATCCACTCAGTTCAGTTCTTTAGCCCCCCTTTTTGAGACCCTGGGCGGCACACCCCTACCCAAAAAAAAGTTGAGTGCCCCCCCCCCCCCCCCCCGGGTGTGCAACGACAGTAGTATGAACAGACCATCAGTCGCCACCAGGACAATGTAAGTGATAATGAATGTTCACTCTGCAAATTGAATTTACATCATTACGCTGATGGGGAAAACTGTCCCTTCTGATGATGACAAAGTTTCACCTATTCTAATGAGGCGGGTAAAGTAAATAATGAAAGTACAGGGAGAGAACTCGGGTACTAAGAACACAATGTTACTGTACTTATGTTATGGTTAATATTGATTCAGTATCCCAATGTTGGGCAACTGGTATTTCAAAATTAGATTATAAAACGGCCTGACAAATTACTTCTCTAAATTGATCATGGCATAATAGACAGAGCCTCATCGCAATACTGTGACAATTGATATCATTCCTATTTTCATAAAAAACTGTTCAATATTCTAAGTTTACACACTGATATAAGTATGCACAGTTATTTTAAATACTTTTTTTGTTCAAAATAACTTGAATATAAATACATCTGTTTGTATTATTACCAAATAAGTGCATTTATAACTTTTAAAAGTTCTCGTATTTAATGTCTCAAATTTATGTGTATTCATTCTTATTATGTTATTCTACAATATAGCATAGAGCCTGCAGCATGTGATTACAGCTACACGTACCTGGCGTCGTAGAAGTTGAACCCATTTATAGTATTGTGAGTTATGTGACCAAAACTTTCAGTTTGTGTTACCGACAAAATTATATATGTTTCAGTTCGATACTGCAAATTATTTTACCAAAAATATTAAGATTTATAAATGTATCAGAACTTTTGGTTGGGACACCCTGTACTTCAGAAACCTTTGGGACACCCGGTACTTCAGAAACCTTTGGGACACCCTGTACTTCAAAAACCTTTGGGACACCCTGTACTTCAGAAACCTTTGAGACACCCTGTACTTCAGAAACCTTTGGGACACCCTGTACTTCAGAAACCTTTGGGACACCCTGTACTTCAAAAACCTTTGGGACACCCTGTACTTCAGAAACCTTTGGGACACCCTGTACTTCCGAAACCTTTGGGACACCCTGTACTTCAAAAACCTTTGGGACACCCTGTACTTCAGAAACCTTTGAGACACCCTGTACTTCAGAAACCTTTGGGACACCCTGTACTTCAGAAACATTTGGGACACCCTGTACTTCAGAAACCTTTGGGACACCGTGTACTTCAGAAACCTTTGGGACACCCTATACTTCAGAAACCTTTGGGACACCCTGTACTTCAGAAACCTTTGGGACACCCTGTACTTCAGAAACCTTTGGGACACCCTGTACTTCAGAAACATATTTATATTTGCGCAAACATTAAAAGGATGAAATTAATGTACATGTACATGTATGTAGATTCAAAATAAACATTTCTATAAAGTAGTGTGTCATACCTAATTGATGTGTTTACATTCTACACACACACTTCTATTAGTGCTACACGCTCCCTACCCGTGGATCAAAGGTTGCTCAGAATAATTTGTTTATTTTTAGAAATGACTATATTAGTATTACTTTCAATTTAGTTCTTCTAATCTCAAACTAACAGCTGCTTGATCTACTCCATTTCAGATCACACATTTTTTCTTGAAATTGATATTCATTGATACAGTGGCCATCAACCTTTTTCAGTGTAACTCAAACAATGGTGTTGTAAACAAGCTTTGAACCCTCAACCTCTGACATTCCCCCAAAATAAACTTGTTCATCAGGGGTTCAAGTCCTAATTATTTGAAACCGAATTGAAATGTACATGTATCTATTGAAGATGATATTGGACAAATTTCCAACTCATCAGGTAAATTGAAAGATCAGTCTAGAAATCAATAGGAAAATCAAGAATGCAATGCCACTATTTTCAGCACTTTTTAGGTAGAAAGGTTGATTTTTAAGCAAAGGTCCTTCCAAAAGGTATCAGTTCCATTTAAAGTCATCAAAAGCAACTTTCATACTGCTTTTTTAAAACCTAATAGCATATAGTGCTTTCTTAACTGAACCTTTAAAAAAACTTAATGTATTATAATAGCATGTTGCATAAGTGAAAGGTGAAGCGCACATATGCTATCCCCCAACATATCAAATTTGTACAATTGTACAATACTGTAAAAGCCAATATTTTCACGTAAAGATATTTTCACACATTTTGATATCATAGACATTTTGCGAATTGTTTTTTACACGGGCGACCTTCTGGATGCACTGCATGAATATTGGAAACAATATTTTCGTGTGTTAAATTTTTTTTCGCGCAAAAATAAAAACCTCCGCGAAAGTTTTTTTACATGTTTTATATTTATAGGCATTACAGCGATGGGTCACATTACTGAAAGGTGAAGCGTATCCGATGCAAGCATAGATGCAAGCATAGACGTTCTATGTTTACACTGTTGGGCCTATAGTGGTCATCAGTTAGCCATTCCCTATGTATCAGTGACAGGCAAAATACCCGGCCGGACGGCTGGCCGGCAGCCGCCCAACTGCTGGGGTGAAATTCTTTAAATGTCACGCTGTGTGTCCTGGATATTTATAATATGAGACACGTTTTATATGGCAATTGGCATTGAAAATATTTTCAAATAAAGACTATGTAATACCTTTTTAGAAATAAAATAGAAATATTT
The DNA here is from genome assembly GCA_035610835.1 of Ophiura sarsii. Taxonomy (NCBI): domain Eukaryota; kingdom Metazoa; phylum Echinodermata; class Ophiuroidea; order Amphilepidida; family Ophiuridae; genus Ophiura; species Ophiura sarsii. Next base: position 19,739,210 of record CM069456.1, on the reverse strand, counting down.
TCAACATTTTGATCAGAATCAGGATAACAATATTTTACAATTGCAAACAATTTTGGTACGTTTTGTTTAAAATTACATCAAAATCAAAAATTGTTTTTCTTTAAACCATTTGCAACTGGGGAGACAGCACTAAGAAAAAGTAATATAAAAAGCAATTAACATTTAGACAGAACCAAATTTAACATTTCAATTACTTTTGCCATATAGTAAATAGCCTCATTGAGTTTATAACCATTATGAGGGCTATGAATGATTAATACTGCAATTATTTCTTTACCAGTTATAGTGATAACTCTCAAGTATGTGATAAACTTACGCAAGTGATTCATTTGGATGACAGGTCAAAATTGCTTAAAAGGGTGTTGGCACAATCAATGTTGGTTTTTCGATATTATCAAAATATATATTTTAGAAAGTTAATATTAAATATTTGATATGGAAGTTACTCCGAGTGGATGGCAGTCAAAACTGCTTTGTGCTTTTTATAACGTCATTGTATGTTTGGTTCATGATCTATGTAATTGAACTTAATCATGCCACCGGACTTCTAAATGTCATACATTTTGGATACAAAACTTAAAACATACTTGAAGTTGAGTAGACATTTGAAATAATAATCTCTGTTACTTGCATTTTAAAATTTGTTTATTGGTAATTTATTTCATTTAATTTTTTTTATACAAATTGATTTGCCAACCAAGATCCCCACTTAATGATAGTTTGGGCTGATTATCTTTTGTGGTCAAATTAGCCAAAAATGACAAATTACTGCCCCTAAAAGACATTTGATCACTGGTACAAATGGGTATTATCTTGAGAGCCTTTACTTGTAAAACCTTGTTATAAGTCAACATTGTCCTTCTTTTAAAATCTGCAATTTATCTCAGATAGCATGAGCATTGACACAATTTTATCTTCAACTATCATACATTACTGACTCTCCACCTGTGTACTCCTAACTGGAGTGTCAGCCTACTCATCATACAATACCTTAATTACTATGGCTCACTTGACGTAACTTTTAACTATAATTGTTGAGTCGATGTAAAAGGGTAACACATTACATTGACGTTTGACCTACATCGGTAATGTCAACTTAATGACCCATATAATCACCACCCGATTATATGATACATTGAAGAACACTGGCATAGCATAAGCAAATAAGGGTAATTCATACTGTCACTGTAGCAATTATCGTGTCATCTTTCATCCCAAGTATTTTCATTTGGAATCCATCTCACCTCAAATTTGATTAAAAGAAACATGGCATTGTGTTCATAGCCAAGGTGCAGGGTTAAGGCATTGATAGGTTATTGCGCTATGTAATGCAAGTGTCCGATCCCTTTGCACATAAGGAAAACTACTATTTATCTTGTATAAAACTATGGTTCTTCAAAAAGGATTTGCCTCATTTGATTACAATACAAATACATGTTATTTATTTTTTCCTACAAAAGATCTACTAACCAGATGATAACATATGAGTAATATTCTACAGTGCATTTTTGTCTACAATGTTATGGGCATTTTGAGAATGAACAAAATAATTTTCATCTAATCATTGAAAGTTGTGACAGGTATATCAGATGTTACAGCTCTAAAAATATCATTAGTTCATTTGGACTCTGAATCCATTTTACAAGGCTTTTACATGAAAAGAAATCAAATGAAAGATGACACCTATGATGTAAAAAATCGTTTCATGGTGAATTATAAGCCAAATATCTGTGTGTATAGGTTCATAGAAAGTTCCTTGGGATTTTGGTAAAATTCCTTTATCCAAATGTTTCATAACACTCCTTTCATTGTTTCTACAAATAAATATTACAGAAAAGGTCAAACCACTGTGTAGTAGTGATATTGACAAATTGCCTTTTTACATTGCTTTTACCGGGCGATGAGTCGAAGAACTTCTTTCATTGATCTTTACTGATATAAATATATGGAAAGAGAAGAGACTCAAGAGAGGTCAATTAACCTATGCTATTGGCAATTGAACTTGCTCATCCCCATCAACTAATCTGAACGATACTTTAACGAACTTCTTTCTTCTATTGGTTCTGCTCTTATTGATATAATCAAATACTACGGTAATTGAAGAGAGGGGAATCAACTTACATACCCAGTAATTATAAATAGTAATATTGACGATTGACAAATCTTTAAATAAGATTACTTTTACCCCTTGTTTAACGCTTTCATTTCATCTGAATGATGCCTCACAGAACTTCTTCCTGGTACTTTTCTTACTGATCTCATCAAACACTACAAAAACGGAAGGGAGGTCAATCAACTTATACCATGCAGGGTTGTAGCTACGCCAGGCGGCGCCGGGCGGGCCCGCCTGGCACTGGGCTAGGCCGCCTGGCACAAAAAAAAAAAAAAAGCTAGGCCGCCTGACACAAAAAAAACCCCCAAAAAACAACTTTTTTTTAACCTTTTTTTAATACTATTTGTGAATAAAATCATTAAACTGTCTCATAAAACAAGAAATGATGTGGCAGAAACCCTCAAAGTGCATTAAAAAAGCCTAAAAACATCCCGGCCCCTGAGCCGCAAGAGTTATGTAACCAAATAGTGAAATATTGAGCCCGTCCGGTCGCTTCGCTCCCTCCGTTCGCCATTTTTGCCACCTGGCACAAAAGTTGGCCTAGCTACAACCCTGATACCGTGTATACTCTATTTTCTTACTCTGGACAGTGACACAAACTTTACAGGAGCAGCATTTACGCACATATCTTCCGTCTTTCAATGATAGAGGGCGCTACTTGGAAAAGATCACATAATATGCCTTTAATGCTATCATCATCTGAACAATGCCTGATAGAACTTTTTGTATTGGATCTTTCCTTACTCATAAAATCAAATACTATGGAAACTGAAGAGAGGTCAATCAACTTACACCGCGTAGTAGCAATATTGACAATTGATCAATTGTTAGATTTTACCCTTGCTCATCTTTATCATCCCATCAGATTTATTGGCACCGACACATTCCGTGTTGCCCCACATTATCCCACTGTGTCCACACAGTCGGCAATCTATGATTGTCACAGGTACAACTTGACCTTCACCATGACAACCAAAATGACCTCTAGGCAACGCCTCCTTAATTGGAGTAAGCATGGAGTAAACCCCTCAGGGTGGCTGATCGTACAGATATTCACATATATACACAACCGTGTTTGATGAGGGATAAAACTCAAGTGCAAAAAGAGAAATTCAATTCATTATTTCCCTGACTAATTAGATGAGTGCATTGACTGCCTAGAGAGTGCTTGTATGTAAGCTGCTATCAAAGTGAGAAACCGAAACCACCACCAGCACATGGCCGAAGTCAACTCACTTTCTCTCCATAGGTGACCACAATGGTCAATTTCTCTAATTAATTCACTGCAATAATGCCTAGTTAGTAGTGCCCATGTCCAGAGCCTTGCTTTTCATTGAAGACACAGAGACCATGGTCCAAGAGTAATTCAATTTGCAAAGCAATAATGGCAGTTGTACCCTATCCTCCCAAGTGGCCTTGAAATAAGCACCATTTGAGAAAATGGATTTCAAGTCCTGCCCAATTCCTCATTCAAGTTAAGTGACCCTAAGAATACAAATTAACTGTCCCCACTTAAAAATACTATTTGTCATGTCCTATTTTTCTGTTTGATAAAAATATCATGCAAGGCTAGTATTAAATGTAACCAAATCTCTGGTTATTACTCATTTTAAATATCACTGGCAATTTATACATTCACTAAAACATTTGTTATACTGCACATTAAAATGTCATATTTTTTTACATTTTTGCACATAATAACTTTAATATTATAATCAATAGAATTTAAAATGTTATATTTTTTACATTTTTGTACATAATAACTTTAATATTATCAATAGGAAAATTCCAACTTACAACATATTGCCATTTGGAAAAGGTTGGAAATAAAGTTGTAGTTTTTCAAAACATTTTAATTTCAAATTTGGTGAATTTAAAGATATCTAAACATGATATCTATACATGAACACCTTGATTGATAAATCCTTCTTGAAAGATCTGTCCCCCTGTAGAACGGTGGGGTGTTTTTGTCAACTTATCACATTTTGGATCACATTCATCAAGTTTAAACAAAAAAAACACCTGTCAGCCATGTTGCAAATACAAAGCATCTTTCACAATTTTAATGATACATTGATTTATTCTGTGAAATCCATGTTTCCCCGTGTTAGATTACAATAAAATCGTTTTTCTATCCAATCATCATTTATAAACGTAAGACAACCTTGCCTTGTCACCGCAATTCACCATGCGTCATAGATTTCCAAGATCTGTTGTTAGCAGGTGAAATTAGAAACTTAAAAACGGTCCAATTGTCATTAAGTAATATATTTCTGAAAACCTGCCTGAAGTGCAAATCATTGGATGAGAGCAAAACCCTCATGCTTGTCTCGTTAAGTAAAAGACAACCAATTTATATAATAAAAGCTTTGGGGGGGAATCGTAATAGAGGTACAACATGGGCAAAACTGCACACCTTTTATACTTTGTTCAGTATCAATGGGCGACAATAGTGAGGCTCTCATTTATCTGATTGAAAAAAGAATTATACTGGCACGTTATCTATTTGCGTAAGTTTGCATGAGCGTGCATATCATATCACATACAGGTGCATGGTTTGCATGCTGCACACTACCATTGATAGCAATGAAGATTTTAACATCGCACCCACAATGCATTGCGTCAACTCAAGATTTGTTTCCCACGATGCATTTGGATTTCCCCTTATTGATACTCGTATCAATATGATCGATATATCAGTGACCTTTGTACCCAAGATATCGATATCATGGCTTTCTGTCACGCATGACACGTATCGGAAAATCTATGGTTCCCCAGTCTTTTTGGTTTTCCAATAACTTAGTAAGTTACTACATGTAGTCAATCTCTCAGGTTTTAGAAATAAGAAAAAGGAACACTGAGAAGTAATTCATTTATTGATTTTAACAAGAAACCAAGAGCTTGTACTATGATGGCGCTATGAAGCCATGATTTTATATGTCTATGGGAACCCAGATGAATTGGGGACCATATTCACGTCGTTTTCCAAATATGCAATGCATTGTAGTGCTGTCTTTAAAATCTTCTTTGCATTGATAGATAGCAAGCCACAGTAGATTCATTTTGCGCACGGATTAAATTAATATACGCCTCACATTCTTTGCCTATTTGGTACTTAACACTTTCCACGCGGCAGGCGTCTGCAGACGACAGTTCCAAAATTGAACAAAATGTTTTTCAAATATATCAAAATTACTGAATTTGATCACCATATTTGGAATCACTATGAGAAATGCATTGAATTAAGTTCAAACATGCCTAGTATTGGTTCCGTAATTCTTGAGATAGAAATAGAAAGTTGTGAAAGACTTTTGACACATATCTGTTTTATACGTAGTAAAACTAATAGCCGCTTGGAAAGTGTTAACAAAGTACTGTAATACCTACCAGTATAGTTTTGACAGATCCATCCAGCATTTTAACTCTAAGAGGTCGAATCTTCTTTCTATATTCCATTAGATCCTGCAAGATGAATCAAAAAGAAAACACATTGTATCATTAATATCAAATCTACCTTTTACAACATTGAACATTTCTATTATGAACATATATAAAGCTATCTTCTGAAGACATGACATAATGATCAAATAACCATAAGCAAAATAGCTGATTCATAAAAAGTGTCCATGGGTCGATTGTTAGGGCGCCATCTATTGTCAAAATTTATGTCTGACGGCATCCGACGTGTTTCAACTTAAATCTAAGATGGAGGATCGTGGGGTAGATAAACCCGGAAGCATAAGTGTAAGAAAGTTCACAGGTTTGACTAAATATAAACCCATTTCCAATGCATCTACACTACAAATTTGCACTAATTAAGAGTGATTTAGCTGACAAATTGTTTTCTTTAATAAGCTTATTATTATTTTGTCGAACTTTTATTTTCGAGTTTCGGGAACTTTCGCGTCCAACTGAACGCAAAATACACATGCCTACAGTTTGAAGTCTGCACTAGTGGGTTAGTCGTAAGAGGGTGCCAAAATATGGACAGTTTTACAGAATTAATTTGTTAATTTAATAAATTAAATAACTTTGGCAATATGTGTGTTTTATAAACATCACATAGGCCCTAAAAATAAGGATAACATCTTTTTTAATATCCCACATTGAATCTGGTCATATTTTAATCAATTTTACCATAACCAGGACACTCTCTCAATCACTCAGACTGTCACATACTGTAATTAACGCCATTCTATGCCCTGAGAGAATCAGCTGAAGCGGGTTGGGTTCGTTGGGTTCGTCACGGCCAAATAATTAAGTTGGAACAATATTTTGACACCAATTTTTCAACAGCAAGATTAAAGATGGTTACTGGTATGATGTGGGTTCATAATGCATGGGTTACATATTGGTATGGTGCTAATGGTAATTGTTTACAAACAATAGAAATCTGCCATAGAAGTTTAGAACATAACCCATTGAGAGAGCAGCTATCAATCAATGTGTAAATCTTCCAAGAAACATTAAGATTATTACATGACTAACCCATTCATTACAAATGGTTGACTGTTAAACCAAGGAGTTATTACATTAACTATGATAACTCCTTGGTTAAACCAAGATGGGGCAGGTTCAAGTTCTGGAGAACTCACATGATTTGGGGAGGTGTTGTCATTTTTGTCATTAAAAGAGACTTTGAAGCAGATTTATCTCAAATATTACTATTATTACTACTAATTTTATCAAAACTCATTTGATAGATTTATTGATACATTTATTCAACTAATCAATTATTATTTATTTATTCATTTATGAATGAATTAATCAATTAATTAACTAATCAATTAATCAATTAATTAATTAATTAATCAATTAATTAAGTAATTAATCAATTAATTACTCAATTAATTAATCAATTAATTAATTAATCAATTAATTAATTAATCAATTAATTAATTAATCAATTAATAATTAATCAATTAATTAATCAATCAATCAATCAATCAATCAATCAATTAATTAATTAATTAATTATTTATTTATTTATTTATTTATTTATTTATTTAAGCATTTGTTTATTAATTAATCAATGAATTTATTTATTTACTTTCTTGTTTGTGTTTGTTTATTTTACTTTTACGAAATTGAATACATTTTTGAAGCTATCTTTTGAATATTTGGAGAAAAACACACAAGAAAACTTAGAGAGCTTAAATCCGTATGTCTCAGTGCCACTCCCTTACTCAACCAAACAATTTATATCTAGGACAGGAAAATAATAGCCAGCTTAAATTTCACACCAGCTTGATATTCTGATTGAACCTTTCTTTATCCTACTTTCTCACTTCCTTAACACCAGATATGAAATGGGTTATCTGTACATTTTATATCACATTATGTGTTGATAAAGATAGCAGCACTTCTTCCTGTTTAATGTTGTGAATAATCAAGTCAATAACCTATGCCTAACTCAAATCTGTGACTAAAATCAGTCCAATTGGTACATACTGTAATGACAGCAGATGTATTAGGCCAAAAAAAAATAGTTGTGTTGCCCTCATCCGGCCGGGTCAAAATTCCGAAAATGTAGGCCGGGTATTTCTTTTTTTTTCAAGATTCTTTTTTCAAGATTTTTTTCTTCAAGATTTTTCTTTTTTTTCAAGATTTCTTTTCTAGATTTTTTTCTCAAGATCTTCCAATCTGTGAAAATTGCACAGAGATTGGCAAGAAACCAAAATATTCACCAAATTTGGGTTGAAAATACATCCAGTAAGCGTTTTCCTTACGTAAAAATTTGGTAAATTTTTTTTTAAAAAATCAAAAAAATCCGGCCCGCCGAACTTCCCGATTTTAGGCTTGTGAGGGCAACACAACTTTTTTTTTCTTCCTTAGTTTACATCATGCCTGATCTACAGAAAGTATCAAATATTGTTTTTTGATAACCCACAAATATAAATATTACTTTTTTCAGGGGATATTTGTCTTTAAGTATTTTACACTATTTTCTTTAAAATCATAGTGATCCACGGTTGCATGTTACAATGACACACTTTTAAATTTGCCATGACCATTTCAGTATTTATGGCCATTTTGACTTTACTTTTCATGCAAGGCTCAAGGAAGTAACCATATTGTATGTATAACAGTCGGTTGTCCCCTGGAGTTAACCTTAATATTTGTCTGACCCCTGCAGCGGAAAAGTGTAACATTAAACTGGATAACGAACATTCTCAAGTGAACTGAAAGATTTTGTGGGTTAAAAATTGCAAAATATTAACAAATTAAACAAAACATGAAATGGGTCTTACTCTTCTCTATGCTGTGAGTTTTTGTACACACTTTTGGCTTTTGGCTCATTTTTCAAAATCAAGTTGTTTACTATAGTTACCTTCGATTAGAAAGAAAGTTTGTGTGATTTTATTTCTATTGCTCTCTTCAGGATAGTCCAATACCTTGCAATTTTGAGTTTAATTCATGAAAAATACCTCAAATTTAAATAATTAAAAATCCCATTCGCATAGGCAGCATCTATTGTCAAACACATTCCCTTTTGAGCTTAGTGAAACTAAGATTTTTTTTCATTTGCCGTATTCTCTCTTTATCAAATTCTGTTTCTCTAGGCTACTGGTTTACTATTTCTTTATCAACCGACATTACATGTAGATTGGCACTTTCGCAAACAAAACTCTCATTAATTTTTCATAACTCTTTATTTACACAGACAATGACTGTGTTGGTTCTTGGTGTTCGAAGTCAGCAACATTTTCACCTGTTCATACAAAATTTGATCTAAAACAGTGATGGACTGAAATATGATAAGATTTTAAGAGAAGAATCTTTAGCTTTTGGTGGAGGTATTCATGTGTGAATATAATATCATGCATTTCAAGTAAGATATGGCAATTTTGGTTATTATCATATAACCATTGATGCAGTGATCCTGCAGGAGGGTAAAAATACAACATTGTTTTAATCAAACGGTTTGTTTATTTAGATCTAAACATTGGAACTGATAACACTCTGGAGCAATACAACATTTACTCTAAAGAACAATTTTAAGGATATGTTTTTGTTGTTGTTGCATATACATGTACATTGAATCATGTTATGTTGCACAATGAGGAAACAATTCTCTCTAAAAATTTACAAATAATTCCTACAAACGTTTCTTGGCTGCAAACATTTTGTGTACAGCTGAGCTGGCATTGTGTACGGTTTCTCATTCACCCATCAAATAAATAGCAGTTTGTGTCTAGGAAAGCTATGAATTTTTCAAAATGCAATCAATGTATGTTGGATTTTACTATATCATTGAAGTGGCTAGAATTTCAAATCAAATCCAAGAATAAATGTTCTCTTACATTTCTAAAGAATGCATCAAAAGAATTCATTTATGAGCCAATTTCAAGTACCCACAATTTGTATAACAAAAATCTAAATTTGAATCTCTTTTATTCTCTGCACATACACATTGTAAATTCGAACCCAGGTAAATCTATTCTAAATAAAACTTGCAATCCTACTTATTAAGTCCTGAAAAAACCTCTACAGTTTCATATTCAGTGCATCATATTTTGTACTGGTATGATTCTATTACAGGGCAGGCTTCCCGTTAGCGTGCGTCATTGCGTCCAGACACGATTTTGAAAATTCTGACGCCTTTCCAAACTCTAGGCATTTGTATTTTGTGTCCATTTGGACGCGCAAGTTCCCGAAACTCAAAAATAAAAGTTTGACAAAATAATAATAAGCTTATTAGAAAAAAACCAAATTGTCAGCTAAATTACTCTAATTATTAGTTTATTTTAACCCAATTTATAGTGGAGACTCACTGGAAATGGGTTTAAATCTGTGCATTTCTTTACACTTATGTTCGTTAAAATGTGATATTTCGCCGCCGATTTTCATTTCCAGGTTTTATCAGCTGACAACGGCTGCCGATCCGCCATCTTGGATTTAAGTTGGACAATAGATGTCACCCTAACAATTGGCCCATTGACACAATTTATTGCCACCTCGTTGGCAAACTTGCGACCATGTGGACACGCATTTTTCAAACCTTTAACGGGAAGTCTGGTACAGGGTTATGTAAATTTGTTATACAGCCATCTTTTGGCAAGACAATCTGGCATCAAGTTTAGGTTTCCTTAGACTGCAGGCTGAATGTGAAACATAGTATAAATATTTATATCACTGAAGCAAGATTACACCCTCTAACATTAAAATGAAGTAATAATTGTATAGCAATAATTTCAAGGAAACTCAATTTGTGTTGTAAATACAATGTAGCCAGCACCTAAAACACTAAATTAAAGAATTTATCTATAGGCATACTTGATTAATCCAAAAAAAAGGGTCGACTCTATGCATTTTGTTGTTGATTTTATTATTTCTAAAGTTGAAAAATATAAAACATGAATGAAAATTGATCTTAAAGGTAGATGTTCCGATTTTCAACTTGAAGTTTTCTATTCTACATGAAAGGTCATCCTTAAAAAAGTCGTGTTCCAAAGTTTGAGTTGCATAGCTTTAATGGTTCTTATTTTAGACGCACAAGATGCTGTGAGCTGTACCCATTGAGTAGTACACAAACTATATCGGTGGTTACCACCATTCGCGGTAATTCGACGTTATTTCATCGATTTCTCCGTAATTATACCGATTTAGGCCCTCAAATTTCAGTATGATGATGAGAAAAATACGAGCTTTCATATGATATGAAAATCTCTGTATGTTTGAAATAATTCTGTGTTACGAAAATGTGATCGGGTCATCTACCTTTAAATGACTTTTTCATATTTCAGGTGATGGGCATCAAACGAAATCTTGTATTACAGCTTAAGGCGATGAAAAAAAATCCTGTTGTACGGGCAAACGGACCTCTCAGATCCGGTCGGTTGGTCAGGCTTTTTTTCTTCTGCTTTTTTCTTTCTTTCTTATTTTCCCTTGAAAATGACCATAAAAATCCAAAGAAATTAAAAAAAAACTGTAAACATTTGCCGTTTTTTTGTCAAAACAAAATAATTTTTGGGTCAGTTTTCATTTGCATGGGAACATTATTTTCACAGATTTCTAAAAAAATGGGTTGGTTAGGCCCGTACAACGGGGTTTCTTTTTTTCATCACCTAAGCAACATTTGTTTTGCAATGCAAAATTAAGGGTTTTTTCTTTTCTTTTGTGGCATTTTGAGGGTAGCAGATTAGCTCTAGATAAGAATATTGATAATTTATTACTGCATGTGTTGGCAATGTCTTGTTTTGTGCCCCAGTAACAGAATAAATGTATATATATCATAGCCTCTTCCGTAAATGTGCACCCATTATGGTACAGAGAACACAATATTGCCCATATGTTTATTACCGTTCGGCTAGCGAAATGAAAAAAATAAAGATGTAGGAAAAGTTCAGCAATCTGTATGCTACATTGGTTTGTCTCTGGTTACGAAGCACAAAATTGAAAAATATCAGGCAGCATACTTCTCTAATAACCTTAATTACAATGTTTGAAAGTAGAGGTTTTATTAATACTTGATGGTGCACACTCCGTACCAAGTACAGACAGACGGTAAGTGAAAAGGATACGTTATAAACAACTCGGTTTGGTGCATCTGTCAAATGGCTCATTTCAATATGCATAAACCTAGGGCATCTGCCTATCTAACAAAAAACCGAAATTGATTTCATTTCTATTGCTGTATGTTTACAATCTTTTTGATTTAGGTTTCATGTTTCCACATAGTTAATGTCTCATATTTTAAACATTTAGGGTAGTGCAAAAATCTATAGCTTTATTTTGGTCCTTCTGGATTTCCCGATTTAGCTGCGAAACATGAAGGGTAGGAATATAACAGCCCAGAGACGAATCTATACTCACCCGATCACCAGTAGCACAACAACTTAGTTTTGTTAATGTCAAAATGTTCATCATCTAGCAAGCAGTATTCACACAAAATCAATAAACTTTTTATATTCTGACTTTTCCAAAACACTAACCAACTCTTAAAATAGTGATAGAAATCTTTATTTGCTCATGGATCTAGAGTCCATGAGTTGCTTTAGAAATAAGACTTTCGGTTTTACTTCCCGTAATATCTAACAACTTACCCCAGCTCGCAGTAGATAGTGCTCTAGTGTTTTACCGGCCTCAAGCCACACTCCTTTCTTAGGGTCTTCATCAGCAAGAAACAATCCATATTCATTGGCTGTAGAGGTAGGGTCAAGAAACAAATCAAAAGCCATTATTAACACTTTCTATGCGGCAGGCGTCTCCAGATGACATTCAAAATGTCACTAAATGTTTCAAAAATTTCAAAATTATTGAATTCCATCACCATATTTGGAATGACCACGAGAAATGCATTACAATATATACAAACACGCCTAGTATTGATTCGGTAATTCTTGAGATAAGATTTTGAAAGTTGGGAAAGATTTTTGACAAATCTGTTTTGTATGGTATAACTAATAGCCGCATGGAAAGTGTTGACATTTATAGCGATTTTTCTTTCAAATCCGGCATTTACATTGTCATTTGTGAATAAGTCCTTTCGGAATATCCATCAGGCATGTTCAAAAGTTCAATTTAAAGAAAGTAATTGGGGATGAGCAGGGCAGCCTCGAGCGGGACAGCCTCGACCCGTAGACGGCCATGTTGAATTGGGACACTTTGGGAATTCCCCGTCATTTTTCTTGCCATCAATGATAATTTCATAAAATGCATTATAGAATCAACGTTTCAAGGTGCAATTTAATGGATGAAGATTTTAAAGATGAAACAGTACTCAAGAGTCAAGACACGAGTACAAAGCACTTTAATAGCGTTAAAGTGCTAAATTCACCACATTGGAAAACTACAGCAATCCCAGTGTATCTTCAATCAATTTATGACAATCGATCATCTGAGCTTTCGCACTTAATTTACAGTTGGGATTGTGGAAGAGCTTATATTGGCTTTTTGAAGATACATGGTTTGACAAAGAATTAATAAGTGCCATCAAAAAGGCAATCAAGTGCATATTTGTTATTACTAAATGATAAATTCAAATAGCAACTCCAGCAAAACAATATAAAACTGCTGGAGTGATTGATATCTTTTTTTCTCTGAATCAAGGCAATCAAGTGCATGTTTTATCAATTTAAATTGCAACAGGCTGGTTTCTTCTGCTAAAATACCTGCTATTTTCTGTCTCAATGAACCATTTAATATTGAGAGCAATCAATCTAATTAATTTTGTAAAAACAATTTGTTTCATTTGAAATTGATATCATTTTTCAAAATGGTATTGGTATATGAAATTTGATCCAGTCTGTACATGCAAAGATTTAATGAATATGGTACATATAATATCTTCCTAATCTGTTTCTCCAATAAAACAATATAACACTACTATAGTTTAATCAAGTCCAAACTGGCGAGAAATATGCATTTTTTATCTCTCCATGCACAAAAGTAATCCAAGCGTATCCATGCAAATTTGACATACGCAAGCATCAGGCCATTTGCATTAGGAAAATAAAATAAAATGGATTTCCCTTTTCTCGACCGACCATAAAAATCAGGAAAACTCAGTCGCGTTTCATTGAATTATTTTTTTTCCAAAAAAAAAATCAAACATTATTATTATTATTTTTATTATTTTTAATTTAGAAATGACAAATTGAGGTGAAGGGGCAATCCAACCTTTTTCTTCTTGGCCTTATGTGAGCGTTTTGTGTGCCCACGCTCTTAATTAATTGCTGATGCAAGCAGGTTCGCCGATTTGAAACTGAATCAACTATAGAGTGGAACATTTGACTGCAATGTCCCGCTGTCCGTTTTTCAATTCGTTTTTCATGATTCCAGAATCTAACCGGTCAAATAGACATGGGCTAAGGGTGATTTGCCCCCAAAATTCGGATTTGGGGGCAGATTTACCTCTACAGGGGACAAATTGACCAAACTATTTACAATAATTTATTCTACTATCTGACCACTTTTTACCAGAACAGTTTACTGTACACCCTCTATATGCTGCTGGAACATCATTATATTTCTGCAGGGTCCAGTTATGCATTGTATGATAACATGATGATGATGGATTCATTTAGCCAATCAATTGCGCCATTTGAGCTAGAATATTGGCCAGTGGCAACGTCCAGCCACTGTTATTACACAGTATGATGATGTTACCCTCAACTTGAGATGACACATGGATTAAAGGTATATTATGAGATCTTTTCCATGGGACGCCCTCAATCCTGGAAAAAAAATTGGAAGCAGATTTACTTTTCTGATCATAAATCATAAATATTTTCCAAGTTACAGAGCGATACGATTCCTAATAACCTCAAAATCATGGTTTAAAGAGTGAATTTAGAGTAAAATTTGAAAAATAGATTGTCCCGCTCGGTACAAACTATTTTTCAAAACATGATTTTGAAGTAATTAGGAATCGTATCGATCTGTAACTTAGAAGATCTTTATGAATTATGATCAAAAATGCAAATCTGCAAGAAAATCTGCTTTCATAGTAAAAATCAATGATAGAGGGCGCTACTTGGAAAAGATCACATAATATGCCTTTAAGATGGTTTTAGAACCAGCAATGTATTTTCCAATTTGTTCCCCTCATCTCACCAAAGAAAACCAATTCTTACCACTTTCCACGCAACAGGCGTCTGCAGACGACATTCCAAAATGTCACAAAATGTTTAAAAAATGTCAACATTATTGAATGTCATTACAATATTTGGAATCACCTTAAGAAATACATTGAAATAAGTACAAACATGCCTAGTATTTGTTCCTTGAGCCTTGAAAGATGGATGATGGATTCTATTAGCCAATCAATTGCGCCATTTGAGCTAGAATATTGGCCAGTGTCAACGACCAGCCACTGTTTATATTGCACAGTTAGTGACTGTGAGATTGAAACTGATGAAACTTCAGTTTGTGCAGAAAGGTTTCAAAATTGCATTAACCCATTTTGTGTAATTTTTATTCAAATTATTGTACTTCTGCAGTTGACAACGGAGTAAGAACTGGGCCAATTAATATCATTCGTCAACATGGAGCTTAAATTTCAATGCAACTTTGCAATTGGATCTGATAATAATCGGCGTCTATACCTCTTTCAATAACCCATTTGTGTATGTGTACTGATCGGTTGAATTTGAACAAAAAAGTCATATTTTATTTTCATAAGCAGCTCCAGATCAAACAAAAACATGAACCCATAGGCATTTCATTAATATTCATAAACTTGTATCATGAATATTCATATCTCATATTGACCGGACAAAACTGGGACAAGAGAGCTCGAGGCTTGTAGTCTCCAATAATAGGAGTCTTTGCACAATATCTAATCTACAGTAGGGAAAATGTCAAGACAATGGCAAGTTTAGGGGCAAATATACAAAATAGTTCTTGCAGCAAAATTTAAATAATGATTTCAATCTTATTGATATCAGTGTCTCCTTTGGCCATGAATTGATTGATAGAATACCTTTTGAGATTCGAGTTGACCATCTCTTTTAGATAAAGGCAGTTGTGCCTTGGATGGAGCAGTGATTGTCAATGGATGGATAAAGCATCGTTAAGGTGACAAAAAACCCACACAACCTAACCAATTTTCTCCTGAAATGTGATTTTATTTTTTAAGTAAAATTTTTGAAATCTTTTGGAACTTTTTGAAAAATCCTGAAAATTCTTCAAAAAAAATCCGAAAATTGTTGGAAATTCACCAAAATGTTCACAAATGTTTTGAACAACAACAAAAAACAGCCTGTTCAGGTCCGTTTTCACATAGAACAGGGTTTTGTTGTGTTTGCCTTATGACCATCCATTATAGGCTACTGGGTTACATTATCTCCAAGTTGGTGGGTGACATCGAATGGTCAAATGCACAGCATTTCTTTCAACCCCAGGACCTACATTGTCGCTGTTCAGTCAAAACCTTGTATCTCCATCTGGTCTTTCCGCATGTATAACGTAATACTTTCGTATGTGTAACCTTTGGGCAGTCTGTTTTAAACATGTTCAAGGGCCAAAATCACATCTATCAAAACCTTAAAGTGATTTTGCCCCTAAACATGTATAAAGCAACACCTTCCAATGCATAACCCAGGGATATAAATGGGTGATTGATCCATTACCTGAACTTTTTACGCAAGCTTGGCCAGATGGCCTGAGTGCTTGCGCACGGCTTAGAACATTTATGAGGGATCATCCAGAGAATACACTACAGGGTATCAACCCCCTAAAAAAATTGTTTGCGTTTTTTAATGCTGAAATATCATCATCTGATTCTGGAAATAAAAAAACAAATCCTTTCTGGATTTTTTTTTTTTTTGACCTCATTTCCGGAATTCAAGGATAACCATTGGGCGATTTTACTTCAAACATGCTGAAGGGCCGGAATGGTTTTGACAGAATAGCGACAACATTATTCTTCATGGTCACAGTATGATTGTGTCCCCCTCAACTGGAGATGACATACGGATTACCTCTTCCCCCTGCCCCCCACCCCCACCCCATAACACCTGTAACTTTTTCAATTGTCTACTCACGTTGCCCATGGAGATTGTGTGCTTCTGGGTTCTTCTCTCGTACCACTCTGCAGACATCGAAGACCATCGTCTGTGGGTCGAACTGCATGGTTTTGGTGCTGTTAGCACCTACAATATTTATCTTCAGTGATATGAGCGCCATGGTGACAACTCAGTTTTTGCGTAGTTTGTGTAAAAGAGTCCCCCCTAGTTATTTTCCTTTAGTCCGTATTGTGTAGTTTCTGTAAATGATATAAGAAACAATATAAGAAATGATATATTAGTTCTGTATTATTGATTAAGCAGATGATCTACTTTGGATAAGAGGAAGGTGGAAGGGATAGGCTAAAGTGTTCATCCTTAAGAACAAGCACTGATGATGTAGCCATCCACTACAAACTCAAAAATCAGATCTGGTTTATTTTTATTACAACTGTATGTCGGTGATAAAGCCTTAGGACTACATGAAACGTAACCTCTTGAAGCAGGAAACTGGTGCAAGTGTAAAATCTTCCATTAGCAAAAGTTGAGGAATAATACAAACTGGTCATTATTCCTGTGGACATGTCAATTATAGCATTCCATTTACCCACTACCGGCCAAAGCACAACCCCGTCCACATTGCAAAAAACGTACCTTACAGTATACAAACAGGACCCTGTCGTTAAGGGTTTAAATGAAAAAAGCAACAGATCTACACAGCGTAAACTAGCCTTCCACTACAACATAACTTAAAAGTGAATCGTCCGTCCTTCTACGAAATATAATCCAGGTTAAAAGATAGTTTGACACATCATCCTGTTGGCAGATATCTCCTGTGCAATATGATAGTGTTTCATAGAATTCTAATAGGCCCCATATGTCTGTTTTCCTTATAGCAGTGACAGTTCTTATAGCCAACACTGCACTTTACTACTGACATTCAAAATCAGGCAATAGACTAATGTCAGTGTTGATGTCAGTGTTGCACAATTTAGAGCACAATTCATGGCTTGATTTCTCACATTAGCTTGGACCGAAGTGGGGGGAAAAAAGACAAATTTGTTTTAGAAAAAATTGTTTATGCCAATTTTGGTAATCAGAAGTAGTCTGCAGGACATGTATAAGCATCACTTGCAATATGATGGCACAAACTTTGTTACCAACCGTATTACAAGTGTTGTCACAACATATTGTTTCAAGTAGCCCAAAATTGTCAAAATGTTGCCCATTTGGGCGCTAAGATCATTTTCAGCAACACTCACTAAACTACACATCACACAAACGAACTTGCCCATCGCATTCATCACTACGGCATTTATTTAATATAAGATGTCAACGATTTAATCAAAATATAATACCGGATTAGTCATGCATTTACAATCACACAAAAAAACTATGTACATGTATGCAATAATCAGTCCGTTTGTACAGCGTACCCCTAAGGCTTCAGTGAAACGCCAAGCCAAAGGGATGCTCGTTCATTAGCAAGGGGTTGATAAGAGGTCATTATATTACTTGAGATACTAGTGAAGCCAATAGGCAGTATTATGATCGTATTGTGAATCATTGGATGTTTGACATAACATTACGGTGAATTGCTGGCAAGCTAGCCAATTATCCCACCACTGGCACAAGTGAGTATCAGGATATTACGGTAAGGCCAACAAAAAAAATTGTTATATTGGCGTAACGGGCTGAACAAAAATAGGGTAGGTAGGTAGGGATTTTTTTTTTTTTTTTTTTTTTTTTTTTTTTAGCAGCTGTTTTTGAACAATGTTAACCGAGTTTAAACATTCCCTATTGTTTGTTAGAAGCACCGTCGTATTTCGTTCGAGAAAAAACATTTTTTTTTTTTGGTTTTTTTTTTTTTGGTTTTTTTTTTTTTTTTTCACTGAAAAAAAAAAGAAAAAGTGTAGGGTCGGGCGTATTTTTAGGGTCGGGCGGGTTACGCCAATATAACCATTTTTTTTTTTTGGCCTAAAGAAGGTGCTATTTGTCATGGCTGCCCTTTTGCGCTACTGTTCTGTTACAACAAGATTAGCATGAACTATACTCCCTTTCATAATCCCTTGGACATAATTCGCATTATTTCACGCGAGCGTATTTTGTTGTTGTTTTCGAGGTGCGGCGTCAAAATGCTTGACAGGCGGGATAAACATGAACAAGGTCACGCGCCGGCGATCACGGCGTGTGATGATTTCACGATTGACCAATTAGAATGCGCGATTATTCTTTTGAAGGGACTGGTACGCACTTCCGGGTTTACGCACATACGCACGCAACTCGCACGTACGCATGATTTGATGGAATTATGTCCAAGGGATTATGAAAGGGAGTATATGTACCGTGAAATGTCAAAAATATCATGTAGCAGCTATTGGGAACTGTGGCATTCATGCCCTAATTACTCCCATCTATCTATTCCTTTGACCTCTGCAGACATGTCATACACATCCAAACGTTTGCGTGCAGTTAATGTTTATCAACATAGTCATTGATGACACAAATGTAACTATGCTATGAGTTATAGGACAATTTTGCAAGTTTTGAAAGTGACTTAAACCATAAATACTGGAATGCTTAAAGGTAGATGTTCCGATTTTCAACTTGAAGTTTTCTATTCTACATGAAAGGTCATCCTTAAAAAAGTCGTGTTCCAAAGTTTGAGTTGCATAGCTCTAATGGTTCTTATTTTAGACGCACAAGATGCTGTGAACTGTACCCATTGAGTAGTACACAAATTATATCGGTGGTTACCACCATTCGCGGTAATTCGACGTTATTTCATCGATTTCTCCGTAATTATACCGATTTAGGCCGTCAAATTTCAGTATGATGATGAGAAAAATACGAGCTTTCATATGATATGAAAATCTCCGTATGTTTGAAATAATTCTGTGTTATGAAAATGTGATCGGGCATCTACCTTTAAACAACTGATTTGAGAGAGAAATAACTGTGTGCTTAATTAAAATTTTAAGTTATTAATCCAATCAATATCATACTCAATTACTGCATCCGTTATTAATTTTTAATTTTTAATAATTATTTTAATAAGGCTATATTAAAAAATCTTTTGTCTCAAAGCTCCTGCGCCCGTTAGTTAATTGATGCGCGTTAGGAAAAAAAATCTTTTATTTATTTATTTGAAGAAAAAAAAATTCACAAAAAAAGAAGAAGAAAATCCCAAAGTTTCACCGATTTTTCAGATTTTCATTGATCACATCATTTTAAATACAAAAGGTCACTTTAACAAGGATTTCAATATTTTATATTTATACATATTTTTTAAAAAAACCTTAAAAAAACCTCATTCCGCATTAGGTTTTGAAAAACTGAAGAGCTTTGAGACAAAAGATTTTTTTTTAATATAGCCTCATCAATATGATATTCCATTAACTATATTAATCTTGAACATATACGTACATTCATGTACATGACCCTAACTTGAAACAGCCCGTGGTGGAGGGTAATTTTGAGAATATTTTGATTAGGTGGAATCTCATACACCTCGTAAAAACTGGACATATACCAAGAAGCTCCTGGAACAACATTCCACCTTCAATCTTCTTAACATCTAGCCGAATATATGTCCTTTTTTCCAGACCTGTCATTTCTAACAGTGACAGCAGAGGTCTGTGACTGTCACTGCTTCAAACGACTTTATGTACATGTATGGTAACTTCGGTCTGTATATCTCACCTTGAAGCCAGGAAATTGAACCGATTAGAAGCATCCTTTATTTGAAGTGAGAATAAATCTATGGATTGTCCACAGATATAATGATCTCTATAGTATGGTGGGTGGTTATGTATAGGTTACCCTGGTAATCCGGGTACTTCGTGCCTTTTGCCATTGACAACAAACCAGACGATTTAACTACCTATCGGTTTTACGCTCTACTCGCCCATACCCAAGGGATCGTGTAATGCTGTGTAAGAGTCCCCCGAAGAGGCCTTTATTTACCTTTTTGGTTTGTGGTCAACGGCATGTGACGTCACTCCGTGGTGACCTATAATCAATGAAGTACTTCTACAGTATAATGTCAAGAATGTAATTCAATTCTGAGTTGGCATTAGCAATGACAAGATGCTATTTGTCTTGGGTATGATGACAAGCATGACATGGTGACTGACAATGTGTGAAATAATCTTACCTTCCTTGACCACCATCCTTAACCCTAACTCTACCCCCCATTTTTTCAGATTTTTCTTTTTTCAACGTGGAAAATCGACCAAAATATCCCCCCCCCCTGGGATTTGATCCAGGGACCTCTAGCACGTGGAGCTTAGGATTCCCCCACTACACCACGACTGTCAACGGTAGTCTGCGCAGTGTATTGCGCAAACTATATGGATTGAAAAAACTTCCACGCCGTGTGGTACCAACGTGCCCAGTCGTGGTATATTGTGGTATATGGTAGGGTTAGGGTTAAGCTTACATGTACACAATACAAATGCTTCAATGTTTTAGTTGGTACATTGTACATCGGAAAACAAGAGACACTGGGTGTTCAGAGTGGCGTAGCTAGGATTATGATATGGGCCCAATATTTTGTTATACACCAACAAAGTTAGTGACCATTATAATGGGTGGGGTCCTGGTAGGGTCCAGGGACTCATTTTGAACTGGAACGGATATCAATATTGGGGGGGAGGGGGCATGTCCCCAGGCCCCTTCTAGTTACGCCAGTGGCTCAGAACCAGCATAACCCTAACCCATACGGGTGGTTGTTTGTAGCAATAAAGCTAACATGGGGGAAACACAAGGCAAATAATAACAGATGATAATTGGGTGTGCCTCAACCGGGGCTCGTACTGTGCCGCCGCACTCCCAAAAGTAAGTTTTCAGAACCTATGCCTTTCAGCGATTAAGGAATGAGATGAGACCGGGAAAGCGGGTACTACCGGCGTATCGCTTCTGTCAGATTTTGTTGGATTTGGTAGGGTATGGGTTAAAGATATATCACTAAGTTCTAAAGCATATCAAGATCTCAAAGAAATGCTCACCCATTGTGACTAGGAACACCAAGCATTGAGGCTGGTTACTGTGTAGCACTATTTTTGAAGCTGTTATTACAAGATTGTTGTTCTCATAACATATATATATTGCCTAATTATTTCCGTATTAGTCCTGTCCCGATTTAAACACGTCCCCAGTGGCTTATAATGTACTTAAATTTCGACCTGTTCACCTGTGCGCAAAAAGACGGGACTCTCTCACAATACTAACAATCTGGTACATGACATATAAAAAAAATAAGTGGGTTTCTGGGTTAAAAGCATGTTGTTTTCATTAAACATGGCATTTTGATCTTCTAAGATCAGTTTCACATTGGGAAGATCTTCTTCAGTTTCACACAGGAGGGTCAATGTGATAAATGGCACAATGTCATCATAGGGCACTTTATTTGATCGCATATTAAATCAAGTAAACAATATCCGGTGGGTAGAGGGGGGGGGGCACTCAACTTATTTTTGGGTAGGGTTGTGCCATCCAGGGTCTCAAAAACAGGGGGCTCCGGAGAGGATCTTTGAAGAAAATTGGGGTCTTAACTCTTAAGAACTGATTTTCTCCAAAAATGTAGGGTCTTAAAAACTGGTTTTCCCCCAATTTGTTTAGTAAGAACGACAAAAAATTCGGGTTTTAGAAGGTACCTTTTTCAAATATTTGGGGCTTTGGAACACACATTTTCAAGATTTTTGAATTTGAAAATAAAATGGGGGTCTTTAGAGCTGATGCAGGCTCAAAACAGGAGTGAGCAGAAGAGGGTGAAAAGGGGTCTTCAGGGCAGAACATACCTTCCAAATTTCAGTGTTGGACAATCAGATCAGATACTGGGAATGATTGGTCCACTCATCAATGGACGTACCATGCAAAATGATTCTGCCACATTAATTATGTTGCTATTTTCACACAAAAACCTTCTACTACAGACGATGTTATCTGTAACGTCACAGCAGCCAAGCAAACAAAAGCTTGTCTGCCTGTGTGCGCTCGCATTGTCTGTCAAACAAAAGCTTGCCTGCTGGTGTGCGTGTGCATTGCCTGCCATACAAAAGCTTGCCTGCCGGTGTGCGTGCGCATTGCCTGCCAAAAACAAAAGCTTGCCTGCTGGTATGCGCGCACATAAGAAGTGAGTGTCCATTATAAATCATGCACTAAACCAAACTGTGAATGGGATCTGTAATAACAGCAGTCAGTGCATGTTCCCCCATGCATAGAAATATAATGGAACCGGGCACTTAGTGGATATGAGGCCATTTTTCACCTGTCTGGTAAATGAATGACCCCTTTTCATAGCCATTTTGGGTAAATTTATGGGTCTAATATCCTTAAATTTGCAGGTTTTCACAGTAAATTTAGCAAAATCTGTTGGGAAAATATGGGTCTCTGGTAAACATATGGGTCCATTTCCCCCAGAACATTGGTAGAGAACATTGGTAAATGTTTGGGTCAAATTTTGCTAGTGGCAAATCCCTTCCATTCTGAGTGACTCCCCCCCCCCCCCCCCCCCCCAGGTGTCCTGGTATGCACGTGTGCTGCAGCAAAATAAAATAATAACATTGTACAACAGACAGAAGGCATGGATGAATCATAAGCAGCAAAAGAAAACAATAACAATAAATCACTGCAGTCTTTTGTCTAGCATATCTCTTAACAAAAAAGCGGTGATGTTCGCAGTGATTTTTATCACCAATTTCACTGTGTTAATTCATGACCAAAAACCCATAAACATGTGCATCCTTTATGACAAGGTCAATCAGTAAAGATGATCCTTTCATTTATCACTGAATACATTAAATACAATTCGTTCTCATTGGTATGTCAAAACCCAAACTTTGATGCTGTGAAGGTTTTACATACCATATTTACTCCCATTAAATGCCTCCCAGGGCGCTGCAGTTTTCATAAGGGGGCATTTATGTTGTTTATTAGGGGTCAACTTTCCAAGCGCACGACTTGTTCACATCGCTGAATTAATTATCCTGGAATACCACCGGAAAACATAGTACATACAATAGCTTTCTGGAAAATGTTGAAACCCAAATATTTCAGATGTACGTATGCGGTTCAAGTGTAAAATTGGATTATAATTTCATCAACAAACATCCATCAGATAGTCAGGTACTTTCAGTGTGCCACGCACCTTAGTGGATATATATGAGGTAACAGGGTTATGCCGCCAAATATCCGAGTCCCCCCCCCCCCCCCCCGGGCCATGCACTGGTCCTGGAATACATACCATGCAGCAGTAATACATATACATTGTTTTTATTTATTTTATTTTATTTTATTGAATGGCAAGTTTTCTAAAAAAATGTTGAAACCAAAACACGGTGGTTGTTAAATTAGAGGTTCACATTCAGTGTATAATCATATTACTGTAAAAGCTGAAATATTTGCGGTGGTTTTATTTTCGCGCTTTTCGCGCAAAATCTTTTAAATTATAACACGCGAAAATATTGCTTTACACATTCATGCAATGCTTTCAGACGGTCGCCCGCGAAAAAACAATTCGCGAAATGTCTTTGATATCAAAATCCGTGAAAATATCTGTACGCGAAAATATTGGCTTTTACAGTAATTGGTTCAGTGATCCATACATTTTGTCCCGGAAAACATATGGTCATAAAATACAATACAATCATAGTTATTTATTGAATTCAAAGTTTTTCACAGAAATGCCAAAACTCAAACACTGCTGATGATGAGGTTCACGACAGTGTGAAATCGGATTATAATTTCCTCAACAAATTTCCACCACGTCAATCGGTTCAGTGGTCCACGAATTCATCCTGAAATACATACCGTAATATTTGTACATAGTTTTTCATTCAATGGTTAAGTTTTCAAGGGAAATGCCGAAATCAAAACACTGTGGATCAACACTTTCCACGCGGCAGGCGTCTGCAGACAACATTCCAAAACTTCGCAAAGTGTTTTAAAAATGTCAACATTATTGATTTTTTTAAACCATATTTGGAATCACCATGAGAAATGCACTAAAATAAGTACAAAAATGCTTAGTATTGGTTCTGTAATCTTGAGATCATGGCCTGAAAAAATGTGTTTTTCCCGGCAAGCAATTCCAAATTTCCCTCCAAAATGGAATGCATTTCTTAATGAAAGAGTAACATTTACCTCCAAATGCCAAAATTTCCCTCCAAATGCTCAAATTTCCCTGCAAGGAGCTTTCCGCATTGCCTACTTTTTCAGCCTGTGCTTGAGATAGACCTTGACAGTTGGGAAAGGTTTCTGAAAATATGTTTTGTATAATATGGTAAAACAGATAGCCGGGTGGAAAGTGTTAAGGTTCACATTAAGTGTAAGATCCTATTACAATAAACATCAACCAGTTCAGTCATTCCATCCAGCGATTCAAGCATTTCTCGTGGAATACATACCGTATAGTTTCTAATTCAAAGGTAATTTCACCACAAAATGTCATACACCCAAACATTGGTGATGTTAAAGATTCACATCTGTGTAAAATTTGATTATATTTCCCTCAACACAACCATCAGGTCAATTGGTTCAGTGATCCACGGCATTCTTCCCAGAATACATACACATACATTAAGGAGTAAGGACAGGGAAAATGCTCAAAAGCGCAAAAGCACCAAAAAAGCACCTTTTGCCCAAAATAGCACATTTTGCTCAAAAAAGCACTTTCTCAACACACAGCTTTTTTTCTTCTCAAAATTGTCTAAATATTAACAAATAATGTCCATCTACCTAAAAATCAACAAGTTACATAATTGTGGAAGTGTTAATTCTACACTTAGTTTAGTTTGAATGTAGTTTTGAATGAAAAATGATGGTTTTGACAACGAAAAAAGAAATACGTCAACATGGAAACATAGAATATAATCGCGTTTGGATTTATTTTTAAAGCATATGGCATAATTTTGGTGAATAAAAGCACCTTTTACCGAAATAAGCACCTTTTCCTCCAAAAAAGCACTTTTTCCAAAATCAAGCAGCACTTTTAGTGCTTTTAAAAAGCGCAAAATCCCTGTCCCTAACATACATCCATGCACATACGCAATCAACATAAAAATGGCAATCAACATAAATATGACGGGTGAAAAATTTGCTCATCACACTAACACAAAGTAAATGACAAATCATGTGCATACTATGTATATATCCCATGTGTAGAATATCCTCATTGATTTTCATTCTCCCCCGTAATCTCTACGGTGCAAAAAAAACTTGCTTCGACACGCACGCTTCCCTGCTAACGGGTCGTTTGGGTATTACATGGCACAGTTGCATCATGCACGACGCCGGTGCATCGGTACCAAATTTCATATCGATGCTTCATCTTCATGGCCGGGCAATCTATCATCTTTGAATTTACCGAGTGATTAAAGGCGGATTTAAAATCCAATTTGCGAAGCTACCGTAACACCATTTTTGGTTCGAGTCGAGGTGTGAATTGTGTAGAGCAATGGAGTCCATCTTTCATTACTTTCTGGCTGTGAATTTCTACTAGGAGAAGCAATCAGCAAAATGATTTTCCGCACTTGGAAGTGACGGTGATAAGGGAGAGGGAAATATTATAGTTTAAAAATTATAGTTATCATATTCATATCCAAAAAGTCACGGAAGAGAGAAAATTTATATATGTATAATGTTGCTGGCATTCATAAAAATTACAGCTTTTTGTCACAGTAAAAACATTTCTGGAGTGAAGCTATAATGCTGAAATGGGTGCTCGGCACTCTCAATCTCTTTAAATACCATAATTGGATTTTATAATTGATTTAATTTAATATGATACCCATCTAAAATCCAGTATTTTGGCACAAGGAAATTGATTTACCTTATCACTCTTAAAGTATTAAAAAGACACCAAAATGTTGTATTCATGAGAATAACTGCAGAGTGAAAATGTTTTACTGAAATTTGTCATCCAGCTTCATGTAGCATTTTCAGTTCTCACCTTTGCTCTGCTGTATAACATGTAGCGTGCATGTTTTATAGTGGACAGAGTCACTTCTGAAATCAATTGTTTTCAGCCTAGGGTTATTTACATACATTTTAGCAATACAATGCTAAGTATTTGACCTGGTATTTGACTTTGAATTTTATTTTACAAAAAGCATGCATGGTATCCCGATCTGGCAAGTCTTAAAACTAGTTGGTTCATGTTACATGGGTGCCGCCATTACCTTAAATATAAATGTGGATGTGACCTTGGGGGGGGGGGGGGCATGGGGTTTCGATATACAAATTGTGACATAGGTATGGTACAATGAGTGATTTGTTTCTTCTTCCCATAAATGGGTAATTTCATAACATTTCACAAGTTGTTACCTTACCTTGAAAATATCAATTAGTAGAAAACTTGTGAAAATATTAAAAGCCTTCATAAAAAATATCACTGCACTCTTGACACTCCCTAGGCATTCAATGCATAACCCCAATACACTTTCACCTTGTGTATAATTTAAAATCCGTGTCTCCAATGTTTACACATACAAAAATAATAAAATAATAAATGATAAACGTTACCTGTACTGTGGAGGGTACTTCAGTTGGACCCAGAGTCAATTTTGAGTTGAGTGTACACACGACTTACAAAAAGTATGTGTCCGCTAGAACTGTAAACATGCCATCTATTTGGAATCATTTATTATATAGACATTTGAACTGCTTGAACCTACATGTATGGTCCCGCTTTACAACTTTTAAGCACCGAGGGGGTGTATAGTGTGGAGGAGGCGGCCGGCCGAGGACACATCATTATTTCTAATGGAAACTATAAAAACAACACCACCATTTTCAAGTGCAACTTTACCACTCAACTTATCAACAATCCACAAATGTTTCCTACACACGTCCACTCCACAAATAGTATTCCCTTTACCTATTTTTACTTCAGCATTGTCTGCACCCAGTTGCATTTTGGTTCTATTCTATTTCTACCTATGAGTAAGCTATCACAAATTGGTCTAGTGCAAAGACCCCGGGTGCTCAGTGATCATTACAAGGGGGTATCATGCGCGTCCAAGGACTATCAGAAAGTACCCTAAATACGTAATCATGTTAATGTGAAAAAACACCCCCTAAACAAGTATGGCACAGTATTTTACATACCCTAAGCAAGTAATATCAATATTTCCAATACCCTAAAACAAGTACTCAAAATATTTTGATACCCTAAACAAGAACTCAAAATATTTTAATTTAAACCTCTTACAGCGTATGACACATTTCTTACCCTTTTTCCTTCCCTAATAAGCTAAAAGTATTATGAAACAAATGCCGAGCTGATCATATCAGATCACTTGCGAAGGATCAAATTATATCTCGCCCATGTATCATGGCTATTCATAATCCTCATGGAGCTAATAAGGACCCTAAATACGAAAGCAAATGATGTAAAAATTATACCCTTTTTCTTAATTTGGCTTGTTTTGATAACCTATTCACGTTACGTACGTAACGTGCCCCAGTTTGAAAATCTACCCTAATTACGTGATTTCTTGGACATGCATGATACCCCTCTTGTAATGACCACTGAGCACCCCGGGGCAAAGACTCTATTGTATGAGTTATATAGATTTATTCTGTAATACATTGACTATGGATACCTCGGCACCAACAGCCTAGGGGTTATGACCTTCGCTTTGGGACCGAAAGGTCCTAGGTTCGAATCCAAGTATCGTCAGGTTTCATGTAAAACCTTTGCCTTCAATTTCAATTTTTTTTTCCAAAATGGGGACAAAGTTTATAAGTAGAAAGACTTATGACTAGGCTAATTCATCGCTTCTTTTACTGATCTGTCTGTAACCCCTGAATATTAACATAAACATTTTTTTGTCATCCATCACATCTCAAAGAACAAGGAACAACTTTAAAGGTATATTATGGGAATGTGATCTTTTCCAGGGGACGCCCTCAATCCTCAAAAATAAATTGGAAGCAGATTTTCTTGCAGCTCTACATTTTTGATCATAAAGCATGAACATATTCCGAGTTACAGAGCGATACGATTCCTAATTACTTCAAAATCATGTTTTTATCTGCCTTCTAGTCCAAAGTAAAAGTAAAGTAAAATCCAAAATAACCTGTAAATTTCACAACTTTTATGGGGTTAAGAGGTCTAAAACCCTCAGTTTAAAACCTAATGCTTACCCTACACCTACACTTGCATTGGCAAGCTCCGATGTATTTTTGAGAGTATCATAAATCAGACCCCAATATCAATTGGATACAATTACACCTGTAGTATGGTTCAATGAACCTGACATTGGGGAAACAAAAAGTGACAGCTTTATACTTTAGGGAAGTTAAAGACATCCTCAGTTATTTAGTAACAAAAGTGACAGCTTACTTTAGGGAAGTTAAAGACATCCTCAGTTATTTAGTAACAAAAAGTGACAGCTTACTTAAGGGAAGTTAAAGACATCCTCAGTTATTTAGTAACATAAAGTGACAGCTTACTTTAGAGAAGTTAAAGACATCCTCAGTTATTTAGTAAGTTCAAAAAGTCCCTATAAAGAAAAGGACTCACTATTTAATATCTCTATCTTTGAACAAAACATCAAGACTTATTGGGATCAGACGGAAGGTTGATTTGTTGACAGATATGGGCATATGTGTGGGGGCACATTATGACCTCATGTTATTATTTAAAAAACATTCACAGGTGGTAGTTAGTGTTTGGAATTAATGTATTTGGAAGGGTTTCTGTGTTTCTATACTGTAAAACCAGAAATGTTCACTAGGTATAATAGCAAGTGTCCCCCCCCCCTTCCCCTAAGGACCACATTTAGGTCAGAAATTGTCTATACTTTGTTATGTTATAAGCATTGTAGTATAAGTCCATATTTTGAAGAAAAAAACCATTTAGGTTTTCATTTAGCATTTAGGTCCAAATATTTCTCAAAGTATTCATTCGTGGCTCTCATCTCATAAGTCCTTCTAGGACTCTAGGAGTCCGAGTCCTACATGAATAACCCAATTACTATCAGAGTCTTTAAATCCTACAAACTTCTACCAATCTGAGAGCCGCCCCCCCCCCAAAAAAAAATAGCCCACCACATTGGCTCAATAATTCAGTATATTTACGATCTCAGCGTTTCCTTAGATATGTTGATTTTAAAATAAAATAGACAGTCTTATCATACACAAAAAATCTTATTCTAATACGAGAATTTTATTTAACCAATCATCTTGCTCTACTGCTGAGTGACATCTTTTTGTATATCATTGCTCTACTCCTGTTCTTAATTGACAACTCCTGTCCAGCATCCACAACTGTCTGTCAATATACTGACCCGACCAAGTTTTAAAACCCCATTTTTACAACTCTCTAAAAGCTTCCACGATTGTATAACAACGTTCACTCCATCATACCTTAACTACATCACGATTCCGTAATGGTAATGGTAATCAACGGGTCACGCCTGATGAAAACACATATGATCTCATTTGTGTTCAGCGGAATTTTAATCCCTCGCCGAAAAGGTCATAACTGTATCAGTGCTACACCGTATAGCCAGGATTATTTTGACTTTCATTTATGAATGTTAAGTCTATAAATCTCTACGATAAAAATATACAGACTGCCACACAGCACTGCACTTTTGAAAATGCCAATGTCATGATTCACCGATCCAATACAAACATCTAAAATTCTGGGGGAAATTACAATTAATTACTTTTGAAGTATTCAGGTAAAAGGTACTTCAAAGTGGAGAAATTGAGTTTATACAATTCAATGATATATTGGCTGGTTGGTCTTGACTGCCTTTCCCCCATATTGTACTTTAGAGTAAATGGAGCATATCCTGTGTGAAGGGGCAAAAAATGTATTACTTTATTTTATATTCTCCATACCAAATCTTTTTTACTCTTGATGCAAATCACCAACCACCCGCAAAATCTCCTCTGTATATTAGTTCCTTACAATTCCGTTTATTACGATCCATTCCAGAAAAACTAGGAACACGTCACATTTGGTTATGTACGATATTAATAATGAGAGCGTGGGCCATGGCTGGTCAAACAACTCTCCATTGACACATTCTAGATTTATTTAAGGTGGTACAATATAAGGCAATGAAAAATAAGTCTATCCCGACCGACCCTTTTTTTAACTTTAAAAAAATGTGAAATTTTGTGTATTCTTTTTTTTATTTCACATTTTTTGAAAATTGCTGAAATTCACCGAAATGTTGACAAAATAAAAAACACTGTCCTGAGAGGTCTATTGCATATAAATAGAATAGGTTTCATGTCACCTAAGCTAAAATTTTAAAGCTAAATAAATTAAAGGTACATTTAACTAACAAATTTGACATAAAACTAAATTAACTGTTTAGAAGAGGGACACACAGTTATGCACTTATCAATTGCATCCCTGGCCCCGGGGACCCGGGGATAGCGAGGATTAGGGCCGGGACGTACAAATTGCCCATGTGACGTCCCGGGTACAATCGTGTACGGTCCCCGCAGGGCCGGGCACCATTTTTTGTATGTCCCCGCTACAGTCATATTTAAACACTGTTATTTGTTATTTTGATGTATTTATGTATGTATCGAAATGAGGGCCTGCTTGGAAAGCAGTGCAAGTCACTGAAGCATATTATTATTACCCTCAATAAAGAAAGCATTAATAAATAGTCCCGGCCCCCCTTGGCCGGGACAAAGTGTACAGTCCCGGCCACCCATTTCCCAGGACAAATTATTCACCCGGCTACAGTCCCAAGGTCGCTTATTTCTTTCTGCAACCATAACGGAATGCATTTATATGCGTTCCCTATGTGTTATTAGGCTTATTTCGTCAAGCGCATCGCATCTCTAGCTTATTTATAGCACGCGCCCGGGGTGTACATTGTGCACCTTAGCGTACGTCCCCGCTACATGCCCCGGCTAGTGGTGGCACAGTTTGTACTTCCGCGTACACTCCCCCGCATAGCCGGGCATCATTTTTTTGTACACTAGTGTACGGTCCCCGCATGGTCCCCGCCATGCCCCGTGTCCACGGGGGCCGGGCTTGCAATTGATAAGTGCATAATAACATATTCAGATATTCAATTATTTCGATAAAAAGGGTTGACGTACAACCAACCACAAGTCAGTGCCTGCCACAATTTTAACATATTATTTGGATTCATATTGGAGCTGATTTATAATAATTATATAATGTACCACCATTATCATACCAGCTGAATACTGGTTTAGTACAAGCAGGTAACCTTACGTAAATATTGTTCAAATATAACCTGGTAAAATAAACAGCGATGGTATGAATGAGTAGTTATCAAACAATAATATTTCACAGTTGATAACACTTTCAACGTACAATGCACATACCAGTCTAATATGATGCACACTGATAAATGAAATAATTTAATGGTTCATTGAAAGTCCAAAGCAAAAAAACCTTGACTGTGATATTGAAAGTCAGGTAGGACTTTCATTCAGACCTTGTGACCAATGAATTTGAACTTGAGAAGATAAATAAAATATCCTTGTTTACAAAAAATTGTCATAACAACCAAAAAACAAGTAGAGCGTGTCTTCTTCGTGAAATTCTGTTATCTGTATGTGCTGTCACCTATAAAATTGTAGCTGAAATGTTGGGTTCCAAAAAGGAGTTGTTTTAACCCTAACCCCACTGAATGCTAAAAATGCCAATCCTAAGTCCCTCTCCAAGCGCATGCGCCGCCGGTTTTCAATGACATACAATGTAGTCAACTGAGCCTATATAGTGAGCGCGGTATACTGCGCAAACGAGTAGCTGAGGGTTGTGGCTTTTAGTGGGTGGGACATGGGGCTTGAGAACGGAGGGTCCCCGGATCGAATCCCCGGATCGAATCCCGGCAGGTTCCCGGAGATTTAGTTGGTGTTTTTGCCTCGAAATTTTTTGATCCCGGTCAAAAACCCTAAACCGGGGTTAGGGTTATCATGCTTTTAACAAAATTGCTGATCCAATGCAACATTCCATAAGTGAAAGTGCACCCTTATCACATTCAACAAGTATCGACATCGGGTTCCAAATTGTCAATTGCACACATAATACAACGTCAAGCCTAATCAGATTTTGAAGCTCTACTTGTTTACAGGTTTAAATTGAAGAAGCAACATATAATATTGCACATTTTGAACCCTCCCACTCCCTCCCCAACCCTCTATTAGTCAGTCTCCCTTCAAATCAGGAGGCTTTAAAAAGTCTCCTGGTTTGGAAGCCATCCGTCCAGGATCGTACCTTTCCAGTCAATTCCATGCATTTGTTTTGTGACAAGTTGAGAATTATTTTTCAGCATAATCTGAGGGCTCATAAACACAAGGCCTTATCACCATTTTGACCATTTTGAGAAAAAGACTATTGAAGATTTTTAAACACATTGGGGAGATGGCGATGAAGCCTTATAATGATACTGGCTATAGCTTTTAAAAGGGGTTGTGTTATGGAGATAAGGCTGTGTTACTGGAAAGAGAATTTGTTTCTGAACATTTTGATACCAAAATCTCATTTTTGAAAAAATGGAGATGATCGATCAGGCCTTGTGTTTCTGAGCCCTCGATATGTTTTTAGAATTAGTTACTTTTTAGTATGGTATCCTAGTTTTGTACGGCAGGGAATGGGGATAAACCAACAAAATGCATTATGTAAATAATAGTAAAAACAATAGACTATCCTTCATAAAATGCTGACCCAGAATACTGCAATTTCTTATCATTGGTGCATCCCAATGTTCTTTGACAGTCAAATAACGAGCAATGAATAATTAATATGAGGAGAAGTCTCATCATCCCTTACCTGGGATAATTACACAATATTATCACATGGGTAGTCAGTCAGCCATGCATAAATCATTAGTACAATTAAACTAGAGTGTTATCATGATGAGTTTAATGAGAAGTCACTAACCATTTAAACCAACATGGTAATTTGCTATTTTGAATTCAGATCCAAATGTAAACATTTCCATTCAAATATGTTTCAGAAAAAGAACTTCCATTCAACACTACACAATACTGTAATACATGTACTAATAATAAGCTGATGTTTTGTTCTCTGGTGAAAAGCACTCAATGGGTGACTGAAAGTAAGCTATTAAAATTTGAAAATAAATTTGTAAATATTTGAATCTTCATAAAAAATTACAATTTTACAAACATTTTCATGACGACTCACCGACCGTGTCTGAATATCTGTAGAACAGGGGGTCGCCTATGCACTTAGGCTTTTGGGCATTCACGGAGGCCAAAAACAAACATTTTGTGGCCTCAAAATTCTCCTAATATGCAAATCCATAATTATTAAAGGTAGATGTTCCGATTTTAAACTTGAAGTTTACTATTCTACATGAAAGGTCATCCTTAAAAAAGTCGTATTCCAAAGTTTGAGTTGCATAACTCTAATGGTTCTTATTTTAGACGCCAAAGATGCCGTGAAATGTACCCATTGAGTTGTACACAAACGATATTGGTGGTTACCACCTTTCGCGGTAATTCGACGTTATTTCATCGATTTCTCCATAATTATACCAATTTAGGCCGTCAAATTTCAGTATGATGATGAGAAAAATACGAGCTTTCATATGATATGAAAATCTCCGTATGTTTGAAATAATTCTGTGTTACGAAAATGTGATCGGGTCATCTACCTTTAACTCTCAAATTTAATCAAAATTGAAAAGACTACTCCCACCTCCGTCATCAATCCACTCTCCCGATAATATCCATCTCCATTGATGTGATATCACCCACACCATATCAGTAAATGCCAAACGTGAAACTTACAGATTTTATAACTGCCGGTTGTAATTTAACAGCTCAGATGTTGCTATGTATGTGTGTGGAGCAATGACTGTAATAACGAATCACAATTTATGAGCTCAATGACAATATATTCGATATGACTTCATCCATAAATCCCTTGAGCGGTGCATCCACTGCACTTATATGGCTAGGCTACAATCAGTATTTCTAGACAATTTGTTTGTTTTATAATGAGATAGGACCAATTAAATTTGGGCTGCACCAATTAAAACAATCACATTTCATTTAGGTCGGTTTAATCTGGATAGGTCTCCACAGAAAACATCGCCACGGGTGACTTACGAAATGAGCGTACAGTCAAGGCCAAATTTGTTGTTCCAAGATATATCATAATATACCAACCATGTAGCCAAATTGATTAGGTTACTGATATTAATACATACTAGAAACACTAACTGCAACCCGGTTTAAAGCTATGGCATTGGTAAACTACACCAAGGAGCCTGAGGGACCCTCTCAACTTTTGGGTGATAGGTCAAGAATGCCAGGCATGTCTCCATGCAAACTTAGACACAGTCCCTGAAGGTGAATGAGTCGGTTTGAACTCAAAGAAGATCTTGAGGTCTTCCCACAATGCATTGCGAAAACGCCAGCCAACTAAAGCTTTTTTCACACGATCCATTTGTCGAGCTCTTAGGTTTTAGAAATAAGAAAAAGGAACACTGAAAACTAATTTATTCATTGATGTTAACTAGAACCTAAGAGCTCCAATGATGAATGAGCTATATGAAGCCATGATTGTGTTCATAATGTCTATGGGAACTGAGACAAATTGGAGACCAGAATTAGGGCATTTTGCAGAAACGCAATGCATTGTGGTGGTGTATTTAAAATCTTCTTTGGTTTGAACTCTAAAATCTACCATGTATATATGTCAGCTTGTTTAAGAAGATCTGTCAAAATGTTCATCTTTGATTGCTTGACATAATATTGTCAACCTATTTCAAGGAAAACTTTTGAACATCAAACTCAAAGAAGGAATTATGTTAATGTCATCATCAACAAACAGACTAGAAACACTAGCTCTGGATCAAACACAATCCACTGAGGAAGACAACAGACATGTTGTTGAAACTCGTATAGAAAAATAGTAAGTTTCCATTCTGGAATTCTTCTACGAAAAATTCATACGGAATGTTTTTATAGGATTCCTACATACTGGACAATATTTACCACCTTCTATAGTTCTAATTTCCAAATTGGTGAAGCCTCATTACTGCAACGAATAAATACAGAAGAACGTTGCCCTGCGTGAAGGCAACAAGTGCACTGTGTATAATATGAGTGACGCGTGCGTGCAGCAAAAACCGTGTGCATGTGGCCATAATCTCTCGAAAGCTTGGATTCTTTTGCTGCGCTAAGAGATACAACCAAATATTTCTCGTCAATTTAGAACTGATTAAACTTTAGTGTTCTTGAAATTACATTTTGATCTCTTCTTTTGACAATTTTCCAAAATAGATTTTGTTTTCAAATTAACAATTAACAATCAGAAACTTTTACGTTAAAATAGGTTTGAGATATAAATAAATTACATTGTAGATAGAATTAAGTGTCTCCTTGTTAACAATTTCCACGCGGCAGGCGTCTGTAGACGACATTTCAAAATGTCACAAAATGTTTCAAAAATTTCAACATTATTGAAATTCATTATCATATTTCGAATCACCATGAGAAATGTATTGAAATAAGTACAAATATGCTTACTATTGGTTCAGTAATTCTTGAGATAGACCTTGAAAGTTGGGAAAGGTTTCTGAACAATCTTGTTTTGTATATATGGGAAAACTAAAAGCCGCATGGAAAGTCTTAATTATATGATGCACTTTATTCTGTCAAAGACCTGATATTGGACTACTAGGATCTGAAAGGACTAATATCTTAAGATTTAAGAACACTATTTCCTAATAATGAATGACTGGCTTTCTGCTGGTAGATGTACATGTACAAGAATAGTTCCCAATTAATGTCCTCGCTAGATAAAAATATTTCCCAAGTCTTTGACTCATACAATACTAAGTGTAATGAGTGCATATTTTTTCTCGCATGATTTTTCACGTCCTGCTAATCATACTTTTTTGCATGTTGATTAATTTGCAATTTGCAAAAAAATATATTAATCTTTGTGAGCAAGAAATTTGAATATTTATGTTGTGTGAAAATGTCCCCATTATTGTATCACTATATTATATTAGGCCTCACATAATATTACAGCAACTAAAGATAAAATAACTATTATTAAAATAACTTGGGGGTGGGGGGTCAGCACAATTTGTTTATATATTTAAAAAATGTTTCCCAGGAAGTGGGTCACATTTGTGTTAAATTTAATATACAAATTGTACAACAACAATAATTCATGAATTTTGACAATATTTCATGGTTAGACTATCTTTTAAATAAAGAGCTCAATGCTGAAACGGCAGCGTATAAAAAGTATAGACCTTCCGGAAAAGGAGTCGTTACTCTGAGTTTCATATGCAATCGTCAGACGACAGGATGGTGGAAACGAGGTTGGATTGCAAACCCCCATGTATGAATGTACAATCCATGGTGGTTTTCCACCAATTTCCAAAATTGTACAACATATCGAGGGTTGAGCACCAGAAGGCCGTCGTAAGTCAAGAAATCTTGAGATATTTCTCTACTTTTTGACACAAATTTTATTTTCCTCTTTGGATTATTTTTCATATTCCAAGAATATATATGAAAGCCCTTCTTAACCCTAACTCTACTACACCAAACAGCAACTGTGCGGAAAAAATGTTTTTATAACCCGGCGTGCAGTTTTTGGGCTATAAAACGGACCCAGACTATATAACGAGGCGAATATACTTGCCGAGTGTCGACTGGCAGCCGTGGTGTTGTGGCTAGGATCTGGGCCCGGGTGCTGGAGGTCTGTGGTTCAAATCCCGGGGGGGTTGGGGTGACCTTTCTGGTGAATTTTGGGTGTCGGAAAAGAAATCTGTTGTCGTGTGGTGATCTAGAGTTAGGGTTAATCTTTAAATGGTTCAAGCTTTCTCAAAGTATAAAATGATTTTTCCCCCAGTCACGTAAACAGTTAAAAATGTGTGATTTATGGTAGGCTTTGTATCCCACAACTGCCACCAATTGTAATTTCTTAGGCCCAAGGATAAAATTTACCAAATGTACTCTTTTAATCAGATCAAATTGTAACCATTTTTAAGGGGTAGCTCTAGGCTGTGGCCACCTGCATTTTAATTGCGCAGAGCACAAGTCGTCAAAAATGTCCGTTTTTTTATTCCCCCCACCCCCAAGAGGCCGAAGTGCTAAAAAATGCTACTCTTGGGTCCATCTCCAAGCACCTGTGCCGACGGTTTACGATGATGTTATCAACCAAGCTTATAGTGAGCGTGGTATACTACTGCGGCAACAAGTAGCTGAGGGCCGTGGTTTAGTTTGTTGGGATAGGACAGGAGTCCTCAGGTTCACGGCAATTTACCATGGTTTTTTTCTTCTTCGAAATTGCGATCGATGTTTAACAACCCTAAACTGAGGATAGGGTTGGTTATTACTCCAATTGTTAGAACTTCCTAAATGTCAACAGATTCATCCATACTTATTTATTTAGAACTCGCATATACTATAACATTACAATTTGTATAAAACATTTAAACAAGAAATCAGATTGTAAATTAAAATACATACAAATAACAAGTGATCATCACCCAATA
Source organism: Ophiura sarsii (assembly GCA_035610835.1). Classification (NCBI taxonomy): domain Eukaryota; kingdom Metazoa; phylum Echinodermata; class Ophiuroidea; order Amphilepidida; family Ophiuridae; genus Ophiura; species Ophiura sarsii. Next base: position 19,701,141 of record CM069456.1, on the reverse strand, counting down.
AAAACGAAAGGTACAAGAAAATGTTTTACATGAAATGTTGTCTTTGCCTCAATTCAAGCATTCAATCAACTTTTATGATGAGCCTTAATATTAATACATTGCATTGATCTTGTGTGGTGCCCAACGAGTCAGGCTTTGACATCGTTATGCCACAAATCCATAGATACACATAATCCATCTACAGTATATGAGCCTACATTTGATCTCAACTAACATGAACATGTTTGTTAAAAACATGATGTGCGAGATTACATGCATGCAGATGCAGCATAGACATACAGTTAGCTACGAAATGAAGCATAGCCTATGCCAGCATAGGCAGGATTAGTCCGAGGTGACTCAGACTTTTTTCTGATACGATCACTGATCTCCTCTCCACAAGGTGGAAGGAACGACACTACGCTACATGAACAAGCTAAGACAGGGTATCCACGTCGTCGCTTTACTGTGGCTGGAATGGAATAGCCTAAAGCCAGTATTTCTTGGAAAAATGTATAGAGAAACAGATTGAGATCTTCCCAATGTTTACATATTCCTTGGAACATTAAACATGGTATCTGAAGCAACAGTTTGACTAATTTTATTCAGAAAAGTTGAAAAATATTGATTGAAAATCCCTGACGAGGACTCACAATCACAAATGTTTTCATTCGATAGCTCCCATTCAGAGAAAAGAGCTAGTAGTATTCAGACGGAACCAAAGCTACAAAACCTACATTACATAATTATCCATGATATTAAATTTTGATATAGTGGACATAAAATCAAATAAGTATTTGGCTCGACCACAGTTTTTAGTGCTCCCATAAACCTCAATTTGCTATGCACATAAACCGGAAGAGAAACCATACCACTGCTACCATACACCACACACGGTAAAACACCGCACAGAGCTCGGCTCGGGATGTATACAACTCCAGCACGTAAGAATACCGTGTCGTGATTGACAAAAATACTGACATTCCTTCATGTATTCAACTAATTGCCTGTCATTGATGCTATGAATTCAAGCCATTCAAAATACCCAAACACGCTTAGATCTAGTCAATGGCTAGGTGAAACGGTTGTCAAATCAAAAACTAGGATAATTGTAAATTATTCAATAAGCCTTACCCGAATTCCAATCAATTTCCTCGCGAAAAAAGTTGTCGCACTGGGTGACTCCCTTCAAAATGGCGTATTTAATTCGTGACGTCACGATTAAGGAATATCCCATGGAATCGTCTACATTCGATAAGGGGTGTGTCACACTTGAGAGAATGTAAATATTTATGAGGGCGCTCATCTCAAAATCGGACGATGAAAGCTGAATGAAAGTGCAAGTAAAAATAATTCGCGCGGAGCGTGAACAAAATTGATATTTTAAAAAGAAAGGTTTAGAAAAACGTTCCTGAAGCCATCGTGTTAAGCTTGAATAACAAATAATCAGTGAAACTAATTCGCGCGCTGAACAAATGTCAGACCAACATAATTTATTTTTTTAATTAAGAAAGGATAAATAGATATTGCAGAATTTCACTTTTCGTCTGAATGTGTGCGTTACTACAATGTTGTTTTTTGTTTTAGTTTTATGTCAGTCCGCTTCATTGCATGGCCCTCCCCTTCCCTTTCCCCTTCCCCTCGCATGTCGATCGTATTCAAGATCAAGTTTACATGCCTACTGATGAAATTTCCAGCGGCACATCCCCACTCAAAATAATCTGAGTAATCCAAAGTAGGGTCACAATTTTGGATTCCGTGACCATTTGTTCAGTCGAACCTTAGTTATTGGTGAATTTGTCATTTTGAAAGAAAATGAGCTCATATGCCTCTCAAAAGTGACGGGAACATTTTTTTATAGCGCAAATTCCAAATACAGGGACCCGAAAATTCAAATGGCTTCACGGAATCCAAGATTATGACCCTACCTCCAGGCATTTTCCCACGACTACTTTTGTGAAAATTGATCCAAGCGCATTGTTAAAAAACAGCTTATAAGTGTCAAAACATTAGTAAACAATCAGACGAAGGCGCGAAATGCAGTTTGCAACATTATTCTTTGGCTCTATAGGTTGCAACATTTTAGACAAAGGAACAAACAAACAAGGCACAACACGGTACAGACTTAATAAAACTAACACCTGTTTATGGTCTTAACAACACAAACAAACAAACAAACAAGGATGTTTAAAATCCTGAGTTTGCAACATTCGAATGTTTGGGGTTCACATACCATGCATCCCGTCCCAACACCTGTTTACAGTATTTCGAAAATGTAATTATGTGTAATCGCATGTTGCACCAGAACTTTAGCAATAGGCCTACGTCTACATCAGCGGTAAAAGTTAAATACGTCAACCCGCGATATTTGAACAGGTGTTTTAACACGTGTTGACCTGCATACTTAGGATTATTTAGTCACCGTTTTCTTGTCACGGATACGATTCACATTTGAGCCAATTAGAACTGATCTTTCAATTTATGAATGTATACATAGAAAACAATTTAAAATTCGGAATAATTATCACGGGTAATAACACCCGGGGGGGGGGGGGGGGGGGGGTCGTTACTTTCGCTAAAATGGTACATGGATGTGCCTGCCGGACTTCGAAAATTTGACTTTCTCTATACCTATTTTCGAGCCAATTTCCCACCCATCAATATACCAATTTTGTTAGAAAAGCACCCAATTTTGCCCAAATAGGGTGCTTTTTACAAAAAATACGCCTCAAGATACACCCAATTGGGCGCTTTGGTCTGTGATGAAAACACCCCATCGCGATCGCTATACCAATTTTTGCGAAAAAGCACCCCAAAAGGCAGGCACATATACGTATACCATCTCAATGTGAGAACCCCCCGGGAATAACACAAGTCAAGGAAGGAGCGCGAGGGGTAGGGGTACTGGGGTACTCAGATTTTAACGGGTTGTGCCGCTGGAGTTTTGAAATCATGACCCACTTGTAGGGGTAGGCCTATTGTTACTTTGAAAATGCTGATTTGACTATTTTTTCGCTATTGGAATCCATGTTTGGGGTTGGTGCATGTTATTCGCGATTTGGGATCTATGTTTCGGGTTTTCCAGCACAAATCATACCCCCGGATCATATTGGGATTTGCAAAAAGCGACTCATACCTAGGGTGAGCACCCCCTCCCCCCGGAGGGCAATATTATTTACCGTAAACAACATTTGATACCTATACCTTGACGGAATAAAGCGTAGAGTATGTACGCATGATAGGCCTATTATACATAAATACAGTGTTTGGCAAAATGTTGTTTACGGTTAATAAATTCGGTGGTACAGCGTCAATACTTGACGCCCCTTAACACGCACTGATAAATACATTACATATAATAACATTACAATGATAGGCTACCATCTGTATGTATCAGTTTTAGTGTCATTGAAAATATACTAGTCTTTCAGCGTACTCATAAACCAACACCTGTTTTGAAAAAGGGAAAATGTTATGGCAACATAGTACATAGGCCTACTACACCAGTTTTTGACCAAACTTGGAACACTAGGATAAATCGAGAAATGTTTTCATTCAGATGGCTCATTCCGGCCGCAGCTTTTTACATTCATCACATTATTACGGAATATAGCAAAATTCACTAAATGAAATGATTTTTTTTAACAATTCAACTAATTCTACTTAAAGTTAAACCTGAGACGAATATACCTGTATATTCGTCTCAGGTTAAACTCAGACTTTGCATGTCTGAAAAAGATTAGTACAGGAAACCCATACGTACGTTGGTGGGTTTTTTTCCTTTTCTTTTTTCCCCTACCAGGATGGGGACAGATAGTGAAACATGCAAAATACCCTATAATGAATAATACCAACTGATGACATATGACAAATATCACTAAGTATGATTTGTTGTACTAGAAAAAGATTGCACCCCTCCCGCCGCGGGCGCAATTTTTTCTTCTTCCTAATCAACATTTGCAAAATTTATTTATTCCGTGTTAAGACGGAATAAAGCAAAATTCACTGAATAAAATGATTTTTAAAAAAAATAATTAAAAAGTCAACTGATTTTCCAAATGTTGATACATGCATGGACTTATAAGTCCATGATACATGTAGGAAGAAAAAAAATCAGGGCTCATGAAAAAACTCCAAACTTTCATCCAATCACATCGAATAACGTGTTGACATGAACTCTACTTCCTGGTAAGTGTTTTTAAGTAAATACAATTATAAATTGACCACTAACTTACTTCATTTCCAGAGTCAAGTAACCTTGAAATGTAAATTTTTATTTTCCTTGAACTATAAACATTACATCTGAACAGTCTTTGAATCAATCTATATCTAAGATAACGATTTTCAATTAAGATTCTAAATAAAAACTAGAAACATAGACCATTATTGACAACATGGCGGCCTACAGTAGCGCACGGAGGTGGACGATTTTACTACACATTTTCATCATTTTTTACCTGATTTGCGTCGTTTCTGTAGCGTTTGGATCTGATGAAAAGCCAAAGAAGAAGAAAGATATCCGCGATTTCAATGACGCTGACATGGAGAAGTTGTTTCAACAGTGGGAAGTAAGTTAATATTTATAGGCTAAGCCTAAAAAGCCTAAAAAGGTCTAAAATCAGTCCTAGCAGGTGGCCAAATTGTCCCACCGAATAAGTGGGCAAATATGGATGGCCAAGACAAAATCCGTAATAAATTCACTATTTTTCATGTTTGAAACCCAAAATAATTGTTCCAATGGAGTAACAATCTGTTGGGGTTAGGTTTATGTTTGATTTCCTGTTTGAATTAAGCAACTTCTCAGTCTTCTGGAAGTTCTGATACATGTTGAAGAGATGAAGAACATTCTGTGATTGTGGGTTTGAGACTGAGAGGCTTGATATCACCCAGCACTATATCTGGATGGATCCACTAGTCTAAATGAGTACTTAGGCCTAGTAAAAAAAATTACATGTTTCCCGTCCGGACTTTTTAAAAAAAGGAGGAGGGAGGGTCTTACTATTTACTATTTTCCCATTTTTTGCTATTTTTTTCAAGATGGCTGCCAAGTCGAAAGTGACCAACTGACTGTGTTGCAGACACTCCTAAACAGGATTTTCCACTCTAATTGCCAGAGGAATAAAAATATGAAAAGGTTTACCTAATAATAATATATAGAGCCAAGCAAACATTGTTTCTTTATGTTTTCTTCATTTTTCAGGTTGAATGAGGAACAAAACATTGATCGAAAGGATGTCTCAGGCCTACATGTATTGGTCCCCATGGTACTAAAAACTATTTCAATTTAGAACTTATGCATCCGTCAATTGCAGTCCCGGCTCCTGGGTACCCGGGGCACTACGGGGAACTAGCCGGGACATGGCGGGGAACTCGGCGGCAATTTCTGCCCCGCTAGCCGGGAAGATGTCGGAGTACTCGTCGTGGAGTCGGAGGAGCCGGGAGTGGGGGCCCGGGGAACTTGTCGGGTACTTCGGCAGAGACTCGTAATCCGCAAAAATTTCGGACATCAATCAATGGCAATAGTGAGTGACTACTCCGGCCCGTAGTGTTGGCCGATCCAGATCGGGAGATCGGAATCGGCGCCGATCTGCAATGAATCGGTATTGAATCGGAATCGGGAAAAAAATGCAAGTTGCCGATCCACCCTACCGATCTATGGATTATCCTTTACCTTTATTAAAAGACGTCGAATAAAAAAATTCACTGTGAAATCACAATACATTTTCAGCTTGTCGTCTGTTATTTATTCCTTGTTTTGCACCTATATTCGTTTATCAATCATCATTAATTCATGATTCATAATTGCGTCTCATGCTCTCTCATCATCATCAAAATATCAACGCTGCATTCTTGACTTGAAACGTAATTGCAACGTAAACAGCTGTGAATGTTGGGGATTTTCCCAATGATCACTAGCAGTGACTGTACAATTTACCAATACCACCATGTGTGTACATGTACAATTTGTACATGTACATGTTCATGTGCAGACACGCTCAAGCCAAGGACTATTCCAGAAGTCCACGTGTTTGAAAATAATTGCGTGCGCGATGTCGCATTGACAGGGTGCAACATTCGTTGCTAGTATTGCACACTACGTAGCGCAAATACTGACCACAGCGGATCGATGCTACTCAGATTAAAATAAATAAAATCAAAGATGGTAACTCGAGAAACATTGCTGACTCCCAATTTTAGTCGCACAATTGGGCGCACTTTTAATTGATTCGCACAAATAAAATACAAATAAACTGAGACTATGCCGCCCTCATACATCGTTCAATTAATTGTACAGTGGCAGGGAACGTCCGGTAATCTTGAATACTAGTGGATGTACTCTTATGAATAAACATGGCGACGCGCGGTAATGAATGAAAACAAACTTTCTTCAGCGTAAACATATCAAAATGCGCCAGAAATTAATGGGAATATATTGAAAATGATGAAACTTCTCTGCCAGGAATAACTTGCAGAATTAATAAGTTGTCATTTAGGTAAGAAAATCGGATACCCGATCTCATTAAATATTCATAACGTGTGACACATAAAACAATGCGGGCTGTTTGTCACATGCCGTTGACAACAAATACAGCTCAGAAACTCTTTTAATCTAAAATGATGATGCTGAGTCGCTATCTAGCACGGTACTGACTGACTACGTACGGCGGGGACTTCGTCGGGAGGTCGGCGAGGACACGCACAATTTCCCCGGGGTATAGGGCCCGAGACTTCGTCGGAAACTCGTCATCAAATATTGCCCCGCATTGCCGGGTATTCGGCGGGTACTTCGTCGGGAAGACGTCAGTTACTCGATTTTTCGAAAGCGAGTTGATGCCGACTTCCCCGCAGTGCCCCGGGTACCCAGGAGCCGGGACTGCAATTGACGGATGCATTAGAAGCCATGTCAATAATTCCGTGTCATGAATGGCATGAACATGCTATGAAATGATACACCATTTCTATTACACCTGCCCATTCCTATTATGGGCAAAGGATCAATCTAAAAAAAAATTAAAACTTAAATTAAAAAATTAAAATAAATCTTTTTTTTTTTAATCTTTTTTTTTTTACAGAATTTTCGGAAATAGTAAATAGTAAAATATAGGAGGCGGCGGCCAAAAAGGAGGCGGGCCGGGACGGGAAACATGTTTATTTTTTTACTAGGCCTTATGGCCAATGAAATACAAGGGGTGTGTCAGAAACATCCATTCAGCATCAAGCAAAAGTTTTATCTATTGTAGAAAAGTTTTTGTAGTGATGGGCGGCGGAACGATAATCGATACCATGGGATTTTTGTAATATAGGGGGGTTTGGTGTGAGGTGGGGGTATAGGGAGAGTGTTTGTGATTGGGAAGGGGTTTGTGATGGGGGATTGTGGATTGGAGGGGGTTAGTGATGGGAAGGGTGTTTGTGGTTGGGGAGGGGGGTTAGTGGTGGGGAGGGGTTGTGGTGGATGGCAGGGATTTGTGGTGGCGAATGGAAATGGGATGGCCCTGGGGAGAGGGTTTATGGTGGGGAAGGGGGATGGTGGCGTGGATGCATGGGGTGGGAAGGGTTGGCCTATGGGTGGTGGGTAGGGTGTTTGTGGTGGGGGATAGGTTTGTGGTGCGGTGGGGAGGGTAGGCTGTTGGGTGCGGAGGGTATGCCGTGGGGTGGGGAGGGTAGGCCGTGGGGTGGGGAGGGTAGGCCGTGAGGTGGGGAGGGTAGGCCGTGGGGTGGGGAGGGTAGGCCGTGGGGTGGGTAAGGTGTTTGTGGTGGGGAAGGGAGGGGGTTTGTGGTGGGGATGGGAAGGGGAGGGGGTTTGTGGAAATTGTGGTGGGGATGGAAAGGGGAGGGAGTCTGTGGTGGGGGTTGTGTTGGCATGGGGGTTGGGTGGGGAGGGGAGGTTGTAGGGGTGGTTTAGATTTGGAGGGGGCATGCGGGAAGGTGGAGTAGGTTTGTGGTTGGGGTTGAGTGGGTTTGTGCATGTGGGATGGGGGTGGGAGGGGATTGGTGTGTGTACACCAATAAGGCAAAAAAAAAGTTGTGTTGCCCTCGGCGACCGACCCTCAAATTGTATTTTTTTCTTCTTCTTTTTAGATTTAAATTTGATTAAAAGTGTCTAAATGTTACTATTTCTTGCTTGAAATAAATAAGTGAGCTTAAATAAATGTTTTTTAGACTATTGTCACACTATAAACATTGGTTAAATTGACATATGGGCCTATACCAATTTTGTCTTAATGACATAAAGCATATATTTTTCAGCCAAAAAAAAGAATAAAATTGAAAAATATTTTCAAAAAACCCCACAAAAAACCAACCGACCGACCCGATTTAAAAATTTTGGCACTTGAGGGCAACCGGCAACACAACTTTTTTCCCCTAAGCGTAGAGATTCCCTGTTTGTTAATGATATGGTGCACTTTCAATGAAACCTTGAAAATGAAATTTCAATAAAAGTTTTTAAAATGACTGAAATTGCATCTTTTTTCTAGTAAAACGTAACCATGAATTGTTTTGAAACGACGTAAAATATTTTGGTATCAAGTTCAGCTATCGATATATGAAGGATAGAAGATGCCATTTTGTGTGTGGAAGCGCTACCTTTGGATTAACTGTAAATACTGGCAAATGTCCATTTGCCACAAAATGACTGAAATTTCATAATTTTTCTGGCAAAACGCAACCAAGAATTTTTTTGAAGCGACACAAAATATTTAGGTATTGAGTTAAACAATTGATGAAGGGTAGAATATGCCATTTTTTGTGTGGAAGCGCTACTTTTGGATTAACTGTAAATACTGGCAAATTTGCCAGGGCTGGACAATTCGGACACCTGCTAGGAATGAATTCTGATACTTGTTGAAGTGATTGAGAACATTTTGTGATTTTGGGTTTGAGACTGAGAGGCTTGATATCTCCCAGCACTATATCTGGGTGGATCAACTAGCCTAAATGAGTACTTGTGTCCAATGAAATACAAGGGGTGTGTCAGAAACATCCATTCAGCATCAAGCAAAAGTTTTGTCTATTGTAAAAAAGTTTTTGTAGCATGGGTGGCGCAACGATAATCGGTATTATAGTGATTTTTGTAATAGGGGGTTTTGGGTAGGGGTGTGCCGCCCAGGGTCTCAAAAACAAAAAGGGGGCTACAGAACTGAACTGAGTGGATTTTATGACGAAAAATAGGGTCTTAGGAACTGATTTTTTCAAAAAAGTAGGTCTTGAGAACTGGCCTATAGTTCAATTTTGATTTGCAAGAACGCAAATTTTCGATTATTTTTGGTTTTAGAACGCAAAATGTTCGAAGAATTTGGGCTTTGGAACGCAACATTTTGTGATTTTTAAATTTTCAATAAAATTGGGGTCTTAAGAACTGATGCAGGCTCAAAAGGGGGGGGGGGGGTCATAAGAGCTAGCAGCAGAGGGTGAAAAAGCCGTGGTTAATTTATAAATATAACGATTAACATATATACACATATCATAATCAATATCAGTGGGCATATGATAATAGTGCACTGCACCCACTACCGTATTTGTTTTTCTTATGTCTTTGTTTCCACCTTTTTTTACTTGCATTGGCGTAGATGAGGTGTAGTATCCTATTGCTAGTGATGAGTGTACTTACCATATTAGGATTCACTGCACTATCAATGTATAGCCCTTTTAAATTCCACTTTAATCTACTGCCATCCACTTCAAAAAATTTAAACCCTTTGAACCCTAACCGTTATATACTGTTGGTACCCCTCAGCCCAGCCTTCCCATATTTGTGACCCGTCATATCAAAATGGACATGTTGGTGGCCCGAGGCAAATCTGAGTTATTGGTATGATTTAAAAGAGCACATTTTAAGCTTTGAAATGATACCATGTCGAAGGTAATCAGACTTTGTAATCACAAGATATGATATGAAGAAGCAAAATTTGTTCTATTATTTTCTTTATATTTCACCAAATATATTAGCCTCTATCTCAAAAATGTGTTTGCCGACAACATGTCCTTTTTGACGCGACTGGTCACATTTAGTGACCAAAGAATTTGTATAGATGAGGTGACCGTTGTTTACATTTATGACGCCCTCTGTTGATTTGAGACAAAACTAACCGGGCAAGATTCCTATAGTTTACATAGGCCAGATCAGGTTTTCTAACTAGATTGTGGTGTTACAGCAAATTGTTATCAAAACTATCTTTAAACTTGCTTAGGAATGCTATAAGCTATCGAATTTCACAAAAAGAATTAAAAATAAATGAGTTTTACAATTCATTAGAAAGAAATTTCATGTTGTCTTCATTAACTTTACTGTATATTCTGCCCGGAGGGAATCAAGAGAGGGTGTCCCATTTGTAAATACATGACGTCACCGGTCACACCATCTATAGCTTGGTTTAATAGCTCAACCTATTTCAATGGTTTGAATTTGGATCGCCCTATTCCTGCTACAGTTAAAAAAGAATTGCTGACTGAGTGACTGTCGATGCTAGTTTTCGGAGCTAGTCTGAATCCTACTATTTATTCAAAGAAAAATAATCGAATATTTAGGGATGCATTAATTACACATTTAGATAAACCATGGAAGTAACAGTTACTTCCATGGATAAACCAAGTTCATCATTTTAACTATATGATGCACTCAATTCCGTCAAAAACTTAATGCATGGCTTGACCTTAAGTACACTATTTCCATATTTCAGGAAGATGAAGAAAAAGACCCGGACGATCTAATGGAACACGAAAGACCTAGACCTCAAATAGATATCAACAAGATCGATCCCAAGAACCCTGAGTCTGTATTACAGATGTCCAAGAAAGGCCAAACCTTGATGATGTTTGCATCTCTATCTGGCAACCCAACCAGGGAAGAAACAGAGAAGATCACACAGAGGTGGCAGGACCAACTGTTTAATGCAAACTATCAACTCCAAAGGTAGGTCATTTATTAGATCCAAAGATATCTGAGTCTGTGTAACCATAGATGCCAGTCGACACTCGGCGAGTATATTCGCCTCGTTATATAGCCTGGGTCCGTTTTGTACCCCAAAAACCTGCACGCCGGGTTATAAAAACATTTTTTTCCGCGCAGTTGCCGTGTGGTGTAGTAGAGTTAGGGTTATATGGTGACGACGGGTATTATAAAGAAGCTGCTCAAGGTAAGTACTCCATCACAGAATGTAACTAAAGAAAATTTTAAAGACACCACCACAATGCATTGCGTTTTTGCCAAACACCCTAATTCTGGTCTCCAATTTGTCTTGGTTCCCATGCACACAATCGTGGCTTCATAGCGTGTTCATCGTTGGAGCTCATACATGCAGGTTCTAGTTTACATCAATGGACAAATTAGTTATCACTGTTCCTTTTTCTTATTTCTAAAACTTAAAGGTAGATGACCCGATCACATTTTCGTAACACAGAATTATTTCAAACATACGGAGATTTTCATATCATATGAAAGCTCATATTTTTCTCATCATCATACTGAAATTTGACGTCCTAAATCGGTATAATTACGGAGAAATCGATGAAATAACGTCGAATTACCGCGAATGGCGGTAACCACCGATATAGTTTGTGTACTACTCAATGGGTACAGTTCACAACTTCACAGCATCTTGTGCATCTAAAATAAGAACCATTAGAGCTATGCAACTCAAACTTTGGAACACGACTTTTTTAAGGATGACCTTTCATGTAGAATAGAAAACTTCAAGTTGAAAATCGGAACATCTACCTTTAAGAGCTCTGCAAATGCATTGTGTGAAAAAAGCTTTAGTTGGCTGGCATCCATGCAATGCATTGTGGGAAGATTTGTATCAAAAGTGATTTGAGTCGTATAATTCTTATTTTGAATAACTCTGCATAAGTCCAATCTTTAGGATTTGTTCAGTTTTATAATACTGAATATCTGGTGTCTCAACCAATTTTATGAGCTTATTTCAGGTACAGATTCCTATTCTTGTTTAACCAGACACATCAAAAGTTGTTTACAAAACACAAATAATGAGGTAAAATTCAACCAAACTTGTGAAATTAAAATTATGTGACTCGATCAAGCGGAATGAGTCGTATGTCTGGAATATTGATTTTGAGTTAGAGGTAAAAAGAAGTGACATATTCTTATGTTTTACTTTGTTTTACTTTGTTTTCTCAGTTCGTAAACTGTTCGTAACTTAAAAACTAGAAATTAGATTTTAAAACTGTGGCATTTTGCACCTGCCTTTAAATAATGGACACATATCAAAATTCAAAACTGCCTAATTTTTTCGCTTGATTACATCACATAGGAAACTGGATGCTTTTTTTTACAAGAAGACATCACATTGAACTTCAGAATATTCTCAAATCCAATTTGACCAACCTTCGGACTTGTTTTTGTTGTTGTTCAGTCATGTATAACTTTTGAATTAAAATGTCAGCAACAGTCAAATTCCATCATCGATTCCCTTTCAACTCAGGTACATTGTGGCAGATGACAGAGCATTATTCATGATAACAGATGGCAGTAAAGCGTGGGAGATCAAAACTTTCTTGACTGATCAAGAGGAATGTCTAGATGTGACCATCGAAGGACAGGTGTACAACGGAAGAGGCTCTGGTAAGCCTATAGGAAGCACACGTCCAGCCGGAACGGAAGACAAAGATGACAGTGTAAAGGACAAGAAGAAGAAATCTGGAGGGAAGAAAAAGAAATCTTCTGACCTCAAGAAGAAACCGCCCTCGATGAAGCCGTCAAAGAAAGATTTGAATGTAGATTCTAAGGATAATTTGGTGCGTGTGTCTGATGAAGAAGCGGCGCAACTGATTAACAATGATAGAGATGAGTTATGATGCACAACTTAGTTGCTAGCTAGATTAGGTCAGAGGGGAGGAGGATGTGTGTGGTTTCACTCAGAAATCAAAATCTCCTGTGGTCAAGTGAAAAGGTGAAAATAATTAGCCTTTTCATCTATCTGGACATAACCACCTAGGTAATCTCCATGCAATTTTGCCCTTTAACCCCTTGAGAATTACCAGCTGATTGGTCAGAAAGTTCGATCCATCATTTGTTGCACCAATAAGAAAAATTGTATCACTGATGAAGATAGTGAAATATTTGATAAGCAGTACTTTAATTGGTTATCTAAATGAGCATATCTTGTAATTATCCAATTGCAAACATTGTTAGATAGGCAGATGGGCTCACCAGGTTAAAAATGCTTGAGAGCCAAAAGCGCATTGAGTTTTCCTGCCCAACGATGCAGTGTTGTAGTCGAGTCCACCCTACCCGAGTCTGAGTCTTTACCTCTCGAGTCCGAGACCGAGTCCTTCATGTTCGAGTCCGAGTCACAAGTCCTTATATGTATTTAAGTTCTGATCACATGTCATTCATTTTGCTATCTATAATAGGCCAACATATCAGTAAAGTCAACATAATGATGCATTTTTAACCTTCGCATCCCCATACATGGACAAATGTTTTGTTTTTACCATTTTAAATTATAGGCATAAGAATTGATTCAGATATTCAAAAAGTGTCCAGAAGTTCATAGATCGAGAAATTAAAAACTTGTTAAAAGGTGTGATATTCTGTAAAGCAACCCGTCCCTTGCCGTTTCACCTATTTCTTTTCACTGAAAATGTCATCCCTAATTCCATCAAATTGAAAATTGCCAATGAAATTCCTTTATTATCCTTATTTTTAAACAGTATAAATATTGACACAAAAACACCTAAAGACCATTTACATCGTACAAACAGCCCTCGATTGCACATGATTATTATCACTTTAATTATTTATAGGTTCCCTCGAATTGTGTTTTAATGCTTGTAATGATTATCAAAAGGTATTTTTAACAGCTCATATTCTTAACTGTTCAGATGTATTTATGATGATTTATGACATTATTTCTTTAATGTTGAAGATTGGATGACTAAATAAGTATTTAATTACTGCAAACAAAATATGCCAATATTGACTGGACTCGGACAGGACTCGGGCACAATCCCTGAGTGCCTAGTGCCAGAGTCCTTCACCTCCGAGTCCGAGTCCTTCAAAATAGGGACTCGAGACCGAGAAGTTGAAGACATGGGACCGGTCTTTTTCTGCACTTCACCATGCTTCCCTCCCTCCGCCTAACATGAAAGGCAATATGGTATATTATGCTATTATGCAGCTTGTACTCAGAAGATTGTAATGGGATGCTAAAATGGTGCTCATACTATAATTGAAATTACATTATTTAACATTTGCATACCTGCCAATATTAATGAAAACGGCTTGTTCTTATCCAAATATGAACTTTCCATTTTCTGCCGGTCAATTTAATTCAATCTTACGAACCTCAAATATATAGAAGGAAATGTGTAGACATTGATTCAGCTCAATGTCGACCCCAAATGCACCAATTAAGAATAATGTGTATAGGCCTATTTATACATTCTGTCAGGCAGCAGTGTGCCAGGGGCAGGGCTTTAGCACTGGCTGCTCCCAAAGAATGAAACAGGATCCTGGTCGGTATCCACAGTCCATCTACTGTGACCAGTTTCATATCTCTCCTCAAATTCACGTCTCTTCCATCTCTTGATTTATTTCTGTGCCATATTCTTGTGTTTTCAAGTTTGTGCACATGTTTTCACACTTTGTATCCCTCAACAAAGGCGCATTATGAATGTAGTGTATTAGTAGTAGTATTTATAATAGCGTGTTTGTTTGGTAATATCAAACATACAGGGTGAGCCAAAAAGAAGTTGTACGGATTTGAATATTTTTTCCTGAGAAAGAAAAAGAAAATTGACCTAAAACTCGATATTTTGACGAGAGTATTCTTCCGATCATCTGAAAAAAAGAATGACTGAAATCGATCATTCCTATCCAGAGTTATAGCTATTTTACTAAAAGAACCCATTTTTTTAGCTTTCCACTGATACGTAAAACAGAACAAAGTAAAAAAAATGTTTAAAACTCATCATTATAATATCAGGAAGTAATTGTTTTATTCCTCATAATGCAAAATCATAGAATCCGTCAAAAAGAGTAGGTTAAAGTCTTATTGTAGTCACTGATTATTTATTTTAGGCACACCATTCCCACCTGTGTTTGAAACTCCCGGGCTTTAATCTTATTTGAATATAAATGACCGTGGTTTGGTTACATTTTGCTGCCCACTTAGAGTGGGTAGATATCAAGAGAATTAGCGTTTCGTGGACAGCTAAAAAAAGGGGTTATTTTTTTAAAACAGGCATAGCTCCTGATATAATTGATCAATTTTCTTTTGTCATATGAGCGGAATAAGTTGCTCTTTGAATGCGTGTCTCTTTGGTTTGTCAAATTTGTTTGGTCTATTTTTAAACAAATATTCATTCCCGTACAACTTCTTTTTGACTCGCCCTGTATATAGGAGTGAGCCTGAGTTTCAGTTTTAAACAGAATATTTATCAAATGCAGGATATTAGTCAAATTACTGAAGTCATTTAAGCACCAGATTCAAGTCAAGTTTTTTGGGAAATTGATTCAAGTCAATTCATATCAAGTCAAGACCTTGAATAAGTGACTCAAGTAACTCATGAGTATTGAAAGGTTTTAAAAGTGAGTTACTGGTTAAATTATGGCTCTCCGTAATACTGAAGTCAAATCATCAGAAATGGTGACTTAAAGGCATGTTATCATTATTATGTAATCTTTTCCAGGGAGCACCCTCTATTTATGACAGTGTATTTTCACTCTTTAAACCATGATTTTGAAGTAATTAGGAATCGTATTGCTCTGTAACTCAGAATATATTTATGATTTATGATCAGAAATGTAAATCTGCAAGAAAATCTACTTTCTAAAAAAAAAAAAATCATGAATAGAGGGCGCCCCCTGGAAAAGATCACATAATATGCCTTTAAGTAAAGATCAGGTCATTGAAAACACCTTTACTTTATATCTTATATTTAAATACATATTGTGTAGTACTTTTGTAAATAGCAAAAGTATAATTATGAATATCTAACATTGTCAAAATACATGTAATAGTAGTATGTTTAGTTGCAACGGATCATAAATGTTTTTAAACATTTATGAACAGTTACAACTAAACAAAAAAGGTGTAAAACACCTTAAAAAAAGTAAGAATATATAGTAGTAAAAAGTTGGTTAGTAATACGCAGACAATTGAGTAATACTATAGATATATTGACTGTTTATGAGTACTATTATAGTAGAATATTTTAAGAGTATATTTAGCCAAGCTGAATGTACAGACCCTACCCTAAAACAAGGTATAGCAGAGTTGAATGGGATAGTTTATATTACAGTGAAGGAGGATGGTTAAGCAGCTTGAACCAGGGTCTTTGCTTGAACACCGCACAGGTGTTGTACTGCTTCAATACATCATTTAGCAACTTTTGAATTGAGGTATTCCTCCATTCAATGTATGCTCATTCAAGCATTACAACACCTGCGTAGTTATAGCCCCATTCTATTGTTGCTGTGAACACGTACATTATGTGTGCCAAAAATCGTTTCGATGGAGTAACTTATTTTAAAAATATCAGGCACAATCTAAAGGGGAACTTATTTTTGTTGAACTGTGTAGATTCAGTATCTCTATAGGTTATAATATATTTCAACTGAGGGGGAGGCAGTGATTTTAAATCTTAATCTAATCATCGACACATAATGGATCTATGCTTCCGTCTTGAATCACAACATAGGTAGTTCATATCCAGAATAGTGTCAAGGTTTTCTCATGCGGTGTCCAAATTGATTGAATTTCCTCATCTATACCAGCAGGATTAGAAATGATGATCAATGTGTGCTTCACTTAATGTTACGATGGTACGTTTGAATAGCGCGCTATTTGCTTTTGTAGTTTAAATTTCTGCATAGAAGCGTTATATTGGGGGATGTGTTTCTTCAACGCTTTGAAGTTTATTATTTTGCAGAAAAAAACCAACAGATTCCAAGAATGTATGTTGGATTCAACAGCCTTCTCGAGATTTGTTTTGATCTAATTTGGAACTGACCATGCAAAGTATAATATATATGATATGAATTAGAACAAATAAAAGGCTTACTGTATTTTGCGAAACGAAAATTACTTCATATTGAGCTTTTTTCCCCTTCCATGGTTACATAATAAAATGTATTCCAAAAACAAAATCACATTTAGGGCTCATTGCACTATAAGTATAGATACTTGATACTCGCCCGTGAAATGCAGTTTGTCATGGTCTATGATAATATTGAGACAGATTGCCCAAATTATATTAATGTAAAAAGATATGAGCCCGTTTTGCAAAATACAAAAATGCACTCTTCTTTGTATCATATTTTTTCCTTCCATGGTTACATTTACATAATTTATTCAAAACACAAACCACATTTAGGACTGACTCACTATCTATATGTAACAGGGCATTCAAACTTTGTAACAAAGTGTGTATCATTTAATATTAGAAACGATAGTGTGATGTTGGTTGTAATTTTCGTTTTGTTTCGCAAAATACAGTAAACCCTAAAAGAACACACAGACACAAATATTGTATTTTGAGACATATTTTAATGGGAGAAAGTACACCAAAAAGTACATGTTTCATGACTTCAGTACAAAAATTATGTTTGATTGATTCAATAATGTGGTACCCTGATAAAATTCTTTTACAACAACTTGGTCATATACATAAGAACATTGGGATTATATTTGTATTACAAAATCATGTGTATTTAACAATATTGATTTCTGTACATTTTTCCAAATATTTTGTAATAAAAAAATTGTGGAATTCTAAATAACACAAACTTGATTGTAGTTACTGCATTATTTTACTGTCTTAATTACTGTAAAGCATGAAATGTTCGTGAATCACTGACTTCCGCCTTTTTGCGGCAAAACTGGATTAGAGATGACAATATAATGTATTGACTGCTCTTATTTCGTGTCAAAGATAAAATAGTTTACCTGACACACTTACCAATTCCTACCATAAATGGTTCGATTGTCCTACAACATCCAACACATTCATGAGTGGATCGAAGCCCATCACCATTGAACTGATTATACAGTGGAACCTCGTTAACACAAAATTCCTAAGCTTATGTATTCTAGGTCTTTCTCTGGACAGTGACATAACTTTGCAAGCGCAGCATTTACGCACACGATTGTATCTTCCGTCTTTCTACGTTCGTGTGTATATGCCAGCGCCTCAAGTAGGCCTGCACGTTTATGTGCTGCAATTAGTAGAATACGCAGATAAAAGGACTATAGATGGTGTGACCGGTGACGTAGTGCCCGGCGGTTTGCGTGCGCACCTACAGGGAACGGTGCTTTAATTCACACTTGATTGATCATTACTTACCATGTTTACGGTGTAATGGTGCAGAAGTCATGGTATGCATCCCTAAGCACAATGAGAGACCAGGTACTAAATCTGGTTGCCCGGCGGTTTGCGTGCGCACCATAAGGGCATGTGCTTTTAAAATTGGCGCTCAGTGATGTGTGTTTTGCTTTCATAATATGATGTATGCAGTAGTCATGGACTAGTCCCCTAGCATGTCTTTAGACCAGGCGCTAATCAATATGTAAACACTACTGATGTAAACAACGGTCACCTCATCTATAGTTTACCAATATGATATGACTGGATAACACAAATTCCTCTTGAACACAAACTAAAATGCACTGCCCAGGCAACTTTTTGTTAGCGAGGTTCCACTGTAACACCTATTGAATTATGTTAACTTATCAATAGGTTATATATTGGTGATTTCATGAATATATCTTACTCATCATAGGTAGAACCAAAACATTGAGAGGAAATATTTCGCATCATATCCAAGCCTCAAATTAAGCAGGAGCTTTTTACCCCTGGTTGGCGGTTGCCAAGTTTTAGTTCCTGGTGTTTTTCAAATTTTGCACAGCAAAGTATAGGACCAGGAACTACTTTTGTCAAATTGGTTACAAAGTAGCCTAGTCTACATACGCTTAATTGGAAGCTTTTCATATTGAAGTTTTAGTGCAACAAAGGGCTATCTGCAATGGCTGCCATTTGTTAGATTGTGTTTTCATAAATGCATCTTTAAAGCACCCTTAATATATAACATGTGGCAGCTATTGTAGATAGCCCTTTGTTGCACTAAACCCTCGATATAAAGAGCAGTGAAACACCAAATGCTTGCGAAACATTGCTTTTCAATACCATATCAAGGGCGATGCCATCATTGCTTTTTGAAAGACTGTGTGATAGCGTTACATTATGTTCAACACAAGCATTTTACAAGAGATCCTATGTTTTTGGATTAAGGCCATTTTGTATAGACCATGTCACCTAATTGTTGATCAACAATGTTAGGTGCCTGGTTCCATTCCATGTACGGGGAACAAGTATTGACTGTTGTTGACCGGTTTCGTGCATGGTTTATAATGGTCAATATAATCCCTTCAAACTCGCATCGTGTGCATACCGGGAGACAAAAAAATTGTTTGCTTGCCTGCTGTGATGTTACAGGTGACGGTCTATAGCAGTGGTTCCCAACCTTTTTCTGGTAGTGACCCCATTCCAGAAACCAGCATCAGAGCGCGACCCCTCACAGAACAAAGTCACATGTGTTTACTATGATACAACATAGAATTTTGTTAAATTAGGTTAGTGCGCGACCCCACAAAAAGTGCCTCGCGACCCAGAGGTTGGGAACCACTGGTTTATAGGCAATACTAATTTGAGGTCATTCAGCAGGTTGTAGTGAATGAGGAGGGTTAAATGAGGAAGGTCGTGCTTCCTCTGAAATGGCAGCTAATCCAAAACATACGATCTCTTTACATAACATTCCTCGTGGGTTAGATTATTGCATAGAGAAGATCCTTATAATCAATACAATTTGTTTCCACAAAATTTTGCTCAACAGTAAAATATCAAAACATGAATGTAATCTGCGTTTACTTTTACTCCCATTAACACATGTTCCTTATTTTTTACATTTTGTATGTAATGAATTTGAGACGCACGCAACATTATATGTGGGAAATGAAAAATATATAAGCCTATCCAGAAAAAAAGAAGACAAAATCCAACTATTTTAAAGTATCCTCCTTCAAAGAGAACTCCATTAAACTCTCCTAGGGTTGGTTTATTATTGAAATGTCAAAGACAATAATATAGTTCCTTATTTCCAAAAAATGTTACACAAAAAGGTCAAAGGTCAACGTGACATTGACAGTACAAACAAGTTAAGAATAAATTAGTTTGCGAGTACAACATTTTACCTGTACAACATCTGAAGAATAAAACGATCACACGACCCATTAACATTTTTTGAATGTTGAGTTTTACACCGGGGCAAACCTCGTATGTATACCTGATAACACAATTAGCTGCGTCGAGAAAATCATTATGAAAACAGCCTACCGCTACAAAGATTTCAAAAAGTTTGAAAATAGTAAGCTTTATCTGTTGTATATTACAAAACAATTTTGTACAATGAGAAAAAATAGCCAATTGGCTTCATTATATATATCCCTTAAGGCAATTTGTCTCAGCTTCCTACACACTTTTAAGCTTTGAAAGTGACAATTTTACTCTCTTTTTTACATGAAATGTTGATTTTTTAAAAACAACTTTCCTTAATTTTTTTAACAAAATAAATTGTAGAGAAACCCATCATTTTAAATATAAAAAGGTAAGCACTTGTTATATGCCCCCTCCCTCAAATGTGACATTTATCAACAGGAGTCAGAAAAGGGCACCTTTTGTTTATTTTTCATAAACCTCACTAAAATTTTATATGTTTATACCATACATGCATGTTCAAATCAATGGATGCCAGAAAGATCATTTTATTTGCTTTAATTGAAAACAAATCGACAGATTTAGATACAACCATCACAGTAAAATTACAAGCAATGGTCACATAGATCTTTTTTTCTTCTTCAAATTCTTAAAAATTGGAATAAACCTGTTCATACTATAATTTAGTCAGTTTAGAAATGACAAGAAATACACAGTTTTTATTTCACTGTTTGCGCCACACATATGATGCATGGTGCTCCCTGTTGTGCTATGAGAGCTTCTAGTGCGCCCACACAGTCTCAACTTAAGGTTGGTGTCAACCCTGTTTGGCGCCAAATTTATCAAGCACTGTAACTTTTAAATTATAAATGTGATGTACATAAAAGTATACATATTTTGTAATGAAATGAGTCAGAGAATCCATTGTTGGTATCAAATTTTACTAAAATTAGTGATTTTTACATTTTTTGCCCAAAAATCACCTTTTTGGCGTCAAAAATTTTCAGACAACCTAACAATATCAGTTTTTGATTAAAAATTCCAAAATTTCACCAAAATCATCTAAAGTCAATTATCTAGGAGCGAATTTTTTTTTTTGGCTTAAAATTTGTTTGTTTTGAAAATATTGACCAAAAAGTGCCAAAAAAATGTTTTTTATCTCAAAAATCTCATTTTTGGCACTTTTTGGTCAATATTTTCAAAACAAACAAATTTTAAGCCAAAAAAAAAAATTCGCTCCTAGATAATTGACTTCAGATGATTTTGGTGAAATTTTGGAATTTTTAATCAAAAACTGATATTGTTAGGTTGTCTGAAAAATTTTGACGCCAAAAAGGTGATTTTTGGGCAAAAATGTAAAAAACACTAATTTTAGTAAAATTTGATACCAAAAATGGATTCTCTGACTCATTTCATTACAAAAAATGTATACTTTTATGTACATCACATTTATAATTTAAAAGTTACAGTGCTTGATAATTTGGCGCCAAACAGGGTTGACACCAACCTTAAGCATCATTACTGATTTTGAATATACATGTATATGCCTGTTTTTGTGACGCTTTTGAAAGGAAAAAAAGTGCCCAGATTTTGCGACTCGTCCTGTTGGAAGCTGAAACAAGCCTATCTGTCTCGAACACATATTAACCCCTAAAAACATTGATTTTTTTTTTTAATCGCCTATATTTGTATGTTCGTGTTGCACAAATGCACACATCAATAGAAAGCTGATGTGTTCATCTTTCAAATGATACCCAATTTGTAGCAATCACTTATTTCAGTGCTCCGTTACTTGAGATTATATGGGAATGTCTGTATCTGACTGTGTCAAAATCACCACTATTTTGTGCTTATAAGTCAATAGTGATGCTACCCTGTGTTCTTTTGAGTGTAGAATAGTGTTGAATTTGGCACATTTTGATTGAGACATCCCCACATTCCAAAGCAAATAGCTTTGCTCTGAAACAAGTGATTGCTATGTTTTATCGTTGGAAAGAAGAACACATCGGCTAGCCATTGATATGAAGCACAATATGCATATATCACAAAATATCAGAAATCTTAACGATTTAAAAAAATGTTACCAACTGTTATTGAGGAGTCACAGCATATTATAATTTTTAATATTATCAACCTTATCAAGTAATATCAAGTTTTAAAACCTACATCATATACAGTGTCGGTATTGATGGTGTGACCGGTGACGTAGTGCCCGGCAGTATGCGTGCGCACCTACAGGGAATGTGCTTTAATCACACTTGATTGATCATTACTTACCATGCTTACGGTGTAATAGTGCAGTAGTCATGGTCTGCATCCCTAAGCACAATGAGAGACCTGGTACTAAATCTGGTTGCCCGGCAGTATGCGTACGCACCATAAGGGCATGTGCTTTTAAAATTGGCGCTCAGTGATTTGTGTTTTGCTTTCAAATAGTGTGATGTATGCAGTAGTCATGGACTAGTACCTCTAGCATGTCTTTAAACCAGGCGCTAATCAATTTGTAAACACTACTGATGTAAACAACGGTCACCTCATCTATACCTACGTACGACGGAAGAACTACACAACTACCTTCCTTGCTATGTTCATATTCAATTTTGTCATCGGTCCTTAGACAAATTCAATGATTCTATTCATTGTTTGGAGTTATGCAGAGACCTGTACAATTTGAATGTAGTTTTTGTTATATACATGGGATATATGTCTCTGCATCCGCTTACATTACAAAATATTCACAACTAGCAATTCAGAGAGCATGTCTTTAGAATTGGTTTCTAAATGCCCAGCTCTTGTCGAATTGAAAGTTTAAAAAAAATTGTACATCAACATTATTATACATACGATTTGCAACAACTGCTGTTTAGAAATGTGGGAAAAAGTGTACTTTAGGTCCCAGAAACTGGTGTACTAGTATCGTTCAATAAGTCACATAACAGTTGCCAGTATCGCTCGTTACTGGTACGATTTCACTGTTCTAGTACCGGTCAATGTACACCAAATAGTGTGCCAAGATACTGGAACACCAAATTGTGTTCCAGTATCGAGTATCGAGCGATACTGGAACGTTTTTATGTTCTAGTATCTGGAGATACTGGTACACATGTTACCAGTAGTGACTTCTCCCAGTATTGAATGATACTGGTACATAATTGTGTTCCAGTATCACCCGATACAGGGACATTATATATGTGCCAGTATCGTCCGATACTGGAACACTGGCTGTGTACCAGTATCGAACGATACTGGGTGTTCCAGGATACAATACTAGTACAGTACAGAATCTGGGACTTAAAGTACACTTTTCCAAAATGTGCACCCGCTTGAACATTGCTTAACTATTCCCCTACAATTCCTTGCAGTGTTGCTAAATATTGTACCCAACTTAATTTCTTGTAACCATTAGTTTAAATGGCACATGATATGAAAAAGAAGCCCAATCTGTAAAAGGAGTATTTTAGAGAAATAGGCTACTTTAATCCCACCATTGGAGACACTGCTTACTCGTCACATGCAAAGATAAAGACAACAAATCACCTCCAATTTTTCCACACAAAAAATGAATTCACCAGTGCAGAATGTAAACTTATGACAAGTTTTTCAGCCCTAAAAGTTTTCAAGCACTTTTCAAGTATCGCTTGTGTTTGTTTGTTATACATTTTCATTTGTTAATGTGACAGTAAACAAAGTTGGCGTTTTTGTGCCTTATTTCCGTCCAAGTTTATTAAGCTCGAGTCTGCAAGCTAAGTGCACTTATTCTCATGTTTCCTGCAGATCAAGAGATAACTGGTAGAAGTCACATAATACCATCCTCAGTGCAGTGATGTCAGTGCCTAAGTGATCACAATCTTATTGTTACATCAATTACTTCAAATCAACTGCATCAAAATTGGCTTAATCGTGTTACTTATGTGTAGGACAGGTAACACAACCAACTTGTGCCTATAGATGTGACTATTCCTTGTGTCAGCTCGAGTTGGGAAGCGACATCAGCGCATATTCTAGTGAAGGCATCGGGATCAAGAACTTTAATGTGTGACGGCGTTAGCCTACACGCAATCAAAGAAGGTCGGCTATACTGCACCTGTAAATAATGTATTCACTGATTGTCACTTTCCAATTTGAGTTGACACAGAGTGTAGTTCCTAGATTGAAAGTCAGTCCTGCCACTTTACTATTTCAGTCACCACTTTGCCCCCTCCCAGCCCCCATTACACTGTACACTTCAGGTTTTGTTCTCTGCTACTGCCGCTGGTGTCATTGGTTCCTCTACCCTCTTGAAGTACTTGACCATGAATCTTCTGTGCAGACCGTTAGCCGAATCGATTTCTCTGCTCGTCGTCTCACACGGATGGAGTTCTTTTATCCTACCCATGAACCAATCTTCCACATAATTCACATTAGATTGGTTGATGTGTTCGTCTTTCCAGTCATCTAACCACTTCTGGAATCGCACGTTCAATCTTTCTGTTACTCTGGTGTGGGACTGAATGAGTAGGGGAAAATGGAGAGAAATGTTAAGTTGCATGGTGTCTCATAAAATGTCATACTTAACATATCCATTTAAATAGGTTCAAAAGGTATGTTAATTCTAAAGCATGTATTGCCACGTGCATGACACTTTTAAGGTAATCAACATTAAATTCACATGGTTTTATTTTTTGGGGGAAGGACAGAAATGCATTTATATGTTTGTAACTGGAGGCACAAATACACATTACTGTATTTGTTCTTCTACATGTGATAGTGAATTAGAGAATAAAGGTATTGTTTTTAGACCGTACCCGACCCGTGTTATATTGTCTGACATAAATGCAGACGATAGTATTATTTTAAGTAGAACAACGACGCTGCAGGCGGAGTTGTTCTACGCAAAAAATAATACTACCGAACGCATTTATGTCAGACAATATAACACGGTACGGTCTAAAAACAATACCTTTATTCTCATTCTTAAACAATCATACTTTTGACATTTATCAAAGAAATAAATACATTTTATTGTCCACATTTGACAACTTTTACCCCTGCTAGGATCGAATAACCCACAAACATTCCAACCAATCCCATGCGATGAGTACACCATGCGTAAGCGTCGCGGCGCCGGCATAAACGCAGGAAAGGCGCCAAAGACGCACTGCAGAAGTGCGCGTTATGGAGCAAACCACGCATTGTGAAGGTCGGACGCACAGTTAAAATGTAAGCCCCGCCTCCCCGTGTTCAATTGTCTCATCTAAATGTCGCCGATTTCTCTGAGAACCAATGAGATTGCTTAAACTTTCTTAGCTGTTTAAGAATTGTGCTTATCAACACACTCAGATACTTCCCAGTGGACACAAGATGGACCCCAGGACAAAATACAATATATTTTTTGCAAGCCTTGAATTGAATGATCAATATAACCTACCTCTTTTGCCTTCTTCAGTGCCGTCCTTCTGTACATATAATCCTCAGAGTTGACCACATACACCATCTTATACGAGTTCAGATTGAATTTACATTCCATTTTGTTCACCATGTCCACCCCCTCCAGGGGATCCGTTTCCTTCCTCGTCACACTAACCCCTTCTTTATCAGCAGCACTGTCCTTAGTGGGTGATGGTTTATTATCTTTAGTTGGTGATTTTGTTGTCTCTTTGTCCCCATCCTCCTCTTTGTTTTCATCCTTCTTCTCGCTACTGGCATTATCTCCATCTGCGCCCGGTTCTTCCTTCACCTCTTTATCATCTCCATCCTTATTAGTCTCAGCTGCATCTTTGTTCTGTTCAGAGTCATCTTTCTCTTCCTTGACATTAATGTCAGGTTTCTTTTCTTCTGAAGACGGAGGCTGATTGCCGCTGATAGAGCTCAGTATAACGTCATCAACACTGGATTTCTGCAGCCTCGTCCTCCTGATATTTCTGTTGAGGTTGAAATAGTTTAAAAGAATGTGTTAGAACACTTATAAACAAGACCTGACTAATATGTCATTAAGGGGTATCATGGGGTAATCCTTAATGTCCAGAACAACAAAACTATGCTCTTTTTGACAAAGACTCGACATGACTTCCCTCATACAAAATCAGGTAAAAGTTATGTTTGTTGTTGGCTAATTGGTGTTTACCATGATATAAATTTTTGAAATTTTGGAGAACTTCAAGCATCATCTTTTTTGCCTTACATGCTGAATGCTCATTGAGACCTTTGGAATTGTTTTAGTACATGGATAGAGAAACTCCACAGTTATACATTGGTACCAATTATTCAGACATGACCGATAATAGTATTTAATGACGTAAGGGTGGGGACTGGGACATGACTTGTTAAAATGTTTCGTTGAGTATCCCTGGTTAATAAACACAGATTGACATTGAACAAAGAATCAAACATTTCTTTTCTTCTGCCCTCTAAATGATAACTATAATGTCTACATTCATACATACCTTGGAAGGAAAACAGGTTTCTTGGCCAGCTGATCCCTCAACTCAGCCGATGTTTCCTCTCTGCTTACAAACTTCTCCACATAATCACTCCATTTCTCTACCTCTACGGGGTCATCACTGTGATCCTCCTCCGTGTCAAGCAACTCTATGGCAAGCTTACGATCAGTTTTGGTCTGTTCATCAGAAAGAAATAGAAGGAATAACCATTAGTTCACAAAGAAAAACATCCTATTCTCTAAAGGCCAGCCTGATCCAGAACTTGCAAAATTTAGATTTTATTCCCTTTTTAATTTATAAAAAATTGCTAGATAAAAATAACAGGAATCAATATTACAAATTTGTCACAAAATGAACCTCCAATAGGTTTTCAATCTGATTTTGGCAATACATTTTCTCAACTTTTTCACCAACCACAACATTTAGCTACAAATAGTGACAAGTTGTCATATTGTCTGGACAATTAGCAATCATCTTGTGCAAGTGATAATAGCTATTTAACACTGCATGATAGGGCTTGCAAAAAACCCCACCTTTTGGTAAACTCACATACGCTTGACTATGAATGAAATACACACAACACAATAAAGAGATAAGATTTACTGGTTCTTCCTTCCTGCTCCCATTTCCCCAGTCAAATATCAGGAATGTCTAATTCTACTCATGAAATGCATGTACTCAGCTTTTGCCCCAGTCTAAGCTATGACAGAATTAAAATGTGCCCAACCCTACTTCAAGCCAAATTTGGACAATATTTATAGATTTTCATTATCAGACTCCCAAGAAAAGAAGCAATGCTGTGTATATTGTGCATCTCAGTTAACGTTACTAATGTAGTAGAGAACTTTATGTAATAACCCCTCCTACACACCTTTACATCATATCATATCATACAAAATCTTCCGAAGTACCTAGATCGCACTATATTTAAAAAGTATTTTATGTGCAGATGATGTCTAAATGTACATTTGCAGATCAATTTACTAGGAGGAACACTCGGTGCACATGTACCAAGAAACAAACATACTATAGATCAGTGGTTCCCAACCTCGGGGTCGCGACATACTTTTTGTGGGGTCGCGGACTAGCCTTATTTAACCAAATTCTATGTTGTATCATAGTAAACACATGTGACTTTGTTCTGTGAGGGGTCGCGCTCTGATGGTGGTTTCTGGAATGGGGTCACCACCAGAAAAAGGTTGGGAACCACTGCTATAGATCAAGAAAGCACTTTGATAAGAAAATTCACAATTACTTACATATGCGACTTTGAAACAATTCTCTTCCGACAGAATTTGTTCAGCTTTCTTTTGGTATGCCATCTCAAATGGTACCCTGAGAGGTTGTGTTACAAGACTTCCTCCGGTGCTAGTGTTGCCAATCTCTGCAAGATATTGCTCTGTTACTTGGATGCAGGATTCCTCCGTTACCAAATGTTGCAGCTAAGAGGAGACAAAAAGAGGAGAATTATTATCAGATTATCAACAGGGTGCGACTCAAATTGCCGATTGGAAGCTACTCAACTTTTTCTGTGCGCATATCTTTGGTGGCGCTGTGTTCGCTGTTTGTCGTTTGCTTTACGTATAGACTTCAATTGAAGTTAATTAACACAGAATTGTTGGGAAAATGCTCCAAAAATTGTGCGGTTTTGAAAGTTATAATAAAACGTACGTGCTGGACCGTTTTTACAAGCCTGACATATATGATACTTCACGTTTCATTGGGTTTTTTATGCATTTGAATTCATTTTATCACTTTACACCATATCGTCATTGTTTGTGTCTGAAGGACTTGATGCAAGTCTACTTAAATTCCTTGCATTCCGTTGATGTGACCTTATTTCTGTGTGTTAGCATAAAGTGGCACTGTTGTATGAAAAAGCGACCTGATATCTACCTATGTGCAGTATAGGACTTTCCTATCCCAAAATTTATAGAATTCTTGTTATCACCCAGTGAAAAGACCTGCAGGGGAGGGACTTTTTTATTCAATGTTACCCAACCACTTTGACTGGATCCCAATCCAAACAAACTTCGCTTTGGACTGGCTCTATCTACATCATCCTAAATTAACTGGCTCATCCCAGACTGGATTGAGATGAGATGTTGAATATTGCTCCCCCCCCCCCCCCCCCCCCCCCACCCCACCCCCTGCCTGAAGTCAACCAGAATATTGTTCCCCCCACCTCCACCTGAACTCAGCTAAGATACTTAAACTTAAGGTGGGGCCTGAATACCACCCGCTTCTTCTCCTGCAATCAAATATTTTTCTTAATAATAATACGTATAATTTTCAAGCAACTCCATATTCTCACCTGTCTGACGCAATTCTGCACAACTTTGTCCATAGTGAAAGCGAGATAGGCATGGATGCCAAACATCTCCCTCAGCTGATCCTCAAATGCTTGACTCTCCATGTTACCATCTAACAAATTCCTAACCATGTCAAGGAATGCTGGGTAATAGTCTTCAGGCTCAATTTCCACTGTTGAAAAATCATGAGTCAAAATAGGTTAGACTTGTTGCTACACCTCATAATACTATTGGCGAGGTGAACTCTGTACTGTCTGTCATCAAGTGAGCAAATATATGTCCAGTTCATCTGTGGCAAACTCTTTTGGTGGGTGTTCAGCTTTAATTTGTTATGATGGAAGAAAAATTCACTCCAAACCTGCCCATGGAATAGTGTACAAACTTTTGGTTTTGAAGTTGACAAGCGATTGTATGGTGCAAGAAATCCAAACGGCTGTAGGAAAGAAGGGCGCAGCTGCCTAATGCAACTTTATAATCCTAGACTAGATACAAATCTTGCTTAAATAGTGTTGCTACGCTTTATTCCGTCATGGACTTGATTAAAGTCTAGCATCGTTTCCATGATGTGCGTTGGATTCAACAGTCGCCCCAAAGTCAGTACTTATTCAGCTATACTATTTTTATGAACACCTCTTTATTCCTAAGTGTCAAATACAAAGAATGAACGAATCCCAAATTGAAACCTTTCAATTATACTCCTAATTAATAACTTACATGGTTGTTTCAAGCCCAGTGCAACTGACGTTGATGCTTTGGTTTTCTTACGGTTGACCCCGCCGTCGCTACGCGCTATGACGTCTGACCTGTCATACATGGTCTTTAATCTCTCACACAGGATGTAGTGTAACCTCAGGAATAAGTACCAGTTGTTATTGGTGAAGAATAGGTGATAGACATCATCCTGTAGAAAAGATGAAATGGAGTAAGAGTATTCAAATTCTTGAATAGTAGTAAAACATTAAACATCAATGCATCACACACATACAATTATAGGCCATGCCTGCATTATAGGCACGGAGAATGAATTCCGCAAGTAAAACAGAAGAATTTTGAGATTAGCAGGAAAATGTGCCCACAATTGGGGGAAGGGGCAATAAAGCTAAAATAAATGATTTTAAAGATACTTTCATTTCACAAATTTGGATCCTCTTGTCAGAGTCAGAAGTGAAACTATCATATTCATTATTCAATATTTGACTACATAAAATGAGTTTATCATCATAATCAATTAGACATTAATAACTTCAAAATAAGACATGAATTATATTAAGATAGTAATGTGCTTACATCCAAACATGTGACTGTGCATAATGCAGTTAAACCATGGGCAGTAAATACCATAAATCAGTCACGCACACAGAAAATAAACCAATTATAGAGGAGCAATCAATCTCTCGTAAAACTATTATACCGGATTGGATGCCAAGCCATGCTTTCCAGTTCACCAATGCATACCATGTACTTCCAAAATTACGAAAAAATCATGTCCAATTTGTTGAGATATACTCACAGAATCCCACATTTCTTTGTTTTCCAGTGGTCCATTTGAGAATGAAGACAATTGTGGTTTCTTGGTACTCTCTTCGTCTTTCTTTGGGGAACCATCAGTACCTTCGTCCATGTCCATATCTAAGGTGAAAACATGATTCACATATAATAAGCAATGTCACTAGGTTTTACATGGCATAATTGAAGGATTATGAATGCACATTTAAAAGACCAAATGATAAATCTAAATAATTTCAATTTGGAACTAATGCATTGCACAAGGGGTCTGTCTCTGTAGCCCAAGACTAATCTAAGGTAGCAACGTAAAATTGTCACATTATCCTATAAAACAACCTGTCAAAATACATTAATTTAATAATTTCATGTAACATAAAATCACTGTGATATGCACTGCATTATTAATATTTAAAATATATTGAACTCTGCTTCTCCTTCCCAAATCAATCTGTCAGGAACAACAATTAATCAGAGAAATTGAAAACATATGGCAGTATTATGCACTACTGCTTTCAATTACATCACGAAATACAAAACCACACAGTATATTTGTTACATTCTCACTATCTTGAATTATGCAGGACTGGTAGCTTCAAAAGAGTTTTATTACAAACCAAGTGCCCCACAGATGATACAACATAATTTTGATGAATCACTAGCAGCACTAGTGCTCCTCCGCTTTGGGGCAATATATAAACCCATCACCCCTTACCTTCATCATCTTCATCTTCATCATCTGACAATTCTCCTCTCTCGAGGAACATCAGATCTGGCAAGAAATGTAAGAGCAACTGCTTGATTTTCTGCTTCTCTTCTTTGTGGATACCTGTAAAAGGTGACACAGAAAAAACAATAGTTCAGCAAGAGCGGCATTGCTGATCTGATGCGAAGGTTGCCGGTTTGAATCCGGTCAGAAGCATCTGAGCATTTGCCGTTTGGTGTTTTTTTAGTGTTATGTTGGTTGGGTGGTTGGTTGGTTCGGTCCTGTCATGACTGACAGCTCGTGACCTTACAGATACTACGCCACAAATAACGATTTTCAGCAAAGGAGTAACAATCACGGAGAGGGTGTCCAGTAATCAATTTTATTTGGTCAATCCACCGGGAACGAGGTCTGCCTCTCTTGCGCTTCCCTTCAATCATGCCTTGCATGATCATCTTCTCTAGGTTGTTACCCTTGCGACGTGAGATATGGCCGAAGTAGCTCAGCATTTGGGTGTTAATAGCATGAAGAAGTCGTTTAGACACCCCTATTTCTTCAATAATACTGGCATTGGTCCTTCTCATTGTCCATACGATACGAAGCATTAGCCTCCAACACCACATCTCGAAAGCAGCTATTCTGTTTTTGTCAGCTTTGGTTAGGGTCCACGTCTCACATGCATACATGGCAATTGGAAATACAAGGGCTTGGACAAGCCTGGTTTTTGTTGCTCTGGTTATTCCTCTGTCAGCCCAGATCTTGCTTAGGTTGATCATTGCTGATCTAGCCATTGCTAAACGGTGTCTAATCTCTTGGCTGCAACCACCCTCTTTGGTGATCAGGGATCCAAGGAAGTTGAATTTCGAGACCGATTCCACCTCATTACCATCAATTATGAGAGGCTCTCCAACACTATCTGTGCCTATGGACATGATCTTGGTCTTGCTGACATTTAGATGTAGGCCAAGCTGCTCACTCTCCACCGTGACTTTTTTCAGGAGTTCCGCCATCTCTTCCATATTTGTTGCAAACAGGGTGGTGTCATCGGCATAACGTAGATTGTGTATTTGGTGTTATGTACACTGGCCTAACTCTAGGGAAAGGTAAATAATTGATCCTTCTAGTAACCCAGAGAACTAAGTATACATTTCTCAAGCGAGGCAGGCATATGTTTACATTTCTCAAGAGAGGCAGGCATATGTTTACATTTCTCAAGAGAGGCAGGCATATGTTTAGTACAATTGGAAAAGCATGACCTTGTGCTTGCCCATGTTGTGGAAGGTCCTAGACTAAAATCCTGGTTCGGGTACTTCCAGGGTTAGGGATTGAAATTGTTTATTCATTGATTATACCAGTAAATGTTATTCTATTAATCTAATGCTGTGGTGGACAATGAACAACATTTTAAGATCTAGGGTGGTGCATTTAATGCCTAGATCCCTTCATGTTGATGTGTAGTCATCTGACACTATCGATGTCAATGTTATCCCCAGGGTTGAAAACAAATGTTTATTTCCCGGAAAGCAAACAAAAAATGATTCCCCAATAACCCATTTTTTCCAAGCCTGGTTATCCGCGAATGAAATTACATCTTATTTCTAATGATGACCCAAATCATCTATCCAGGGATGGCATTTTAAGGAGTCCAGGACTCCTTAGATTGACATTTTGACTGGTTTGGACCCCTTAAATTTCTTATTTTGTGTAGTTTTAGATACCTGGACCCAGAGTTTTCTCGATTTGGACCGTTAATTTTGCACGTCAGCGCTCGCTAACCCTGCATCTATGTTTACATACTTTTGTGTCCTCTTCTCCTCCAGCCATCCCAACTCAGACTTACCTGTTTGCCTCTTGACATGATGGATAAGTAACTGTGCTGCATCATCCAGGATATACTTGTCCATGTAGCAGTAACCAAGATGAGAGACACCATTGGGGTCACCCTCCTGCCTCTGTGGTAAGGAGAGAAAAAAGAAAATGAAGATTTAAAGCAACATTTATATGATGAAGTGGGGTTTTCAAAAGTCAACCAATACTACATTTTCAACTATAATCATTTCAATTATTTCTCGATCATTTCGAACAATTCCCATGCGTCCAATGCGACTAGTGCGTAACCCCAACAACTACGCAGTGCAAGGCCCCTGCTATTATGGAATGCAGTATGTCATAACACTTGAGCATTGTGTGTTCAACATTCAGATAAATGTGAGCATGATGCTCAGACCGAGAAATTATTGAACTGATTATGCCAATTTGTTGTCCTGGAACAAACTATTTACCCAAATAGCAGTTGCCAACCACAAAGCACCCACAGGACCACATTACTCACCTCAAAGAATATGGCTTCAATCTCATTGAGTAAGCTCTTAGACCTCAATGCCTTAATGTCATTCTGTTTGAAATTGATACCCTGGTGGTCCAAAGATTTCAGGTAGTACTTTTCATTCTGCTCCCTCCAGATTTTGTTAAAGTTCCGCTGTGCCTCCCTCCACTCTTCTTCTTTGGCTTTTAACCTGCAATTGATGGCAAGTTTCATCAAATCATACATTTCGTCGCTATTCTTTCAAAACCTTGTATGTTTTTCCGGCCCTTCAGCATGTATAAAGTAAAACTGCCAACGATTATGCATAGGAAGAGTTGCTTTATACATGTTCCGGGACAAGAGAACTTACAAGGTTTTAATAGATGTGATTTTGTCACTTAAAAATGCTTAGAGCAGACCGCCTTAAGGTCATACATAGGAAGTATAACTTTATACATGCTGAAGGGCTGGATGGAGATACAAGGTTTTGAAAGAATAGCGACGATTTGCTTTAAATCTTTGACTATATAGTTTTATCAGTATCACCAATCACCAAATTGGTGAGAATTGTGAGGCTTGTATTTGTCTGCGCGCAAAGAGAATCCATGTCATTGCGCATATTTATTGGTCAAAGTATGCGTTTGCGCAGCATAAGCAGGTATCAGCGAGCGGTGGGCAAGTAGGTATTCCATTTGGGTCTTCGGATAAATATTATTATTACCCTCACAATTTTCGCCAATTTGGAACTGATTTAAACTATATAGTATAAAGTCAAAGGTCCAAAGTATTTCACAGAATGGCTCCACAGCAATTATTCCTGTTTATTATATTTGTATTCAATGCAGGGGTGTGAGAGGCCACAAAAAAGAAAGAAAGAGGAAAACAGACAAAAACTAGGAAAAACAGTGTAAAATTGGGCAAAAATGCCAAATATGGGCTGAAAAGAAAAGAAAAAAGGTTGACATTTTGGCATAAGAAAAAAAATTAAAAAGAGGAAATCAGCTAAAAAGAGGAACTCTCACACCCCTGTCAATGGCAAATTTTACTTTTAAACTACTTTTTTTCTTTTAACATTTTCTTTTTGCAATATTGCTATGCCATATTAATTGCAACAGGCTGTGCCACATGTTAGCATTAAAATATGCTTTCGAAAAAGCACACCACTCGACAACAATATTTTTATCCAACAGAAATACCATTGTCATAATTTAAGATCATTCATGTTTCTTAAATGAAAAATAAATAAATCTGTTTGATGATTAATATTCCAGTAATGTGGCAATTAAACAGTTGAAGTACAAGTAGACAATTGAGCCACTTTCGTTTCCCATATTTCTTGGCCACACTGCTTCATCTAGAAACTGAGCAAAAATTGGTATTGTGACAGGGTTTTAGCATACAATACAACAGTTCAAACCCATGAGCTAATTGTAACTGCCTGATGCTATAAACTGTGGGCATTCTTTATATTGCTTTCAATGAAAAAACTTTGTAACAGACTTACCTCCTAAGCACCAATGGTACAGCCACAGCGGGATTTTTCTTTAACCCTTCAATGATATCTGGAGCCTTATCTCCATATATTCTGTAGAAGAAGAAATACAAGATCAGTTCAGATCAATAAGACTGAGACATGTATACATTCCTTGGTAAGGCTAAATTTTAAAAAAAATTGTCTCAAAGCTCTTCAGTTGGTCAAAACCTAATGCGGAATGCGTTTTTTTAAAGTTTTTTTTTATAAATAAAATATAAAATATTGAAATCCTTGTAAAAGTGACTTTTTGTATTTAAAATGATGTGATAAATGAAAATCTGAAAAATCTGTGAAAAATTTGGGATTTTTTGGGATTTTTTTTTTGTTGAAAAAAAAATTAATTAAAAATTAAAAAAAAAATTAAGATTTTCTTCTTCTAATGCGCATCAAA
Organism: Ophiura sarsii; assembly: GCA_035610835.1. Lineage (NCBI taxonomy): Eukaryota > Metazoa > Echinodermata > Ophiuroidea > Amphilepidida > Ophiuridae > Ophiura > Ophiura sarsii. The sequence goes on along the minus strand of CM069456.1, from coordinate 19,665,760 downwards.
AACTAACGCGCGCAGGAGCTTTGAGACAAATGTTTTTTTTAATTTAGCCTAATAAGCAAGCAAGCAAGCTGAGTCATACATTGACCCGAAGTAAGACATCTGGGCCATGAAAGTGTAATAGATATACTTCAGTTTAAGTGTCACATCGTTACTATTCTGTTAAAACCTTCCGGCCCTTCAGCATGTATAAAGTAAAACTGCCCAACGGTTATGCATAGGAAGTGTTGCTTTATACATGTTCAGGGGCAAGAGCACTTACAATATATTGATAGATATGTTTTGGCCCTTGAACATAAGGTTGGAGTATTATACATGCAAAAGGGCTGGATGGAGATACAAGGCTTTTTCAGATACAACACGATAGTAATCAATTCAATGAATCAATCAATTCATCTAGGTTTGATAGACAGAACGTTCTGTGATTCTACTTGCAAATTGCAATAATTTAACATTGAGATCAATAGAATGTAAACTTACCTCTGGATAGCTTTTCTGTGCACTACATCAGAAGTTCCTCCCAGGCTGTTGTCAAGACGGAATTTTGCAGCCTCCTCCGGTGACATGCGTGATAATTTCTTATTGATATGCTCCAGGACGCGTATTGTGTGGCTGTTCACTTCGATTACAATATCCAGCTGTAATTGAATAAACAAACATAAAATATGAATGTCCACACAATGGCAGATAAATCACTACACTCACAATACATGGAATGTGGTTTGAAGTACTGCCTTTATCAATGATTTGAGCGTTTGCCCTATGGTCTTGTGTCATAGTATATTAGTATCATTGTTAGGATGAAGTGTAGCACCAATTGAATTTAACATTTTATATCATATTTTAACTATATTTAGAATAGATTCAAAAGGAATAACATTTAGAATACATTTTGTATTGGATATAAAGGTACAACTGTAATAGAAGCAAACAATATTTGATCAATTTGCCACATGCGCACCAGGTATATAAACAGTTAATCAGAAACCTGACGCACTTGACCGTGTTGTACTTGTGCATATTTCTGAGGGTCATATTAAAAATCAATTGTTGATCGAGAATTATTTGTTTCGATTATAGCAGTAAAATAATTTGTGCTGGACTTTCCCAAAACGAATACTCCAAAATCACAAATATAAATAGCACTTGGTAACCTCCTTTAAGAATCAGTTGACCTTCTGAATATAGTCCTTTTGAAAATTCACCCCCACCGAAATGTTTGGGGAGAATAACAAACCTGTCCTTCTTACCTGAACTCTGTTAGAACAGTTATTACAACCATAAAATCAAGCGATATTCCCCAAAATAATTGCATAGTTGTAACCTGTTGCATTTCTTACCTCGTATCTTTCATCCTCGCACCTATAAATGTGCTCTTCATATTGCGTTTTTCTCGAAGCCACAAAAGTGGAATCTTCTGACCACGATGGGAATGACACCCACGTATCGTTTATAACCTGGTTACATAAGGATGTCCTGCCGCCACACTTTGGTTGCTGGTAGCTCTTTGGCAAAGCCCTGTAGCTGGCACCGCATCGCTTACAATTGGAGAAATCTGGGAAAAGTCAAGGTTTAAAATTACTTCAATTTTAGGAATCAAATTATAGGATCAAGAAAAAATGATCCATCTCACAAGTATGTGGATTCACTTTTGCCATATAACCATACGAGATAAGTTGTCTGGAAAAAATTAAAAACAATTGGCTTCGAAAGGGAAAGAACCCAAGTGGACCAAAAACACAATAAATATGTTTTTGCACATTTGGCTAAGCTATTTTTTCTAATCTAAAAATTCAACAACAAAAAATTGCATATAGCATAGTTTTTTTCCCAAATGTATGTGAGACAGACCTTTTAGTTGGTTGCCTTAGTTAGAGAGTACTTTTTTGTTGTTGAAAGAGGACTTATCTGTATAGTCTAGTCTATTTCACTTCAACGAGACAATGATGTCAATACAACATATACACACATGCATAGAAATAGGGAAGATATGTTGTGCCTGCAAATTACGTCACTGTCTAGAGGAGGTGAAATAGACCATAGTTGGAATGTACTTCCTATTTGAGGAGGATTAATCAATCAAGTATCAAAATATGCCCCCTTTTCTATGAATTCTTATAACAGATCCCTTGCCCTGCTCTTGATGAATCAGGTTTAGGTTGCTATTCATATGCCACTTACCAATTTCCATAGCTAGCTCTCCTTGACTGCGATCCTTGGGCCTCTGTGGTGGGTCTAACCTGTCACTTTCTTTATAGCCCAGGAATTCCTTGAACCACTTATATAGGTCTGGAAATTTCCTGCAAACAAAATATGAGACCAGATTAAGCATTAATAATGATGAAATATTGTCTGTGGCTCAGTAACATAAAAAATATCCAAATTTCGATGGAGTTTGGGCTATACTAAGTATATATCAAAAAGTGTCTAAATGATGTACAAAATCAACATGACATAATTGCCCTGATCAAGTTTCCCTCCCTCAAATAAGTAATACTTGTTAAGACGATAACTGAGGAAACAATAAGTTGTGATGATAAGTAAAATTACAGGCCAAGCCTGACATTTTGTCAAAGACAAAAAACAACAACAGCCAGGATTCCATCAAATCAAAAGCCAGGATTCCATCAAATATTTGGGTGTGACGCTAGACCAATGGCTCTCTGGTGACAATATGTTTAATTCCATCATGAGCAAAGTCAATGGCAGACTAAAATTTCTCTACAGACACTCTCAATATTTCAACCAGAAATTGCGCAAAAACTTATGTTCGGCTCTTATTCAGTGTCACATTGATTACTGCTGCACCTCATGGTTTTCTGGTCTCACTTCCACTAAACAAAAGAAACTGAAAACGTTCCAGAACAAAATGGTTCGTTTTATTCTGAATTTACCTCCTAGAGAGCATATTGGTCAGGTTCACTTGAACTCTATCAAAATACTTGACATCCAGGATAGAGTCAAACAGTTGCGCCTCAATCATGTGTTCAATGTCTTCCATGCATCCGGTCCATCCTATTTACAGCAGTTTTTCTCCAAAGTGTCCAATGTTCACTCCCATGGCACTCGTTCAAGATCCTATAACTTTCATGTTCCACATCACAAAGGCCTTGCTGCTGATACTTTTTATTACAATGGTATCATTGACTGGAATTCTTTACCTAACCATGTTAAATCCATCCCTGTTAAACATGCCTTCAAAGCCCATGTCAAAGCACACTTGTCTCAAAGTTCGTTGAACCGGGAGTTGGCTGAGTATGCTTAAACTTATTTCTATTGGTCCTCTTCTTTGTCCTGTCTTGCTTTGTTTTTTCACACTTTTGCAGGCTCCTTTTTCTTTACTGGACCCCATTGGAAATAAGTTGGCATATTTAGCCAACTTTATGGGCTATCCTGGCATATTGATTTGGTTGTCTATTTTTGTGTGTACTTATTATATATTTGCTCTTTGTGTATTGATTGCTTTGTAATTTTTTGTATTGTTTTGTCAATTTGCCAAATAAACAACAAACAAACAAACAAACATGGATAGTATGCATCAACTTACCCTAAGAAAGGTGTAACCAGCTGCACCAGTTCTGCTCTCGACACAATCTCCTGATTGAACAGTACCAGGCACCTGAGGAAGTTCTCGTAGACCTCCTGGCTGCGCAGTGCCTTACGCACCTTGTCAAAGAACGCAAATTCGCTGAGACTGCCATACTTGCCAGCATCCACCAGTGATACGTCTTTTATAAGACTCATCTTGGGTTTCTGCACAAAAATGAGAAAACATAATATGGTCAATTAGGCCAAACAAAGAAGATAGTCTGTCTCAGAAACATTGTGCAAAAAAGGTAAGTGCTGTGCGGTGGTTTTTTTCTTGGTTTTTTTAGAAAATAGGCTATGAGGTATGCAATTTTTTTTTTTTTTGCTTATCCAAAGCTTACGGAGAACTTTTTAAAACTTTTAAAAAAAAAATCAACAACAAAAAAATCACAAAATTCAAAAAAAATTCAAAAAAGAAAGAAGTTTTTTAGCCCCCAGCGCAGGGTTCTAGCCAGGACCATTTTAGAACCGGGTAAATTTACTGACGGCGAACGGAGAAAATGTAGCGAACGAAGTGCAGTGGATCATGGCATGGGATCCAGAGGCCTTCTTAATGTCTTTTTAGGGTTTTTTAATGCACTTTGAGGATTCCTATTTTAGAGTGCCGGGCGGCAAGCCTAATTCTGGCCCCAGCGCCGGGCGGGCTAGCCCAGTGGTGGGCGGGCCCGCCCGGCGCCGCCCGTCCTAGCTAGAACCCTGCCCCAGCGAATAGACCTACGCGCCGTAGCTCATTTCACATACCAATGCGGGCGGGCTTCTGAGACAGACCTTCTTCTTTGTTTGGCCTTAGTATGGGATAAAGTTCCTGAACCTTTTAACATGGAAAACTAGCTTTGCTGACGTTGATCTGGTATTGACATTTTTTTTATTCAACCACAGTATTAGCAGTTCTGATTCCAAACCGGTATGGATAGACCTATCAAATACCTGCAAGTATACGATTTACCAAATGTCATTGTTCTGTCTTGTATATGATGTTGTGGGATTCTTATTGTTTATTTTAGTATAAAATGTTTGTTTATGTTATGTATTGCTTGTTTTAAGGGGTAGTCCATAAACGGGCCTCATTGGCTTTCCAATCTACTCCTCCTTATTGTGTTTTTTTATATGTGATTTGATGTATTTTTTATATGGAAATAAAGATTGATACTTGATACATTTGCAATGCATTATTTGATTGATTTTATCTAGTGTAGTTAGGATTCGCATTGACAAATTTGGCAATACCACTACCAATAATAAAGCCCTTAGTGAAATCCAAAGTAACTTGACTGGATCCTGAAATAGACATCAAAAATTACACATTGGAAGTGTTTAGTGGTCAAGTTGATGGGAAGACCTACCTTTGCAGCTATCTGTGGAAAAGACTGTAATCCTGGCCTTTTATGTTGGCTGGGTCTGCTCTTATTCAACGAGCTACTGCCTGGTTTCTTTGCAATGGTGGTGTGATCATTGGGCAGGTTGATGGGTGGCCTTGGTGCCAGGCCTAGTAGATCCTGAAATAACAAGTATTGACATTAATTGTTATTAGACGATGGTTTCAGTGATTAACTGTAACGATATCATTTTATCAAACGTCTAAAATTATGTTCAAACCTACAATCTTAGACAATATTGTAGGGACACTTTTATATGCGTGTTTACCCCCCTCCACACACACACACGATCAATGTTGAAACATCATTTTTGGATTGCGGGAGACTGGAAGGGGTCAGCATTGCCTAGTGGGGTGGGGGGAGTTATTCATGTTGAGGAAAGGCTTCAAGCTTTCCGTCAAAGACAGCACTGTTTCAATACTGTACATTTTGCGGAGACAGGAACACAATAAAGTATTACCAGGGTGTCCCAACTAATTATGACCATGATTGTAGCATATTGACATATGAATGGTAAAGGTTTACATTAACCCTAACCCATGAACGTGGCAGTGGGGATGGAACGAAGAACAGGGGGAGGGGTTTAAATAAAAAATGGGAAAAATTATGTTCGTCGGCCCCGGGAATTGAACCCGGGTCGGCCGCGTGACAGGCGAGATATACTACCACTGAGCCACGGGGGGAGGGCTTCACAGGCTAAAAAATTGGACCATATATACCCGTGGTTTAGTGCTACAGGAGATAGAACTGGTGCGCGCGCAAGCCAAGTGGTGCTGGCTGTGAGGTGACTGTGAGACGTAGTAGGGTTAGGGTTAACACCAGGCCAAAAATGACTAATTAATAATAATATACTTACGCCAAAAATGACTAATTAATATACTTACAGATCCTCCCATGCCTGTTGAGCCATTGGCGTCCGGCAAAAACTGGCCAAATTCTTTGAGGAGATCCTCTTGGTTTTTGAATAGCTTAGCCACCTGCTCAAAGACTTGCGCCTCTGAGAGGGTGGGCGTGTATGTGCCGCCAGATTCCTTGACTGCTCGTTGTTCCTTTTGATAGGTGTGTAAGATCTCGAGGAACTTCTTGTAGATTTCTGGCTGTCCCTGGAACCGATTCTGTACATGATGGGACGGGATGGATACAAATAAATAACATTACGGAACTATAATTGTCGATATCTCCGTAACTAATTTCGACCATTTTGCGACAGTGCGCGCAGGTTATCTGGAAAACTAAAGGGGCTAGGACCTTCAAACTTTGCCAGAATACTGATAATAATAAAAGCTTCAAAATGAACTAGAATGGAGACTCTAACCCTATGAGAACATATTTTTTTACATCTCCGTCAAAAAAATAATTATTAATTTTTCTGGTGAACACAAAATCAAATACTTACCCTAGTTAATAGTGTCCAATTGCTTAGATCCTACTTCATTTTATATACGTCATTCATATATTCTTGTTCATTGATTGGTTAAAAGTGAGTCACATGATCAAAAATAAACTAGCTATTTTGCCAAAAGTACTATTTAAGGCTCCCCAAAAGACTATTTACGGCGCACCAGTGCGTTGGTAGTTTCACGCGGCGTTGTACTCCGCGTGACGCGAGAGAGCGCACGATTTGCATCCCCGGGCGCAGCGTAACGATCGTTCGATGCACTGCCTTTGAATTGAACTTTTAAAACTTTTTAACTGATGAAGATTGGAACTTACCGGATGATTTTTGAATTTGAACTTTATGGAACTAGAAGTATATGAATGACGTATATAAAACAATTGTATACTGCCTTTATTCGAGTCTCTGGATTAAAACTATGGTCCCTCGGTGACTGCAATAGTGCTATTTTGCTTCGGGGCTGCGCCTCTCAGCAAATTAGCACTATTGCAGTCACCTCGGGCCCATAGTTTTAACCAGAGTCTCTCATGGCAGTATATATTTGTATACTATAGCCTTATCAATCAGCTTTCATTTGCTCTTTGTCCCAATACTCTACGATAAATAGTTTTTGAGATATCTTGCGCGCAAGGTGTCCTCGTAGTAAAAAAGATGATCCAAGATGGCCGCCATTTCCATGGCAACGGATCACATGGATGACCAAGTAGCGATATTTTTTTAACCTACATCACTTAACCCTTTGAACCCGGAGTTATTATAAGGGTTCGGTACACCCACCCTGACTTCTCCGGGGGTAAAATGCTAAATATAGTACACCTATATCATCGGTAATATATGTTACCGATGATAAAGTGCAGTATGCCATTATACTACACGTATAACGTAACCTATTTATAACATAAAAACGTCCGTTTTTATCGCCAAAATTGCCAATCATGACCGTAAAACAATGCATCTGCGTCATATTAGGTTGCATATTCATCCAATTTCGCGCTATTTTTGACTGTTTTCTTCAGCTAAATGACATAAAAACACAACAAAAACCTTGCTAAACAATGTATTTCACATCGGGGGAACATCACATGACTTTCAGGTCACATGACCACTCAGTCATATGATCAATGTGTCACCTGTTCGCTCAGGTCGATTTTTCAACCTATCGGGTTATACGACGTTCCCCGATTATCGACCTATCGGGTTCAAAGGGTTAAGGTTTAAGTACATACCCAATTAAAATTAATAGTACCTTTAATATTGGAGACAAATTAGATTCAGTAAAATGTGCTCTCAACCCCTAATTCCCACTTAGCCTAAAACTCACAGGGAGCCCTTTAATTCTTCAGACTCAGGATTGACTCAAAGGACAAAAAATAAGAGTTGGTCAAACTTGTAAGAAATATCCTAATTCTCTGTTAAAGTGATTTTCTAACTTCCTGGTTAGCTGGAGCATAAACATCTATAGGTATAGTATGATAATACATGCCATAGCAAGAAGAAAATGTGAACCAGTAGACAAGAGTGATAACTGGAGACACATAGCACTTTGTCATCCTATTGCTAGATTAATGTACTCACCTTAATTTTATTGACATAGTTGATTGCATGGTTGAATTCTACTGGCTGTCCAGGAGGCTGACCAGCGCCCCCTGCACCAGCACCTCCTCCTCCTCCAGGACCACCTTGGTTGTGCCCACCATGCTGAGGGGATGATGCAATGGGTGCCTGCTGGGGTGGGGGATTAGGAGGAGGGGGTTGTGAATAGGTGTGTCCCCCTGATGGAGCTGGGGCAGAGGTAGTGTGATGACTGCCCATAGTATGGGTGGCAGGCTGGAGAAAAATGTAAAGAACATAATTATTATCACTTAGAGTCTGTAAATATTGTCTTCTGTGCTCATAACTTTATTTCAGTTACCAATTAACCCTAATCTACAAACACAAAAATGGGGGTTTTCAGAAGCTAATAGACGCCCTCTCTTGATCACAGTATCAATTCAGCGCGGTATGGATAAAACCACGCAAGTAGCATATCAATGGATAGATTAGACTTCAAGCTTCCGGGAAAATATAACAAACAATTAGTAATGCAAATAATATGTTAATTAGCTGATGAATAATTAATGAGGTTTGATTACAAATTAACAAAAATATTCAATTTTCAATGAATATTGCAATATTTCACATCATCAAGAACATTAATTCTGTGACTTTTACTCAAATTAGCATTCAATAATTAGTTTCTTACTTAATGCAAAAGTAATCTGAATAATATTATGGATGATTTTACAGGCATTTTAAGGTTAAATTTCATGTCAAATTTGGTATATTTTAGCAACAAAATTACACATTTTTTGTTACATTTAGTACTTTTACAAGAAAATCATATGATGATAGTCAATAATTCTTGTTGGAATGGGATACAAGTGACACAATTCATCTAAAACTATCACAATATTAGTTATTTTTTATGTAAAATATACCTAAATTCACATTTTATTCATTTTTAGGCCAAAATCGTGCCATACGGCACGATGCTTGTAGATTAGGGTTAAAAGAACTACGCTGCTATTTTAAGGCTATTTCTTTCACATGATTCATGGATCACAATTTTATCACTATCAGTCTCTGGGAAATATTGGGTATAATATAAAACACTCTTCCATAACATTACAACATGACAATAATCGAACACAGAAAAGGCTTAGAAATGTCTGGTTGAATTAAAGTTGTGGAAGGTTGAAACCTCATAAACAAACTATTTATCATATCGTCACTGTGCTGTCAAAACCTATGTATAACCTTCTGGGTAGTCTGCTCTACTCTAAAAAACACATCAATCAAAACCTTGTCAATATTGTGTCCCCTAGACATAAAGCAACATTTTCTATGCATAACGGTTTTACTTTTTTAGGCAATTTTACTTTATACAGACTTCAGGGCCAGAAAAACATACAAGGTTTTGAGAGAACAGCGGCGATCAGTTATCTTCAAACCTTACTAATAGTAAGATTTTCTTCACATATATTTTCTATAAAGCAGAATTACCTTGACTTTGTTCACAGCATGCGGCGTATGGTAGGAGGCCTGTGTCGGATGGCTTGGCCCATGATGTTGATTTCCTCCCTGGCTAACTGCAGGATGCGACCCTTGTTGAGATGCTGTGGCGGCAGCAGCTGCCACGCTTGTAGGCTGCTGAGGAGGTTGCTGGGACTGCGGTGGCTGCTGGGATGGAGGAGCTGCAGGGGGAGGGGTCCGCTGAATGTGTTGCTGAACAATCTGACCTGATGGTGTGCTGACGTTGATCTGGTTAGGATCATTTGCTTGTACCTCTATTTTGTACCCGGGAGGCAGGAAGGTGTTAAACCCAACTATGAGGTCTGGATGACCCTTGAACAGGTTGGATACACGGTTGATGACACCAGGTGTGTCAATGCTGGGTTGGGGAAAACAAGCAAATTAATTATCAATCATTTCAATCATGAAATGTGACACGATTTAAGCGAAATGAGTATGATGTCACTGATTTTTAGTTACGGGTCAAAAGAAGTGACAAATTCTTTATATTTTACTTTGTTTTCTCAGATGGTAAATTGTTTGCAACATAAAAGCTATAAGTTAGATTTGTGTGGGGTTTGGAGCATACTGTATGTAGCCTTTTTCACCCGCTTTTAAATTATGGACAAATATTGAAATTAAAAACTGCTGATGCGACTCATTTCGCTTGATCACTTCACGAATATCAAAGTAAGAGATTTTTGATTTACTCACAACAAAATTCTTGTCATGGGAAAAGTTTTAGTGGATACAGTCCAATGAAGTTACAAAATCACTAAAACATACATAACAAACAATACTCTTGTGTGATCTGCATTTAAAGTTTGAATACAATTCAAAATCATTATTCCAATTTTATCATTGTTGCAGGGGAGGTCTCATTTCAACTCCTGAAGCATTTGTTGTACCGGCATTCCTATTCAAATGACATTCCCAATGAAATGAGTCTCTGATGAATTGCTCAAGGGTTAGGGATTATACCATTTCCACTTTTGCAAGGAGAATTATACATCTGATGCTAACATAATCTTTTTCTATAACTTAAAAAAAAAACCTGTGAACAAATATTTCCACACTAACCTTTGAGACTTGAATTCTTTCATGATATCCAAGAAATCATTATAGACCTGCGGCTGGCTACCAAACTGTAACTTGACCTGATCCAGATACGACAGCGCATCTTCCACTTTGAGCCGTTGGTATTGCTGTTGTTGCTGTTGCTGCTGCTGTTGTTGTTGCTGCTGCTGTTGCTGACCCTGTACCATGTGTGCCTGGTATGAATAATGGGAAAACAATCATAAGCTTACATAAATTGCTCTGTAAATTATATATTTTAGTTTCATGTTCATTATGTAATTTTGACCAAACAAAATTAGAGGGGAAAATCAAATATAGAGAGGGCTATCCATGAAAAAGATCACATAATATGCCTTTAATCCACATTCAAGTCACACAACCATTACAAAGTAGATAACGCCCTGGAAAGTTGTCCTTGCAGATAATATATGATGCAGCACATCATAAGGTATGACTTTGCGGGTAAGATATAGATGAAAACGGACGGGAAAAAATAAGAATTTAGGAGTCATTTTCACTCGTAAAATCTGAATGCCTTGATCAATTTTGATAAATTTGGTGTCATTTTAAATTAAAGCTTAGAAAATACTGAGAGCACAAATAATAAACTAAAAATTGACTTCACCTGCAAAGTTCCCCTTTTGATGCACAGCATCACATATGCCATTGTACCTTTTATTTAAATTCAATTTTGAAGATTGATCAATAGGTTATATATATGTTGATGTAAAATAGTGAAAACTTCTAAAAAAGATGTCAGAACATAAGGTAAAACACTTTGTACAAATACAGCTGAATTAAAAATTAACATCTCCCTAGGGATACAGTGTCTCAAAGTACTCACCTGTGTTTGAGCGTGTGCCTGGTGTACAGCTTGTTGTTGATGTACAGCTTGCTGTTGAGGTGTGGGATGTTGTCCCGGATGGGTAGTAGGATGGTGTGTTCCAGCATGATGACCACCTGAACCAGCTACTGATGTCACTCTGTGAAGGAGAAAAATTGAGAGAAAATGACTTAGCATCATGGGAACATATGCGATTCACTTTTGCTTTAGTGAGGGCGCAGCCAGTGGCGGCAAAAGAATCACAATTTAGGGGGACAGGGACATATTAACATGTTGTATGGGGTGCTTGGCAAATCGTAGGGGAGGCAGGTAACATTGTCACTATATGTGTGGTGGCATAGGAAACCCTTCACATGGTGAAGGGTTTCTTTTTCTAGCAACTTGGTTTTTTTTTATTTTGCAGCAAGCTACATATTCTACTGATTTCAGAACTGTTTAAATTTTTCAAAAATTCTATCTAGAACTACAGTTATAGTTTTTTAAAGACGGCAAGTTTATACACAACAATAAAACATGAAACTGAAAATTCAAAGGTTAAAGTTCCGTACACAAAATCTTTGAATTTTTTTAATTAATCTATGTGTTAATATCACGCAGAATAGCTTGTCATGTTAAAAGGGCTTTTGGTAATAATCTAATTTGTTTGCAATGTTATTACCAATTTTAAATTCTTCACTTTCAAAATCTTTACATTGCATTGTCGTTGTCGGAATTCAAAAGTGGTTAACATGGTCATAGCTATCCCTCCAAGGCCATAAGATTTCGGGCAACTTCACTTTTTCAACATTTTCACTGGGCGCCGCCATCTTCGATTTTGATGACAAGTATAAACAAATACAGTGAAGTACAGCCAACTATGGCACAATTTAGACTATTAACATAGGATATTGTATAAAATATCACTTGATTTCAATCAATGAATACTCCTTGTTATTTGAAGTAATAGTTTGCATTCCAAAATGTGGACATTTTAGGAAATAACTGGCGATAAATGGGTGTTTCCTCCACCGGGTTGAGTGACCTGTTGCTTCGAAGAATGTGATGTGCAGTAAATTATGTGACCTAAATATCAATGCGCATGCACATCTCCATACAGGGCATGAATAGAGCTTTCTAACGATATCAATTTCAATGGGGTGCATGTTAAGTTCAAAGAGGAGTAAGCAGGTTCAAAAGACTGATAATCAAGGTTGAGAAAAGTGCTAAAAATAAACTTTACATCTGGAATTTTGCAAAAAATACTCCTGGGGACAAAAGTTTAAGGTCTAATCCCTATTTTGGGACTAAAGTTGGGACTCATTTGTTAGGAATAATTTGGCTTGACCCAGATATCTCAATATTAACATTAGCGACTTCCGACAGGTTTTCCCATACCGCCACACATATTGTTAATACATTTTGGTATTAAACAAACTGAACAAATGATAATTAATTTACAAAAATAGTGAGGTTGGCAGTTAACGTTCATTTTGTCACATTTTCCTTTTCAACAGCACTGGGGCATTTAATGGAATAAATACAGTAGTATTATTGTTAAAACATGCCTTGCGAGTTAGGGTTTAAATAACATTAACAAGGTGCATGGTGGCTCAGGCTCACTAAAGTATGACCTGTGCTTCTGAAGATCACTGAAATGGTGAAAATCCTAGTATGATTCTGACAATCTACAATCTAATCAATGTAATTTTTCTTTGATATGAATTGCCATGATTCAACATCATAAAATTAAATATTCTGAGTCAACACACAAGCTTGTAATTGTAATTGTAATATTCTTGCAAAACGGGTACAATGAAATCCAGTGATTCTTTGGGCTGTTATTTTCTTGGATATTATGCTCCTGGGAGATGATTTCATTTTTGGACGGGACTCGGGATTCCCAAATGTCTTCAAACATACTCTGGGTTGATTGTTGGGGCGTTTGCTATTCCTTGCACTCAGGCCTCAAAATAAGAAATGAAGGGGGCATTCAATTTAAGACAATTTGAAAGGGGCACAAACTTTCTCCAAGGCAATTATGTGAATGGAGTGAAAAAACAGCCAGAAATTGAGGGCATCAATGCAACTAGGTGGGGCATTGAAGGCAATTGATTTGATTAATTTGAGCCCTAATAGCACTATGCAGCTGTGGCGGTTACGCACCAGTCAAGACGTGTGCGAATTGTTCAAAATGATTGCCAAAAAACCCTATGATTACTGCAACAAGCTTAATTAATTTCTAAATTGACTTACGAGTATCCTGGCAAAGAATGATACTGTAGTCCAGACGCCATACTCTCCGCAACCTGCTCATACACACTCTGTTGTGTCTGTGCCGCAAGCACACGTGGCGGATGAGAGAATCCTTCCGGACCTGCCGTCACACGGCGCTGTTGCGGTTGTTGCTGTTGCGGTTGTTGCTGCTGCTGCTGCTGCTGATATGCACCCTCCTGTCCTTCAATGCCACGTTTATTCATAATGTCATGGGAAGTTGTGATAGAGTGAAGCTCCTTTCAAGAAGGATGCAGCCTCCTGAAATCATAAACATAAAGATGATAAAATTAACCTTAATTGGTCAAGTAATTTTCATACATTAATGTACTCACTTTCAGGGCTGGGAAAAATGTTTTTTTCCCTGCAAAGGAGTTGCTGTTTCCCGCGAAGCCAATGGTTGCGAAGCAGCTATCGCGCCGCGCGAAGCGGCGCCAGGGGGGATTCAGATGGTAGCGCTTTTTTGAAAAATGAGACTGCAATTGGCGCGATTTGGTGCACCTTTTTTGGTGATTTAAAACAATTTTGATGACACTTGTGTCTACTGTCGTCTGGCATCAACAGTTTATGTAGTGGTGCTCCTCCTAGTGATGAGGGAATTACAAATGAAATCGGTATCACATATTCGTGAAAAGTGTGTGATCATTGGGATTTTCAACTGTATTAGTTTAGTTAGCTAAGAAATAAAGCATAACCAAATAAAAAATAATAGTTCATGTTCCATTTGATATTTTTATTGAACAACATGCCAGAAAACTTGATTACGAACGATTTATTCTGCAGGAATTGCATTTTACAGGTGGCACAAATTTGACAGTTATATTTAAGTTTAACTTAATAAAAGTAGCTCTCGGTAGACTAAAAGTGGCTCCCAGTTCTTATCAAATCCCCGTGAACAAAAAGTTATTTTGACCCTTGCTCACTTTCCCTCCCTACCCTAGTCTCAATAGATACATTACTTATTTTGCTAGTAATTGCTAGTATAAAGAAGACTTGAACCAATTTTAGTCACCTGTAATTTCTGCAAAATTCTCCATTTCTAATGTCAGACTCACCTTTTTGGAGACATTCTTATCTAATCATGGCATTGCAAAAAAATGTGGAGCCCTAAGCAAAAGTGTTCAAAAAGGTCACAATAGAATTTTGTACAAATACCGTACACCTTATAAATTATTTTTAATGCAACGAGGGAGCTACTGAAGCCTTGAAATAAGTAGAACCAATTTGCGCCTGTAAATTATATTGAATAAACAACATCAAAATGGGCCCGTTTCTCCATACCATCTTGTATTGAATGAAGGCTCATACATGGTTTAGTTAATCAAATATGTGTTGTGTAGGCTGCCAGCCGACCCTTAAAATCTGTGAACCGGAGGGAATTTTTTAAAACAAATTCCACTTCCTTTAGTTTACTTTCTAATTCTAGGCTAGCTACAAAATGAAGCATAGACAGCAGTCCACGTCGCCGTTTTATACTGTATCGCGAAAAGGGCGATCGAAATTAAAGCCAATATTTATTGGAAATAGTTGCAGGTTGAGATATTAAAGGTATATGACCCGATCACTTTTTTGGGGCTATGATTTTTTTTTCACATCAAGATATTTTGGTATCAGAAGAATCCCCATATTTTTCTCATTATGTCTGTAAAATATTTGGGGCCAGAAATGTCAGAGCTAATTCTATGCCTATTTTGAAGCTTTGAACTACACCGGTCTGTTGCCTTTTTGTGCTATGAATATGATGACGATGTGAACCAAATTGAATTTCAATTGAAGGCATGGAAAAGTAGGCCTGTTTATATTTCTATTGACAACATTCAGCATGATAAGATGTATTGTATGATTATAAATACAACTGTTAGTGTTGTGTAAATGTAACTGTATTTGATTCCAATTATGTTGCTAGCTCTGATTTTATTGCAAAATTCAATTCACACACACAGACACACTAGTCTACAGACTGACAGACAGAAAAACAGTCTCAGCTTTTTCATTCATGATATCGGAATTCATGCAAGTTAACCTTATATTTCATAACAATATGGCCATTATATAGCGCCTATGGTGATTTTTATATGTTATGTAGCGCCAGTACGATCCTAAAACTACCAACCTACCCTACCTTCAGAAAACTAGTTCAAAATCAACTCGCGATTTCAGTACATAAGCTTACAATTTTCATTACATGCGACAAAACGCAAATTCAACAAACATGGCCGATCTCAATACCGAGGGAAAACACGCCTACGATATGGGGGTGTTACAGCAATCAGCTGATGAGGGGCAGCGAAATGCAAATAAATACTATCCGAGTTATGAATCTTAAACCTGAACATATTTTCATTTTATATCACAGTATATGTTCCCCATTTACAGATAGAGCAAAAGTGTCATGAAAATATAATATTAAGATACAAATCTAGTAAATCACCATCGTTATTAAAATCTACACTCAGAACGCGGAACGACACTTTCCCCCACTCAGATAATGGTGCATTCCGATAAACAAAAATGACCGAAGTGTAGTATCACAATTATTTTTGAGTACTACACTTGGAAAATCATCCAAATTCTTCCGTTATGGGCCACTCAATATGTATTTAACATTGACCGATGTTGTCTTGAAGTCATCTTTGTTTCATAGATGTACCTATTTTTCAAATACATAGGCAGGAATTCGTGAAATAGCGTGTACAAAAGTGGCATTCACCGTCGTGTTCTCAGAATCCAGCTGTTTTCGTGTGCTTTGCATTGTGTTCATTCAGCTTGGCTTGCCTGCGTGCATTTTTTACGACATTTTCTCAATGAAATAACGGCTTAAATTATAAAACGTACTCATCATAGAAAAGGCTGGTGTTGGGGCTATTATTAAATAGTGAAAGGGTCAATTTTGATCGAAACAAAATCACTTATTTGCATGAAGTATCTTGAACAAACTAATGCTGAAGCTGTGGCGATCCTGTCAGGCGTCGACCGGGGAAGACCTGGGAAGGCAGTGTAAACATGAATACCGTGATCGGCAAAACATTGCGATGTTTCCATTGAAACACTTCTACTGTGATAAAACCAGATTTCCAATTCGCTTGATATTTATACATTGTATTCTAAAGATATTGGGGGTTCACGAGCATTGAAACAAAAATGTTTTCACTAAGTTGACATTGAATTCGAAGTCCATAGACATGACAGGAGTGCACGTAAATATTGGAAAATTGGAATACAATCTGTACGCTGCTGACCGAGACCAATTTTTCGGTATTTTTTTCATTCCTAATGATTTATAAAAGTCAATAGCTATTACTTAATAAAGTATAATCTATAAATAATAATATTAAAAGTAACTCACCTTTTAAAATTCCAAGATGTTTTAGATATTATTAGATTTTCCTGGGATAAATGTACATGTACATTCTTCGCCGTAAACGAAATCAATCGGTGACATCATCTGCATAACAAATAAGCTTTCAACCAATCAGAGTAGAGATTTTCACCTTGAAAAGTCCCCGCGTAAAGCCAAAGCTGGTATTTGAAGGTTGACTTCCGGGTTCGCGGTTAATTTAAAAAACACAATCGTGAATCACCTTTTCTTGTGTTATGCTGCGGGGTTAGCTTTCTAGCGCATAAACTACACAAAAACACGTTTTTATAGGGGTTTTTTTTTTTGGGGGGGTTTAAAAAAAAAATATTGGTTTTTTTATTTATTTTATTTTTAAAACAAGCAGATACTACTCAAAAACACGTTTTCATCTTTCTTTATTGTTATGTGCTTCTTTCAAATTTGTTTTACTTTTCTTTTCTTTTTTTACTTATTGAAAAAAGAAGAAAAAAAATCGACCCTAGATTTCCGAAAATTAGGGTCGGTCGGAAAGGGCAAGTCATTTTTTGTTGTTGCCCTATATATCGTTATTAGCGCTAATGAACATTATGCAATCATCGTTAATTAGTATCATTTGCGTTATTTTAAAAACATTATAAAGTCTTATGGAAACATGCTATGCGCTATTAGCGATAATTAGCATGATTGGTAGGCCTACTTAGCGCAATTGGGCTATTCCAGATAATAATGACACGCTCCACCCCCCCCCCCCCCCCAACCCCCTATAATATAGAGGACATCGGGATTCCAGACTTGTTTCCCCACCAATTTTTCAATGGAATTCCATACCTTTTTGGCACATGTTCTTGGAATTCCAGACTTTTTCACAATTTATACCCCCCCCCCCTATAGAGGACATTGGAATTCGAGACTTTTCCCCCACCAATTCCATATTTTTTGAAGTTTGATGATTGATCTGGAATTCCATACTTTTTTTGAAGTTTGATCTGGAATTCCATACTTTTTTAGAGTTTGATCTGGAATTCCATACTTTTTTGAAGTTTGATCTGGAATTCCATATACTTTTCATAGAGGGAGTCATGGAATTCCGGACTAAAAAAAATTGCCCTCTAAAGGGGGGGGGGGGGGCGGGTGTCATTATTATCTGAAATAGCCCATTAGCGCTAGTTATCATCATAAGCGTTACCGGCTAATAACGAAACGATATCAAATCAATTTATAAATCAATTAATTAATGAATTACTGTCACAACCGAGCATGTTTATGGGGTACTGACCCGAAAACCACCCTTCTTATAAAAACAACGGGCTTAAAATAGTTTTCAATACGAACTAAAATCAATTATTAGTTTATTATATATAGGGCACATCGAACTTCGAAGGTGTGTGCAGGATGGTGTTGACCCGGGGGAGGGGGGGGGGGGGGGGGGCGGTGTCTTACCATAGCTTGCCACACCTCCGCCTCATGAAATTTGAGAGCGGTAGGGGAATATCTTCTCGCAGTGCCTGTGCGTATTGCCGCCTCATGACAAATGGGGGGGGGGGGGGGGGTTAGTGTTCGCCTGAGACAAATTTGAGAGCGGGGGGGGGGGGGGGGTGGGGTTGTTGTGACAACTTGTGGCACTTTTGCCCACAGTGCCTGGGCACGAAGCTAGTTTCCGCCTACCTAACAAATTTGAGCGCGGGGGTGGGGTGTGGGGGGTGGGGGGTGCTTGTGTGATATTTTTCATACTGTAGCCGGATCGGGACGGCAGTCTTCACCAACAATCAAATCAAATTTAGTTGGTAGCGTAGCACTGGTAGTTGGCATTGCGACCCCACGGCTCGTTGGATAAATATAATTGTCCGTTTGCGAGACGAACTTTTGTTTAATTTTAAAACAATTATTTAGTTACACTATTTACAGCTATACCTTCGTTTCCATACGTATCACTTTTTCATTCACTCGTGATCGGTCATTTGCTCACGATCGTTCTGCCCTGATTTTAGTGCTAAGGAATTAACTTGAATTTGACACCTGTTTGATCCTCCCTTTGATGGTATATCGGAAGATTTGCTTTCGTGTACATTTTGGAAGCTTTGATGGTACTATAATCGGAAGAGTGAATGTTAAAAGAAATACAAAAACAAATGTTACTTAGATTGTGCTAATAATTTGGAATATAAATCATAACAAAACATTCGTGACAAATAATTTAGCATAAAAAAAAATCACACACCAAATATTATGCATGTAAACATTACATACACAATCGTAATTGTTGAGTAGGTCAAGAGTGAACGTTGATACTGAGGCGTGAACGTTGATACGACGCGCGGCAATAGACAGGGACTCGAACCCGCATCTTAACCTTGTCGTCGCACCGATGACTTTGAACCACCACGTGTCGATCTCTGGACTGGGACTTCAAAGGGTCATTGAGAGATACATATGGGAGTGCGCCCTCAATTATCCTGGAAATCAGGGGGGGGGGGGGTTGCATCAAAGTAATCATAGCATATACTACCTAACTACCATCTGAAACAGGTTACCAACATTCGCCGTTCGTCATATAAAATTTCATGATTTTCTTAGTTTCGATATGATCATATCGAAACTAAGGTGCTGAATTCGGAAGTTATGCTAAGTTTTACTCACGGACTTTCGCGGCAAATCTCAACCCGGAAGTGCCGTTATTTGCTTAGTTTGGCATGAAGGTGATGTCGGAATTGTATGATATTTTGGATGGGCTATGTTGATGATTATCTTTACGTTATTTGCTCATTTAGTATATCGATACATATCTCAATGCCCCTTTAACCCACACTTAGTCGTTCCCATCCAATCCACGTAACTTGCCAATCACTGCACGCGGGACTCGAACCCAGGACTTTAACCGTACATGCTAAAATACCGTCAGCTGATCCGATCCAACTTGCGTATAATTACGTCGCTTGTTGGTGGGACTTGAACCCAATCATCTCCAAATACACTCCTGACCATGCAAAGAAATAAAAAAGAAGGGGAAAGAAAGAGAAGAAACGGGGCCGGGGAAAGGGATTGCTTTTCAATAAAATATTGGTCAATATATATGGTGCTCAGACAACAAACAGAAATTACAAAAAACATACATAGGCCTACATATACTCTCTAAATGTAAAAGAGTGAAATTCCACTCTAATGGAGTGAATATTCACTCTTCAAAGGAGTGCCTACAGTGATCACTCTAATAGAGTGAAAGTCACTCCTTGAAAGAGTGGAACCATTTTCACTCCAAAAATATGAGTGAATTTTGCTCACTACAGGAACGAGTGAATTTTCACTCTTCGAAGAGTGCCTACAGTGATCACTCCATTGGAGTGAAAAAAGAGTGAATACATAAGGAGTGAATTTAACTCATTTAGAGTGAACTTCACCCTCATTGAGAGTGAACAATAATGGAACATTTTAATTACTTAATCACATTCACATGAATAACTTGCAATTCAATAGAAAATTTGAATAACAAACAAAGAGTCATTATCCAAACTATTGCTGTCATTTGCCTATGTTACATTATCACTTCCTGTCGGTAGTGAAACGATATCATATATCAACATGATATTTCTCTATGTAAAGTATCTAAATCTACTTTCTATGGTGTTTATTATCGATTATGTTTTTACGCGTTTCATTAATTTAAATTATTGCAGAAACAATTAACATTGATATCATCATTAATTATCACTTCAATAATGTTTAAATTTAATCAAATAAAGAATATTTTGAGTTTTTGAATATTTTTCTATTTGATTGTGTTCCGGCTCTCAAATTATTTAAATCTGGTACAACTGATCACTCGCACAGAGTGAAAAGTCATTACACAGAGTGAAAATCACTCTTTTCGAGTGACAATAATTTCACTCTGAACTCATCAATCGCACAGAGTGAAAAGTCACTCGACACAGAGTGAAAATTATTCTTTTCGAGTGACAAAAATTTCACTCTGAACTCATCAACCGCACAGAAGATGCTTCATATCCTCAATATTATTATTACAAAAGGAACACATATCACTATCAATAATTTTCATCCTACACAACTTTTTGTTTGTCATCACGCAATTAACATTGCTCTTATATTGAAACATCCGAAGTTTGACTTCAGACAGGATTTGAATGGTCTTATATAAATTTGGTTCCACTTATCGTCATCAATATCAAACTCGTTCTTATATTTTGTTTGAGCGGTAGGATGGGGAAAAATTCTATTAACTAAAATACGGTAAATACATATAATCATGACTCTCACAAAAATCATAACTCTTACAAAAAGCATGACTCTTAAAAAAGCATGACTTTCAATATACAACATTCTGGTATGCTAAGGCCTAAAAAAAAAAAGGTTTGATTGGCGTAACATGACCAAAACAAATAGGGTAGGTCGGTCGGGATTTTTTAAAAATTTTATTATTATTTTTCTTTCTTTCAAATCACCTACTTTTGAACACTTGAAAGACAGCAGTACACACAAATCATAGCTCTAGCGTATTTAATTGCCGGGCAAAATTGTATCGTTGTGTTCAACAATATATCATTTCGATGGGGACTTAAAATAGCCGAAATTGAAAGCAAACAGTCAAAAACGTTAATACTTTGTTCAATTTTTATAAATATATATATATATATATTTTTTTTTTCCCCCTCAAAATAATAAAAAATATTCAGGGTCGGCGATGTATTTAGGGTCGGTCGGGTTACGCCAATCAAACCTTTTTTTTTAGGCCTAATCATGGCCGTAGCCGTCACCATCAATAACAAGTATAAAATATAAGTAATGCAGATTTGGCAAACAAATATTGGGTACATAAATCTTGGAATACTAAACCATAATAAGTGTCCATATCAAGCACAAAGTACATCTAATTTCTCAATGTCAATTTTGAAATAAACACACTATAGTAAGAGTCATTTGGTAGCGTGTGATATTCACATAATCAAGGACAGAAATAATCAATAAATCACGAGCTAGCACACCAGGTTATATCAGTGACACTGGTTATATATAATTTGTAACATGGTTTAAAACATCCAGGCAACCTTTGGCTTTCTTATTTACTGCCTGTATAATATTACCGCTTTATTGCGTGATCTCATCGATTATGTTTACATAAACATGACGTATTTTTATTGGGACACACTGTTAAACACGAATTGTCCAAAACTTGCCAATATCTTGGATAAGGTCATGTCATAAGTTGGTTTAAAAAAAGTCACACTTTGTAAATGGAGAGAAAATACACAAATTTTGATACAAATCCACACATAACTTAAGAAAAACACATTTTTTACTACTAACCCACAGAAACCTGTTAAACGCACCTTCAAAAATGACCTAATTAGTGTTATTTATTGTAATACCTGTGCAGTTTGTGATGCCTATGAGTTATCGTTTTCAATATATAAGACTTTAAAGAAGACACTGTTTTGACCGTTTTGGGTGTAAACTCTATGGCAGCCCACCCTACCTGCAGCCCCCACCTAGTCCACCCTCCTGACTACATGCGCATTTAATGGTCCAGCTCCTTTATTTGTTATCGTTATGAACTGGTGATTTTTTATTCAAAAGAGGACATAATTTGCAACAAAATGACACCCTATTTAATTTAATAGGTCAATTGATATCTAATCACAAAAAAATTGATATGTGTATGACAAGTCCACCTTATTTGATACACCAATTCACGACATATGACCATAACAACAATTATTTATGTACACGATTGAACCGACATCTTTTTACGACCATGTAATGACAAGCGAGTATAATGTGTTTGAATTATCACTTAATAACCAAATAACAACATTTTAAAGTTCGCGCAGACGTGAGTCACATAGTAAAATTTGATGACATTATGCATCTGAAATCCCACGAAATCTGACTCAAATTAATGCATCCTTGAATATTAAACTATCCACATATGATCACAAATATTTACTCTACACTCGGTTTATACTTTGATTGGGATTTGTTAATGATTTACCAGTGAAAAATTTGTGAAAGTTGTCACCATAAACCTTGTATCTTTTACCTTTGATGGATAATCAGAAGATACATGTACAGGTCAAAATGAGGATCAGGTTATTTCTAATTAATGGTGTGCCTATATAGCGCCCTCACTTTTTTCATCAGACGGTCAAAGGGTATCGTACACGGCCGCGAGGCGTATTTCTCGATTCCATCAGACAGCCCCCTCCCCGCAGTGTGTGCCGTCCCTGGCACACGAACTCACGGACGCCAACTCCCAAATCAGACTAACAACCCCTCACACTGTAATACAGCTACATTTTATATCTCGCCGGGATTTTCCGGGTCCTGTTATGATTTGGGCGCATACATTGGCTACTACACTGTCAGTATCGTCGTTTTGCTCCTGCTGAGTTTCTCTCGCCTTCGTTGGTAGATCTTCCACGCTCTTCGTGACTGTTTCTCTCGGTTGTTCTGATGCATCACCCAACTGCTGAGTCACTTCAACCCTGTCTGCTCTCTTTTCAGTCAATCCACTAGTACCCCGTCATCTGCTCTCCATTTCCACCCTCCAATTGTACATCTCTACTACCAGTACCCACCTCTACAACTTCCTCAGCTCCACATAAACTCACACCAACTTCCTTCTCTACAACTAGCTCGTACGTCCAACCTTTCAGCTCCGGACCTTCATACAACTTAAACCTATCCCCGTGTGCAACTTTGGGCTTACTCCTAGCTATCTTCTGGATTCTACACGTCACGTCCGACAGTTCAGTAACGATCAAGTGTGGGCCTTCCCACGGAAGCATCCACTTCTTCGATAATCTTGGTCTTCGCTGGATATTGTGCAACCACACAAACTTCCCCTGCTTAAATACTGTCATCGCTGACTCAAATAAAGCTCATGAGTCATGTATGTCACGTATCTTATCTGCATACTTAGTATTACATTCCTGCTCATGCGGCACTGCTCCAAAAAACTAAATCCACTGGCATGGTTGTCTCACGTCCCAACATCATTGCGTTTGGAGTCTGACCTATCAACGCTTGCACACTACTTCGTTACGCCATTCCCACGTATGGTAGATATTCATCCCAGTCCTTCTGATGTTGATGGGGTTGTATCATTAGAGAGACTGCATTCACTATTGTACGGTTATATCGCTCCACGAGGCCATCTGACTTAGGATTTCATGGAGTGGTTCTAGGTCTTCTTGATACCCATAATCTTGCACCTCTCGCGAAAAAATGCGACTCGAAATTTCGGCCTTGATTGCTGTGTAACTCTACCGGCACACCATATCTGCATACAAACTCTACCACTAACTTTTCAGCTACTGTTTCTGCTTGCTGATCCTTAATTGGTTACGTCTCCATCCACTTTGTAAAATAGTCCCCATCAACCAGAACATACACAGTTCCCTCACGTGTTTCTGTTATCGGACCCAAGATATCAATTGCGATCCGTTTTCCATAGGCGCTCCAATCCTGTATTGTTGTAGTGGGGCACGTCTCTTCTTCACTTGGTTCTTCCTCCTGGCACATGACACACACTTTCGAACATAAGTTGCCACATCTGCACTCATTCCAACCGAATAGAATATTTCACAGACTTTCAGCAGGGTCGTCTCACATCCTGAGTGAGCATGCAGCTGTCTTCGAGGAGGCATGTAACTGGTCAAAGAACTCTTGCACACAGTTCTCGCGGTAGTATTGTTAGCCATTTTACAACTTTTCCATCGTCACTTTCTCAGCGTTTAACAAGAACACCTTCCTTCACGGACGACAGGTCTCACTGGCTCCAGTTGCATTTCAATGCACTCGACTTGCTTGACTCTTCTTTCCAATGTGGTCTTTCTCCTCCAGCTTCCTTCCAACCTAAGACGGGTGAAATAGTCTCATCTGCTAACTGTCCAGCTCTTACCATGTCAAATGTGATCTATGGGGCACTACCGATATTACGAACATGAATTGCATCACACTCACAATTATATCCATCCATGTAGAATCGAGCATTGGTTCAAAACCAATTGATGCACTATCGTCTATTTCTTCCTCACTCTGCGAACTTTGTTCTATCTTAGTTGAAATGGTCACCACATGCTCTACATCCTCATCTTCACATACAATGTGGTCACGGTCACGATCGGCATGTTCCGTTTGGCATGTCTGGCTTCCGACATCATTTGTAACAGGTGTCTCTCGCGCTGTACTGATTCTTCAAGTTCAGTCTTGTGTCTTTGTTGTTCTTCATTTTCCTTTGCTATCAAGCCTTCCCCCAACGACCACACTGACGACAAGGACGTAGCGATAACCCATCAGCGTTCTGATGTTTCTTGCCGGGCCGGTATTCTATAATGTCTAGATCAAACCTTGACAACACTTCTAACCACCTCGCAAGCTGACCCTCAAGGCCCGACTATTATACTCCACTAAGGCTGCAACGCTTGCGCTCTGACACATGCGCATTAGTGCCCATAACAAAACCAAAACAACGCCCGATCAGGAAAGCATTTTCCGATAATTCGATCAGCCTACGCTTTTGCGTGAGAGCGGCCAACTTTGTAGCGTTGCCGCTGTTCACGGACCAATCAGCACAGCAGAACACTTTGCCGGACTCTTGACGTCACAAATTTTTTCTTGAGCTCCCTTTCATGAAAATATATGGAATGATATTGTGCATGTCAAGGTATATTTAAACAGTAGGCCTAATCATGTTTGTTACGATGTTAATGCCTGTGATGTGCTAAAATACAATTTTACGTCGTTTTGGGAGGTAGTTTGGTTGTCTGTTCTCCAGAACACCATAGGCTTCGCCCACAGCGTTGACGCATTTGCTGATTTAGTCGAGCGTTGACCAACGCTAGCGTTCAGCGTAGATCCCCGGTCAGCCGCAGATCGTTGGTACATTTTGTGACAAGCGTAGCTTTGACAACGCTTGCGCTCAGCGTTCGAGCGTAGTGGAGTATGGTCAGCCTTTAGAGTTCTTAACACTTTCCATGCGGCAGGCGGCTGCAGACGACATTCCAAAATTTATGATTGAATTTCATTATCATATTTGGAATCACCATGAGAAATGCATTGAAATAAGTACAAACATGCCTACTATTGGTTCTGTAATCCTTGAGGTAGACCTTGAAAGTTGGGAAAAGCTTTCTGAAAAGTCTGTTTTGAATATGGTAAAACCAATAGCCGCGTGGAAAGTGTTAACACTAAATAGCCACCGTAGCTAGGGATCCTTGGTCATTCTGGACTTTAACCCGACTCCCACCTACGTAATGCTTGTACTTCTTTAGGAACAATACGATCGCCAGCAAATCTCTGCGTGTTACACAATTGCGTTCCGCTTTTGACAGTGACTTGCTATCATATGCTACAACCTTTTCCTCGCCATCTTGTACCTGCGATAGCATACACCCAGTAGCAAAGTTGCTCGCATCAGTATCCAACACGAACTGTCCTTCGGCTCGAGGGTACACTCTCAGAACAAAGGTTAAAATCTTTAACCATGTTGGTTAAAATTTTAACCAACGGGAGGTTACCAGGTGAACCACACAATTGGTTGGTTAAAACTGTAACCAACAGCTGTTGGTTAAACTTTGACCTGTGGTTGGTTACAAATTTTAATCATTTGTTGGTTAATATGTTTTGATCAACAGTGGTTGGTTAAACTTTAACCTGTGGTTGGTTACAATTTTTAATCATTTGTTGGTTAATATGTTTTAACCAACAGTAGTTGGTTAAAAAATGTTGGTTAAACTTCTTTTTTTTTGTGCTAAACTTTAACCCATACAACATTACAATATTGATGTTTCATTGGCCCGATATTGGCTTTCAATATTGGCGCCAACCCGTGGCCAGGACCAACAAGGGACTGGACAAGGCACAAGATCCAAGCTACGAGGCCGGGAAGCGATAACTTGAAACAGCTGCCGCAATTTTTAGACCACGTCAGAATTTGTATATGAAATCAATCGTGTTATTTCCAGCACCTGGTATAATGTGCCCATTATTGAAACAAAATTGGTTGCCAACATAATGCAAATTGAAGGGCGCCAATGTAAAACCAATATTGGTCCAATATTAGTTGGCAACATGATGCCAATTGAAGAGCGCCAATGTAAATACCAGGTGGGGGGAAATAACATGATTGATTTCATATACAAATTCTGACGTGGTCTAAATAATATGCGCAAAATGTTTTCCTCGCCAATGAAATTCTTTGGCGGGAATCTTGTTATGACCTATTGTTGGTTAAAATTATGATGCCTTAACCAACGTTGAATAAACTAAAAATTAATTATATTTTTACTCTTTAACCAACGCAGTATTAAAAGTAATTTTTAACCAACGCTTCATTTTTAACCAATGTTGTATACTTTTTAACCAACATTCTTTTAACCCATGGTTATTTAATACCTGTTCTGAGAGTGTAAGCCAATATTTGGGCACTAATCAGCGCTTACTTTAGCTCTTCAAATGCTTTTGTACATTGTCCCGGCCTTAAAGGAATCTCCTGTAATATGACACCAGTCCAAGAAAACTGCGTACTTGCGTCTGCGTCACTGGTACAGGCCAATCTTTGACGGCTTCAAGCTTTGCTGGTTCGGTATGAATACCTTCTCTGGAAACTACTTGGCCGAGGTATGCCACCTCTCCTTCTGAAAAAAATGACACTTCGAGGGCTTCAACTTCAGACTGGCACCTCGAAATCTGTCTTACACGGTGCAGTGGTCAATCTCTCTATTGACTTTACTATAGTTGGTCCAAAGACAATAACGTCGTCCAGATAAAATAACAGCGTCTCCCATCGCAACCCGGAAATAACGTTGTCCATTAAACGCTCAAAAGTAGATGGAGCGTTGCATATACCGAAGAGTAATAGTTTCAGGCATACAATCCACTAGAAGTCAAAAACGCCGACTTGTGGTGTGCTTCATCTCCCATTTCTACCTACCAGTACCCAGAAGCCATGTCCAAAATCGAAAGAAGCCATGTCCAAAATCGAAACAAATTTCGCACCACCAAGGGCATCTAGAGAATCGTCAATCCACGGCAACGGATAGGCGTCTTTAACGGTAACATCATTCAGCTTTCGATAGTCAAGACAGAGGCGCTTTGATCCATCCTTCTTATTGACAAGAACCACTGGAATCGCACAAGGTCTATCGGAAGGTTGTATCAAACTCTTCTCTAGTAACTCATCAACTTGTCTTTGAACTTCTGCTCTCTGTGCAGAGGCAATGACCGTCTCAATGGCTGTCGAATCGGCCGTGCATTACCGGTGTCTATCGTATACTTGACCAGCTCGTCCTTCCGATGTCAAACTCTCCTGTAGAAAATACGTCGGCATACTTAATAAACATATCCTTGACCATATTCCTTTTACCATCATCTAACTCGCCCGTACACCTGTTCAGCAAATCTTGCACATGTCCCGGAATCTTCTTTGGGCATGCTCCGTTGGGTGAAACACTGACCTAGCCATCTGAATGCCTTCGTCGTCCACCAGGATCAGCTTCGCCAACATAGTCCCCGGTGTTTCACCACCTTCTCCCCTGGCGTCGGATTCATGATTCTTACGGTACCGATATTCGACTACTACAATGTCTTAAAAGTATATGCGACGCGATAATCTTCTTGATCTTCATCCTGGATTCTTCTTCTTGTTCTTCATCCCTGATTCCTCGTTCTTGGTCTTCATCCTTGATTCGTCTTCTTGTTCTGAGCAACCCCTGGTCGGGTTAGTAGTAACCCCTGGTTGGGTCAGTAGTCACCCCTCTGTAATGGAGCTCTTGAACGAGTCTCCCGCTACGGCCCATAGGAGCTGTGGTGATGGCCGCGTAAGCCATATGATACTCAACAACAACGAGTTGAAAGTAGCGCGTCAGCCGTCGACACCCTCTTCTTTCTACTACACAGCTAGCTGCCACCCATCTTAAGGTTAAGTGCTATGTGCTACTCTCTCTCTCTCGCCAGTCGGTCACCACACAACGAAGTCAATACCGTATCCCATCGCGTCGTATATCGCCAAAACTGCCTCCAAATACTGAATACACATCCAACTGGCTACATCTGTTGCGTGAACTGGGTCGTTCACCACAACGCAATTTATAACTCGAACAACAATAACAACAACTTATATATAATAATAATAATAATAATACATAGTACTTATAAAGCGCCTTACAACAAGTTCTCAAAGCGCTATTGCCAATTTTTCACTGTCATTAGGAAATCGTCAGAATCATTTCGCTTCATATACGTGGCTACTGGCTAGGCGCACACAGTATCAGCACTTAGATTGTAATATAACCCTTTATAACAGCTCCCCAATCTCGCTTGGGTCAACGTCGCACTGCGATACAAATTATGAATGTACAAATACAGATCCGGGATGATCCCCTACTCTTTTACGAAGGAGTCTGTGACCATTTTTAACGTGCTCGGGTATAGCTCTTCCGATACACGGGACCAACATTTCTACGTGTCCTCCGAAACACGATGCGCTGATCATGCCTACTTCAATCTGTACGGTCTGAAGGAGACATGGGGGCAAGGTTGAATGGAAATCGCCGCAATTCGTGTGTCAATTGAAATCAACAAACACCCGATCTTAAACGATCCACCAAGTGAACAACGGCACAGCAGTTTTGTATGAGCGCTCTAACCTGTTGCGCCACCTCGCCACCGATCCGACAGCAACTTTTCCCATAACTCCTTCAGAAGTTTCTGGACCACACTACTCCGACAGCATTTTGTAACGAATTTATTTATTTTTTAGAACTGGGATCCCACTCCAGATAAAACTCTTTTATATTAAATAATTATTGTTTTTAATCAAAATAATATTCACAAACGATATCATCCAAAGAACACAAGAATCAAAGATTACAAATGTTGGCAGAAAGTGCAATTACAAATGAATTGGCTTGAATAACACCCTCTCTTCTAATATAAATTGAGGCCGCACCCCTGCCATGGACGTCTGTCTTGTTTTGTTGACCGAATGAACATTTTGTGAAACCTTTTTAAAAGGACCAGTGGCGAAGCCAGGGGGGGGGGGGGGGGGGGGAGGAAAAATGACTAAAATGACCCCGTTGGTACACAACGCATGCCGTCGGTACATTTGTGATTTTAAACATGTTTTTTTCTTTTGGCCGGTTTTGAAGAATTTGGCTTTTGTCACTTTAGACGGGGCTTTTGAAGAACGCCCTATCATAAACATGGGGCATTTAAATAATTACCTATCATTTGTTGCCTTGTGTGATTGCATTTCAGTACGCGTTCAATAAAAAAGAAATGGTACCGAATTAAAGAACGACGCATAATCTATTCATTTTACCGAAATTCAATCCCATTTTATATGGGGATTTTAAAGAACGACCTTTCATTTATTAAGGACAGCCCGAGTGAAGCTTCGCGCCGTCCCCGAGGCCCTTTTTAAAAAAAAAAAGGAAAAGCTGCACGCCGTCGCCGTCAGAAAATAACCAACCTTCGCGCCGAACCCTTTTTAAAAAGGTGAAGCTTCACGTCGTCGCCGAAGCTCTTTTTAAAAAGGTGAAGCTTCGCGCCGTCGCCAGAAAAACAACCCACCTTCGCGCTGAAGCACTAAGCTTAAAAAGTAATTTTAGATTAGACGTATTTTTGGTTTTACGCCAAACTTTGACCAAGTTCTGATATTGATGACGGTATCTTTTATCATACCTCTGAAGGTTTTATTCATATTCTAAAAACTGCAAATTGCATTTGAAATATTTAAGTCTAAGCATGTCTTTTTGAATAAAGAAATAGGACTATTTTTCATGCCCATATTATGAATCTTCGAGATTTGTAATCCATGTGAACTTTAGCGAATCCATAAATTGTGATAAGTAAAAGCATAATTTTTTAGTCTCATTTTTTAAAAATGGGTAACAATACCAAGATGGCGAGTGTAGCCAAGTATTGCAGAGTGGAATCTGCAGTCGTTGAGGCTACAAATGTTATTGTTCATACGACGATGTACCTCCACCACAATGTTTTCAATGTTGTTATTTACATGTGTACCTCAGAACATTTGTAAGACCGTCACCCCCTGGCGAACCTAAGGAAGTTTTGTGACAGTGGTTCATTCATTCATTCATTTCAACTTTATTTATCCCAAACAGGGAAATTCAACTCATGAGAGTGCTCATACATAAACACAATACACACAATAATATACAAACGAGACCTCAACTTAAATACCCCCACCCCGTTTATAATGAGAATTATGAAAAGCAATTGCTTGTGGAACAAAGGAGGAAAGATAGCGGTTTGTCATTGCAGAGGGCACTCGCATACGGCCCGATCGAACGATCAGATGACTTGATAACCGCTCGTAAAGAGGTTGGTTGACATCATCTATCACATCGGTCAGCTTCTTGCCCAGGAGATCGGTGTACAGGGTCTCGAAGTCCTGCCGTAACAGACCTATTATCCTTCCCGCTTCCTTCACAACTCTACCAACTCTGCCTGTATCACCCTTTGAAATATTCCCTCCTCAACATAATAACCAGTACCTCCAAACACTTTCAACAACGGAATCATAAAACAAAGCAAGGCTCCCTGCCCCTGGGAGCCTAAAATAATGAATGTGCGCTGTGCTGTCACTGTGCAATGTGTTTTCAATAATATTATTGCTGATATATCCCCGCTCTTGCTGCCAAGCATTTCTTATAACATTCACTTTGATTTAGTTTTTATGTGAGACCGAATGAATTATGTCAGAAAGGCTTTCTTTGCAATTACAACATTCATATATTGATGTGGTTTTTCTTTGGTGTTAGACCAAAATTGTGTTTCGTCAGATGGCTCTTCTGTGCAAAACCTTTATGACAATATTTAGATTGATATGGGTTTTCTTTGGTGCGAGTCTGAATGTGTCTGGTCAGAGAACCCTTCTAGATGCAAAGCATGTCTGACAGTTTCGCATCGATGTGACTTTTCTTTGGTGTGAAACTAAGTGTGTTTTATCAATGAACCCCTCTGTGCAAAGTATTTCAGACAATATTTACAGTGATACGTGAGAGCCAAATGTGCATCATCAGGTAAACTATTCCTTGCAAAGGATTTCTTATACACTGATACGGTTGTTCTTTGGTGTGAGACCGAATGTGTCTGGTCAGAGCACCCTTCTGTGCTGACAATTAAGTTTAACATTCATGTTTTTTCTTCGGTGTGAGTCTGTAGTGTTCTGGATAGGTGACCCTTCTGTGCAAATTATTTCTGACAATATTCACAATGATATGGGTTTTTTTTGGTAATAATAATAATAAAGGTCTAAATTTTATTGTCATCGCAGCCAACTGGCTGAATTGTAACAACATTACAAATCAAATTATACATTAATATAAACAATGCAACGTCCAGGCACATTAATATAAACAATGCAACGTCCAGGCAGCAGCTAAATCAGCGCCAAGTTGCGACATAAACCAACATGAACAAACATACATAACCCCTATATAGTAACCCCCAATAGGCAATGTAGACTAAGTGCCTTGCCCAAGAACACAAACACATTGGCACCAGCGGGGCTAGAACTCACGACCTTATGATTATGAGACCGGTAACTACTCCACTGGACCACACGTGCTCTGGTGTGAGTCCGTAAAGTGTTCTGGTAGGTAGGTGAACCTTCTGTGCAAAGTATAATTCTGACAATATTCACACTGATATGGGTTTTCTTTTGGTGTGAGTCCGTAAATTGTTCTGGTAGGTTAGCCTGGACCTTCTGTGCAAAGTATTTCTGACAATATTCACACGGATATGGTTTTTCTTTGGTGTGAATCCGTATGTGTATTCTGTTCTGTTAGTTCACTCTTCTGTGCAAAGTATTTCCGACAATATCCTCATTGATATGGTTTTTCTTTGGTGTGATAAGTACTTATTTGTCTGGTCAGAGTATTCTTCCGTGTAAAGAACCCCTGACAATATTCACATTGATGTGGTTTATGTTTCTGACAATGATCACAGTAAGGGCCAATGTGCCTCATCAGGTGACACTGGCATTTCTCTTTAACGTGAGACGGGATGTGTAGTGTAAGATTACGTAGCTGTGCAAAGTATTTCTGGCAATATCCACATTGGTATGGTTGCGGCATTAATATTAAAGTGTGAGTCAGAATGTGTAGGGTCAAAGTACTCTTCTCTGTGAAGTATTTCTGACAAAATTGACATTGATGGGGTTTCTGCGCAATGGGTTTATCTCTGGGATGAGACTGAATGTGTTCTGCAAAAGACTTCTGTATTGATTCACAGTGATACTTGTCTAACCGCCAGTGTTGACGTCGACGACGCTTCCCAAAGACAACATGACTACGATGGTAAAAGTTGTAGCCAAAGTTCGTAAGGTGTGTGTACTTGTGTCTGTGCCGTCCAACATGGCGTCTCAGACTGTCTAGGGAGTGAAGATACCGTCTACAATGTGGACAAATAAAAATGCTGATGTATTTAGTCATTTTGTAAACAAGAGCTATAAGCCACCAGTATAGTCGCAACCCACTAGGTCGCGGCGCTGTATGGGTTGCTATGCTTGTACTGCGGGTTGTACTGTTTCTTACAGTTTCTACAGTGTAGTCAAACTCCTACCTCTGTCCGCCTCACTGTCAAAAGTCATTCGCTGGATAATGAGCGTATCGACACTTTCACGTAGGACTACGGCCCAGGGGGCTCAGCAAGCCGCATATGACATCGACATCATCTTCACAGAACGTACAGCAAGAGCTACTCAGTCAGGCCCCTGCTACTGAGATTCTCGGCGGCGGTGACTCCGATACAACGTGCAAATCTGATAGAAACAATTCTTAACACAGACGGGACCAGCTAAATGCCGAGAACAGCATAGAGAAAGCCATTGACTTTCGGCAGCTCGTACATTGTCCTGGTTCCCAATTTGAATACGATTTTTACATTTAAAATAAACAATCGGGTTCCAACCCGTCGGCAATAAGTATGTTGAAAACACATGTATACCGCCCTCATAAAACCCTAGGACAATCCAGTTAAGGTTCGTCCGGCAAAAACCCAGACAATCCAAGTGGGGCTACACAGAGCTTGGACACAGTTTCGTCCGGGCTTAGCCTCACAACAAGCACTGAACAAGCTCTTGCATTGTAGTTTTCAATTCGCAAGCCAACGCATCACCAAACCTATCATTATGACTTTATATCCAATTAAATAGCTAAGACAGTACATGCAGTAGTTGTAATAAAATAACATATTCCCTGTGAAAGGGGAAAATGCAACAAGCACCTACACACACATGATGAATGAATACACGTTGAACAACTAGCGTAAACAATAACAATATAGCGTAAATAAAGACTTTCATAATTCTATAAAGGTTAGCAGACGACAGCTCTATTTCGATAGCTTCATATCTCTGTTTCATGATTTTATGCATTGAATCATGTGTGTTAACGTGCAGCACCTGTTGCGAATGAGGTGGTTTTGGGGCTTGTCGCTAAATTCCCAGACCGGGTCGCTAAATTTGCATAAGGAAATAAAATAGGACCTAAAACACTGAGGAATTGGCATTATTTGTTAACCGTTGTGCTTTTTTGAGTCCAAAATGTGAGACCGTGCGAAATTTTGTGACTGTGCGAAATTGTGACTGTGCGAATTTTGTGACTATGCGAAATTTTTTGACCGTGCGAAATATTTTGACCCTACCCCCCCCCCCCCCCCCCCCCCCCCCCCCCCCCCCCCCCCCCCCCCCCCCCGAGTTGACTGACTGGGAAAAAAATTGGGGCAACCTTTTACGAAAATTTACCGGGAAATTTACGCCACTACCGGGACGACATACTTCTGCCCCCCCTGGCTCACATGCCGCGGTACGCGCAAGCTTGTCGCACTGGGTAAAAAAAAAGTGAGCGGTTTTTGAAGTCTTGTCTAGCAAATGTGGAACGGTAACAGTGTACACTTTGAAGACACGAGCCTACACTTCCCCGACGGCTTCAGGAAGCACAATTTTGACAGAAGACATAGACTCAGGATAAAAACTGTCTTCAATAGACTAATTGTCTTACATGACGTGTTATATTACGTGTCTTCGTGGTGATATTTCATCGCGGGACATGTCTTGCATTATTGCATATTATAATAGCCTTGTGGTATGAAGAACTGTTAATTCGTACAACTTGCTTTACAGTCGTATCTTGGTTTGTGCTATTTTTTTATTATTGCTAACCGTTATTGCCTTGCAAGACATGTAAAGACATGACTTCAAAAAGTCTGAATAACACCACTGACCTCGAGAACAGAAGCCCAAAGTTATATGCTTTGTAAAGTTCAAATTCTCCTTTGTAAATTCAACTTGTGCCCGGGCTTGTGCCTTCTTCAATTTTCAATTGAGCTAAACACACCTGCACCCAGGATAAGCATTTCTTTTAATTTTGAGTATTTAGACCAAGGCAAAACGTGGCATAATAACATCATCAAATCATCAAATTGTTTATCATCACTGCACCGCATTGCAGCCTCAGCGTTTCCATAATACTACAAAATATATAATTGATAGGGGTGTATGTTACAAAAAAACAGCCATATATAATGATATATGGTTGGATGAGGAATTGAACCCGGGATTCCTGCGTGGAAGCGCTAGAGCGTGGCCACTATGCTACAATAGACTAACTATTTTGGCAAAGTAGTTGATAAGGGGACCGTTCATTATTTATGGTGGAGGGGTGGTTGGTAAAATATAGGGGGGGTCATGTAACTTTCATATGTTGAAATAGGGGGGGTTATGTAACTTTTTATTCTTAAACAGGGGGGGTTGTGTAACTTTTTAAACCTAAGATGGTGGTGATTAGGGTGATTTTAGAGGCTATTTTGGAGTGTAAATGCCAATTTTTTGTGCGCTTCTTACAACCTTTCAACTTCAAAACATGTAGGCTACTTATGATGACACTACATGTACTTTCGTACAGCAAATCTTATTTGTGGACGCCCTGCTCGGACGATCTGTTGGAAAAACACCTATATAAACGTCAATGGTTGAAAACATTAGAGCCATAAAAAACATGTTAATAGCCTAGGCCTATGTTCCAAAAACCAATTTGATTAAAAACGGTAATTTCTTGCATGCTTTTCACCTCGTCTCACTCTCAGCTCTGCACCAAAGCTCACAAGAATATTTCATACGTTTTTGTCTGGATGTTCTAACTTTTTTCGGGTTATAAAGACTCACAAAACACCCAAAATGTATAAATATATGACAAATGTTCCGCCTCGCTACGCTCGCAATGTAGTAAGTCATTAAATTATTGGCCGTTCAGAGACACAACCAACGAATCCATGGACAAAAGAAAAATACATCCCCTAAGTATGTGACAAGTTGATTTTGAGGGGGAGGGGGGGGTTGTGTAAAAATATATTGGTTAGTAGGGGGGTCATGTAATTTTCAGTTTCAGCTGTAGGGGGGGGGGGGGGTTAGGTAATTTTGACATACGAGTCTCGAATTTGTCCCAACCCCCGCCCCCCTTCCACCATAAATAATGAACGGTCCCTAAAGATATATTTAGTATGGAGTTGTTGAAGCATCATATTTCGTACGCGTTGCAGATCCCCACACTTCTTTCAAAATTAAAGCGATTAGCATTTTTAACAATGGAAATTGTTCATTGAGACTCCGTGTACAATTACGTTACCCCGTTTTCGCGCCGATTTCATTAGACTGATGCAGTCTTTTGCAACTCTATTGGAC
This sequence comes from Ophiura sarsii, assembly GCA_035610835.1. Taxonomy (NCBI): domain Eukaryota; kingdom Metazoa; phylum Echinodermata; class Ophiuroidea; order Amphilepidida; family Ophiuridae; genus Ophiura; species Ophiura sarsii. The sequence continues at coordinate 19,629,124 of CM069456.1, read as the reverse complement.
CGAACTATAAAAAGAGTAAGACTGGTTACCTCTTGAGGATTACGCACAGAAATAGTCATATACATATTCACACTAAGTTTCAAGCGGCCAATGCAACGTAGTCTAAATTTAACCGGAACTACCGCACATTGATTGAGGGCGTATCAGCCCATATTAGTCCTGTTTTATCAATCGAGTCGCCCCTCCTTAGTTATTCCTCCATGACTCAGTATTAAAATGTGGGATACGTATACGAAACAGGTCCCCGTTTACATGAATTCAGACATGAATTAATAAATACAACAGCGCCACTATGATATAATATCAGATCACCGGAATGCAAGGAATTTTTAGACTTGCATCAAGTCCGTAGGAGGACACAAACAAATTGGCAGTTACACTCCAAAATAGCCTCTAAAATCACCCTAATCACCACCATCTTAGGTTTAAAAAGTTACACAACCCCCCCTGTTTAAGAATAAAAAGTTACATAACCCCCCCTATTTCAACATATGAAAGTTACATGACCCCCCCCTATATTTTACCCAACCCCCCCTCCACCATAAATAATGAACGGTCCCTTATCAACGACTTTGCCAAAATAGTTAGTCTATTGTAGCATAGTGGCCACGCTCTAGCGCTTCCACGCAGGAATCCCGGGTTCAATTCCTCATCCAACCATATATCATTATATATGGCTGTTTTTTTGTAACATACACCCCTATCAATTATATATTTTGTAGTATTATGGAAACGCTGAGGCTGCAATGCGGTGCAGTGATGATAAACAATTTGATGATTTGATGATGTTATTATG